>CAUYUJ010020187.1:22500-25000 GCA_963575745.1 Prorocentrum cordatum
CGGGCCTTCCTAGAAGGCCTCGAGCCTTCTGAGAGAAGTTTTGTAGACCTCCCCCGAAGACACAAAAACCTCCTCCGAAGGCCGGAAGGCTTCTGAGAAGCCCCGCCGCCTCCTGAGAGGGCCGGCTCCTCCTCACTCCCCCCTGGGCACGCCGCCGAGTGCAGGGCGGGGCGAGGGTGGAGTCGGGCAAGTCCTCCCACAGACGGATTTTTCAGGAATCATTAAAAAATTAAAACACTTGAAAATAACCCATATAATAACAGAAAAATCGTCCCCAGACCACTTGTTCACTGGCATTGAATATTCCTCCTGTAGACGGGCATGCCCGACGTGAGGCGAGGGCGAGGAGGGGCGGGGCGGAGGGCACGCGAACGAGGCCAGATCCCGCCGTCCGCTCGGCTCTGGCCGCCATCTGGGGCAGACTGCTGAGAAAATGGCGCCGGGGGGGCAGGGAAAAATCGCGCGTGCTCCTGCCTTGGGAGTAGGAAAACAATACAGGTCAGCTCTCTTGACCCTCCTCCTCTCCCTTCCTTTGTCGCCCCCCTCGCGGAGGAGGGGGGAAGGAGGAGGGCCAAGAGAGCTGACCTGTACAGTTTCCCTTCTCCTATGCCTGTGGCCGGCTCTCGGAGGAAGGGTCCTGTGGCGACTCTCAGGAGCCGCCCTGGTCCTCTCACTGGCTCTTGCAAGTCGACGCTGCTCGACGCTGAAGCAGAACGCTAATCGACGCGATTCGACATTTTGTCATCGACTACCAGACGCCAGCACACGCTGATGCACCCTGAGACGGTCTGTCGAAGACATGCAAGGCTCCCCGAGGTGGCGAAGAACAGGCTGCGGAGAGACGGGCGGAGCCAGGAGGACGCCAACAATACACCCACGCCGGTCCTGGCCAAGCCCGTCCCGTCCGAGGCCCAGGGCTGGCGCATGCGCCCCCTGGCCTGGGCGGGACTGCGTATACGACATGTGTACACGCCGGTCGGAAGAAGTAGGTAGAAACATGAAGTAGGAAGGCGGATATAGTGGATTGGGTCCAGGCCCCCCCAGAGAATAGCAAAACACAGCAAAAGCGTGTCGATTCTTGAAGTAGGAAGGCGCTTGAAGTAGATTGGGATCTGGGAATCCAGAAATACCTACTTTCAACGACCGGCGTGTACTCCAGATTTCGTAATAAAGGGAGGGGGGTCTCATTTCGGCGGGGGTCTCTTCCAGGCTATCTTGGAGGGCCTGGGGGGGTCTGGGGACGATGTTTTGGAGGGTTCTCCACGGGGGAGGTCTGAAATGGCTTGTCTTGGAGGGTCCAGACCCCCTCCCTTTTATTACGAAATCTGGAGTACAGATTCCCGTTTCTACGCATATGTCTACGGTACCGGGGGGGGGGGGGAACGGGACCCCCAGGATCCGTGGCACCGGGGGGGGGGGGTCCTGGAAGCTCCTGCAGAATGTCCCTCCCCTCCTCCTCCCCTCCTCCTCCTCCTCCTCCTCCTCCTCCTCCTCCTCCTCCTCCTCCTCCTCCTCCTCCTCCTGCCCCTCCTCCTCCTCCTCCTCCTCCTGCCCCTCCTCCTGGGTTTTCCAGGGCTCCTGGACGACCCTGCTCGGCTTGGGCAACTGGCCCACACCAGTCAGGGGGGCGGCCGAACGGCCCCGCGAGAGCCCCAAGGGGCCCCAGACGACCGCCTAACGCCCGAAGACGACCCCGCGAAGACCCGCATGACGCGTTCGAAACGCAAACAGACATTGATTTCCACTGAAACGTTGTGTGACTCCGGAAGTGCTCAGTCCTTCCGTTTTCCGGGCGCCCGAGACCGCCAGGGAGGCCCAAAAAATGGCCCGAACACTACCCATGTGGGCGCCCAGGCAGTCCAAGAAAGCCCCGAGACGGCCCAACAGGGCCCAAAGATGGCCCGGAGAGGGCCACGTGACGGCCTAAAACGGCCCCCAAACAACTCCAAGTCGTGGCCTGGTCGTGCTGGGAGGCCGCGGTGGGAAGCAGGGTGGCCCAAGGATTCGCCCTGAGGCCCCCAGAAGGCGCCCAGGAGGCGGCAGATGCAGAGGAACACTGGTAGCACTGGCGCTCTGCAAAAGGCGCGCCACAAGAAGGAACGGCGCCCGCCCCCAGGTCGCACGCAGACTCAACAAAGGATATACAATTGTCTGCCTGGGGCCACCGACCTGGCTTGCATACCATAAGTTGCAGCACGAGCCCGAGAGGCTTCGCCGCAACTGGGAGAGCGGAGCACGAGGCGGCCACGAGCCGAAGGCACCCGAAGCTGTCAAGCCCAGGGGACAGGCGCGTGGCCACAACTACGAGCGAGGAGGGCACGGAATGCAGCACCCGCACTGGCCGTCCGAGTCCGCACAGCCAGCGCACACGCGGTAGTGGACGCCATCGTGGACAGCACACTGCGAAGCACGACCCTCCAGGGAGGAGCGGTTGCAGTCGAGCTCGAGCATCTGGACCTTGCCCAGCATGAGGGCGAAGGAACCACGTGTAGAGGTCTGG
>CAUYUJ010020187.1:30000-52500 GCA_963575745.1 Prorocentrum cordatum
GGCCGCGGCCGAGCAGATGATCGAGTGTGCGCAGATGCGCGGCGCGCCCAAGCCCGACGACATCTCGATCGTAATCGGCGTCGTCGGGGCTGTGTGAGAGAGCGAAGGCCATGAAGAATGCCTTCCGCACCCTCCTCGTCGTCCACCTCCTCCACCGCCCTCACCTCCACCTCGCCCTCGTCATCGTCATCGTCGTCGTCGTCGTCGTCGTCCTCCTCCTCCTCCTCCTCCTCCTCCTCGCCCTCCTCGCCCCCCTCCGCTTCCTCGCCAGCATCCGATCGGCCCAGTGGGCGTACTGGCACGCCAACGAGGTGCATCTCGACCGCCAGAGACCCGAACGAGAGCCACGAGCTCCATAAATCAGCCGTGCTTGATGAAAAAACACATCGTTGTCGTTATTCTTACCGCCGTCCCCGCGGGACCTGGATTTCCTTCGGCAAAAGGGCCACTGCCGCAACCGACGCGTGCATCCCGACCGCCAGAGACCCGAAAGAGAGCCGCGAGCTCAATAAAGCAGCCGTAGTTGATGAAAAAAACACATTGTTACCGCTCTCCTTGTTTTCCTGGCCGCGACACCTTGGATTCCTTCGGCAAAAGGGCCACTGCCGCAACCGACGCGTGCATCCCGACCGCCAGAGACCCGAACGAGGGCCGCGAGCTCAATAAAGCAGCCGTAGTTGATGAAAAAACACATTGTTACCGCTCTCCTTGTTTTCCTGGCCGCGACACCTTGGATTCCTTCGGCAAAAGGGCCACTGCCGCAACCGACGCGTGCATCCCGACCGCCAGAGACCCGAACGAGAGCCACGAGCTCAACGAAGCAGCCGTCGTTGATGAAAAAACACATTGTTACCGCCCTCCTTGTTTTCCTGGCCGCGACACCTTGGATTCCTTCGGCAAAAGGGCCAGTGCCGCAACCGACGCGTGCGTCCCGACCGCCAGAGACCCGCCAGAGACCCGAATGAGACCCGCGCGATCAATAAAGCAGCCGTGCTTTATGAAAACATACACATCGTTACCGCCCTCCTTGTTTTTGTGGCCGCGACGCCTTGGATTCCTGAAGCAAATCGGCCGCCGATGCAACCGACGCTTTTGTTTCGACAGCCTGAAGTCCAGAAGAGGGCCGCCGGCGAGTCCGAGCAGCCGTAGCTGATGAGAAAACATATCGTTGCCATTCCCCCCGCCCCCGTCGCCGCCAGACCTTGGATTCCTTGGACAAATGCCACAGGCACGAAAAAGACCAATCAGAAACATGTAGTAGCAGCTGTACGTGCTGCGGGATCCTGGGTTCCGACAGACGTGCCATTTTGGCTCAAGGCGTCCGCCGCTCCTGCGGGCAACAGGCGCGCTGACGTTGACACCCTCCCCTGCAAGGCTTCCAAGCGATGGCCGCCCGCGGCGTTGTCGCCGAGGCAGCCAACGTGCCCGCCCAAGGCATGAAGTCGCTCGGCGTCCACATGTGCGTCGAGGGCATGACGAGCGACGTGCTCGTTGCTGCGTGGGATAGGGCGAAGAACTTGAAAAAGGCCACCCCCCTTGGCAAGCCGAAGATCGACGGCAGTCTCGACCGCAAGGGCTCGGTGGACGTTTACGACCTGCCCGTCAAGCCATGGAGCGCTCGCGGCAACGCCTCCATAAAGTCCGTTGTCGACATCGTCACTGACGTCGACGCCGCCGAGATGGCCGCTGTGGACTGGGCCAAGGTCAAAGACATTATGGCAGAAGGCAAGTACAAGGAATTGCCGCCGCCGTTCTGCTTCAGCGACCCGGAGGCAGAGCCCCCTTGCACGATGAATCTTGCCGTCACACAGAGAGTCGCAGACGGACTCCCAATCGTCGTGAAGTGGATTCAGTTCATTGGCGGGGAGAAGAGCCCCTTCGTGAGGGACAGCATTATCCGCGGCAACATGCACGTTTTGGACTGGCGCAAGGACGTGTTCAACTCTGCCCGCACGATGCAGATCCTGTTCGAACGCCTCGGTGGTGTCCAAGCGCGATACTGGGAGTTCGTGAGCGCGCCCGCGCCCAGAGCTGGCGGCGGCGACGTTGACGTCGATCAGAAGAAGAAGGAGCTCTCGGCGGGCATCCAGCACATTAAGGACGAAGCCCCACGCACAAATGCTGACTGCGAACAGCTGGAGTGGGTAGAGTGCGAGCTGGTGGACCCTTCGTCGCCAATTCACAACCTCAGGCGGGAGCTCATCAACGCGGTCCTCAAGGTGCTGCGGGACCGCGACCATTTCGCCAACAAGCTGGTATACTACCCCATCCTGCTCCCAGATGTCCGCGATGAGTACCAGGGCGCCATGCGGCGCGCCATGGAGATGCTGGACACCAACACCGTCCTGTGCGTGGGCGAGGCGGGCTTCGGCAAAACGCCGTTCATGATGTCGATGGCCATGGCCAGCGCCAGGCACAACGCCGACGCGGAGAACAGGGCGACTGGCCGCGCCGACGCGGTGGCCGCCGTGCGGACAGCGCCCGACATGGATTTTTTCCGCGGTGAAGTCGGGCAGCGCTGGGCCCCTTGCATCTTCGACGACGGTGACCTGGCGGAGCAGAGGCCCAAGGTGTTGAAAGCATTCTTCGACACCACTCAGGCGGAGGCCATGACGTACGTCAGGTGGGGGGCGGCGAAATTCGTCCGCGGGCAGGCCCGCTTCGGCGGGGAGAACGAATACGACGCCAGCGCAGCGCCGACAGCTACGCAGTGGGCGCTGGCATCCACAGGCGCCGACGCCGCCCAGAAGACGACCGCCATCCTGACCGACATGCTCAAGCCAACGTTCCCGAAGAACTTCTCGCCGAGCAATGTCGGCGCTATGCTGAAACGCTGCACCGTGTTCTTGAACACTCCGACTGACATGTTCTTCAGGCTCGCTGGCACCGAGAGCCGCGTGGAAAAGCTCCCGTTGATGGATGGGTACCTCAAGCCCGAGGCGGGCAAGATGCTGCGCTCCTACTTGGCCCGCGGGGTCATGCGCGACGAGGAGGAGTTCGACAGGGTCATGGCTTACGAGAAGAAGATGGTCATGGAGATCACGGCAAAGCGCGGCGTCGAGTACGGCGTCCCCGCGGAGGCTGCAGGCCCAGTGGGGGAGCCGGCCGCGGGCGCTGCCGCGCCGCCGCCGCCGAGCTCGGCTGGGCGGATCTTTCTGGGCGACCAGGAGGGTCATGCGATTGAACGTGCAAGCCGCCCCCCCCCCATTGCGCCCCCCCCCCTGGCGCCATTCCCCCATGCTACTTTTTCGCTCCAAGGGATTCGGGGTGGTGGCGGCTTGCGCGTCCATCCGCCTGGCTCGAGGAAGAGGAGGACCCGTTCGGCTTGGGCGGCTCCATGATCGGCGAGCAGGCGGAGGCGCCCGCGGCCGCCCCTGTCGTGCCGACGGCGCCGATTAAGCGGGAGCCTTCCAATGTCTTCAGCCGCAACTTGCGCCAGAACGGGCCCGTCGAGATCGACCTCTGCAGCCCCTCCCCGTTGAAGAAGAAGGTGAAGTTCGAGTCGGGCACCGTCCCGCTGCAGAAGGTGAAGCTCGAGCCAGGCTCCAGCGACGCGGTGGGGCAGGACGAGTTCGGGCAGAAGCCGCCGAAGCCGCGCAAGCTCTCCCTTGTCTTGGGGGACATCATGGCTCATGAGCTGAACGGCGCGGCGGGGCTCTCGCCAGACTCTGACGTCGCGACGGAGCAGGGCGCCGTGTCACTCACCCAGGCTCTGGAGGAGGTCGTGGATCAGGAGCTGAGCCGCGCGGCGGGCCGCGGCGGCCCGTCGAGCAGCAGCGGCGGCGGCCGCGCGGTCTGAGGCCTAGCGGCGTTCGCTGGGCGCGTTGCCCGCCGCGGCAGGGCGGCGCGGGGGGCGGGGCGGGGTCTCGGGCGCGTAGATGGGACGTGGGCGGGAAGAGTTGCAGTGTAATTTCATCGCCAATGCGACGCATTGGGACGGGGCTGACAGCCATGCTATTGCAGGGAGAGAAGACGCGCGCAGAAACCTATCATCTTGACATCCAGGCCAGCTGTCGCAAACCTTGGGATGAATGCGCGCAGCACGTGATGCCATCAGGGCGGTTGTCTCTCACTCTCCCTCTCGTGGCCAGATTGGCTCGACGTCTGCGATCGCGCGCCCTCGGCTCCACCCTGAGCACTCCGCATACTTGACGACCAATTGGTCGAGCGAGATGGCCGCCAACGGCGATGCCCGACGTGAGTGCCAGCGCCTCCAGGTTCAGTTTGAGGCGGGCGTCGACTCGCTCGCGTACCATCGCGAGTGGTGTTCGCTGAAGTACCAGGCCTTCCAGGAGTTGCTTCCCCTGTGGCAGGCGCGTTCTCTGCTGCATGACGATGTCCGTGCGCGCGTCGCCTCTTTCCTGGTCCCCACTGAGCCGTCGTGGACGTGGATTCCACGGGCGGCGCTGGTCCGCGCGGACAACGACCCTGTGCTGCCGTACGTCTGCTGCTTAGCGAGCATGGCCCGCGGGTCTCGAACCGACCGATCGGCGGCCGCTGCTCTGGGCTCGGGGTGCATATACATACAGAGAGAGAGAGAGAGAGAGACAAAAAAAGCGCCAGAGAGAGAGAGAGAGAGAGAGAGATAGAGAGAGAGAGAGAGAGAGAGAGAGAGAGAGAGAGAGAGAGAGAGAGAGAGAGAGGCGGGGAAGGTAGCGAGGGATGGGGCGCGATCGATAGCGAGCCGACGCACCCCTAAGGAACTCCTCCACTGGATGCGCCCCGCCGCGTTGGCGGTCGGCTTCCCCGCCGACGCCGTGCCCGCCTCGCAGGAGGGCGCGCGGCTGCGGGTCAAGTGGCGCTTGATGGAGATGCAGATGTATTGCATCTACGACGAGCTGGAGGATCCGCCCTCGGAAGGCGCTGCCTGATCGGTTGCCGATCAATCAATTGTTCGATCGGGGTGGTCGGGGCATTGCCTGATCGCCCGCGCCCGCGGGGGGATGGAGGGGAGAGCACCTCTCGGGCGTATGAGTGGATATAGACAGTGGGGGATCCATCGGCCGCGGTCGATCGAGGCGCCCGTCTGGGCCTCGGTCGTTCCCAAGGACGTCAGGGCGAAGATGGCGACGCTCGACAAGACCATCGAAGGGCTGAGCCGCATGCGGCCGCGGGCGACGTGGGCGTGAGCCAGGCGCCATTGCCCGCCGCGGAGGCGGCGCGAGTTGGGCGGAGGGAGAGGGGGGGGGGAGGGCGGGGGCATGGGCGTGTAGATGGGGAGGGGGCGCGGAGATTGACATTTCAGTTTCATGGCCAATGCGACGCATTGGGGCGGGGCTGGCAGCCAGCAGTCACGGCATCCCACGCCGATCACGTGCGGCGTGCTGAAACGCCTCGCCCAATCGTCATCTCCGCCTTCTTCGCTTCCGCCGTCGCCATTGCCATCGTCGTCGTCGCCCTCTCGTCACCCGCTGCTGATGCCAGGGTCATCGCCGTTTGGGGCCAGGGCGTCTGGGAGGAGCCCCGGACGCGCGTCTTCGGTATCGGGGCACATCGCCGACTTGTCGGTGATGCATCGCCGACCCCGTGTCGTCTCTTCCGCGAATTCAGGAGGCAGTTTTGCAGGTCGAGCAACCAGCGTTCGTTGGTGCATTGTTGTCCATTCGCCAGGGCGCACGAGCTATGCCAAACCTGCGCGCCGCACATGCATGCTCAAGCGCATCGGCGCGCCAGGGGATCAGGCGCGCCTGCCCGTTCCTGGCCAGGGTCGTCGGCCAGAGCCGCGCCATGGCGCCTGGGCGCGTCTTCCCTGCGCCTAAGCGGGGCAAGGCGCGCGCTGTCCTCAAGACGGGGAAGCCCAAGCGGAAGGCCCCGAAGCACGCGGGAAAGACAACGGCGAAAAAGACGGCGCCAAACCAGAGTGCGAGGAAGGTGCCTTACGTGCGGCACGGCAAGAGAACTTGCACGTCCAGGCCGGAGCGCGTTGCTTTCAAGAGGAACGTGTTCGATTTCATACGCGCAAGTGACCGCGAGATCGTCGACATGTTGCTCGAGGACCAGGTCTTGGAGAATTTGGAAGGCCAGACGTGCTCTTTCTGCACGAAAGGAACCCTCGGCCCCCTGAAGGACGTCCAGGGCCGTGGACCGCGGTACCGCTGCAACCACAAGGGTTGCCAGAAGTTCTCCTTGCCCCAGAGCGGGCACATGGTCTTCAGCAGCGGCTCTGGCGTTGCCGCGGTGCCCTTGCAGGAACAGTCTGCCGTGCTTTTCGCTGTCGTGAACAACGTCCCCCTTGCCAAGATCCATGCGCTCACGGGCAAGAACCACAAGGCGATCGAGAGCATGAGCAAGTTCAATGATGCGTGCCGAAAGAGCGACGTGCAGCAGCAGGAGAAACTGATTTCTTTCGGAGGAAAGGGGCGGACGCGGAAAGATGTCGAGGCCGATGAGGTCGACCTCAGGGGCGATCTACTGCCTGATCACGCGGAGCGAGCTGAGAACGAGCGGGTCCAGTGGGAGCAGTGGGGCGGTGTCATCGAAAGAGGCAATCGCAAGACATTGGTGTTGACGCGCCTCAAGCCAAGCCTCACCAAGCAGAGGGCGCCAGGCCCAGGCGCGATACGCTTGCCTGATTGGACGCCGTTCGCTCACAAGAACTTGAGCAACAGGAACGTTGTGCTCCACACGGACGGGGCAAAAACGTACAAGGTCAAGGTCGAGGGGATGCTCCACGACCACGTCGTGCACCAGAGGAAGCGGCTCGTGAAGAATGGCAAGCCCGTGAAGAAGAACGGCCGCCAGGTGTGGGTGAAACCCACGTACGCCAAGAAGTTTCAGCATAAACTTCCTGGTGGACGAGTCCTCAAGTGCAAAGGCGGGACCCAGATCATCGACAGGTTCTGGCAGCACTTGCGCGGCTTCATCAAGACCAGGAAGAGCTCCGTTGGCTCGGTGTCATTGAACGCCAGGGTCCGATCGGCCCAGTGGGCGTACTGGCATGCCAACGAGGACCTGTGGCTGGAGACTGGCAAGATGTTCAGCCGCTTGAGGGGGAAGTAGCTTGTAGACCGCAGGCTTAGGGGAGCGCGGCAGGGCGCTTATGAGTAGGCGAGGCCGTGCACGCAACCAGAAGCGCATTGCGCAGCAGAGAAATCAGATGTTCAGCCGCTTGAGGGGGAAGTAGCTTGTAGACCGCAGGCTTAGGGGAGCGCGGCAGGGCGCTTATGAGTAGGCGAGGCCGTGCACGCAACCAGAAGCGCATTGCGCAGCAGAGAAATCTTGAAGCACACGAAACCTGGCCAGGCGTTTCTCCTGTCTCGGAGCTAAGGAAACTTTGCCAAGCGTGGTGTTTGGTTTCTCTCTAGTCTGGTGGCTCGCGATACCTGGAAAGTCGCTGGTTTTGATTGGTTTGCTGGTCTGGGAGGCATGAGAACCTGTGATTTCATTGGTTTTTCTGGTTTTTCTGGTCTGGGAAGCAGGAAAACCTGTGATTTCATTGGTTTTTCTCTGGTCTGGGAAGCAGGAAAACCTGTGATTTCATTGGTTTTTCGGTCGCACAAAACCAGAAAAACCAATGAAATCACAGGTTTTCCTGCTTCCCAGACCAGAAAAACCAGAAAAACCAATGAAATCACAGGTTTTCCTGCTTCCCAGACCAGAAAAACCAGAAAAACCAATGAAATCACAGGTTTTCTTTGCCCCCAGACCAGAAAAACCAGAAAAACCAATGAAATCAGATGTTTTCCTGTTTCCCAAACCAGAAAAACCAGAAAAACCAATGAAATCACAGGTTTTCCTTGCCCCCAGACCAGAACCTCTGTCCGAGTTCTCTGCGAGGTTGTAACGGTAGTTCTCTCGCATTTGAGCGGCTTTGCGCCAGCGAGGAAGGGGCGAGGAAGATACGAGGAGAGACAGACAACTCGAACGTTCATTTGAAAACCCACCAAAAGGTAGATCTTGGGGGGGGGTGCGACCATATATGTATGTGTGTGTACGTGTAAGTGAATGAATGTATGTATGTATGTATGTGTATGCATGCCTATGTGTACGTATGTGTGTATGTATGTGTGTATGTATGTCTGTATGTATGTATGTAAGTAAGTAAGTATGCATGTATGCATGCATGCATGTATGTGTTTATGTATGGATGCATGTATGTATGTACGTATGTATATATATGTATGTATGTATGTATTTATGTAGATGTGTGTATCCGCCACCGTGCCCTGGGGCCGAATTCGCCAAATCTTCTGGGGCGCACCGCGTGGCCCCTGAGGCTCCCCTGCGGCTCCTCGCGTGGCTCTGGGGGGCCCCGAGAGGGCCCCCAGAGGGGCCAAGAGGGCCCCAACAGGGCTCCGAGACGGTCGACGAGGGCGCCGAATCGCCGCACGATCGCTCCAAGGCGCCCACCGTGGCCCCAAGACGGCCCGAGAAGCCTTCGAGACGCCGCTGGAGAGCCCCAAGAGCCTTCCCAAGAGGGCCCGGAGATGCCAAAATCCGTGATTTTCCTCTGGTTGTTGGAATGTTTGTGGGGTCCTCGACATTTCGAGCTTCGGACGCTCCAAGACGGCCCAAGAAGCCCCCAAGACCGCCCCGAGACAACCCAAAGAGGCCCCCAGGAGGGCCCCAAGGGCCCAAGACGGCCCAAAGACAGCCCCGAGAAGGGCCGAAGAGGGGAACACGAACCGAAAATCCGCCTCAAGAAGCCCCCAGGAGGCCCCCAAGAGGCCCCATGAGACCCCACAGTTGTGTGTATATATATATGTGTGTATGTATATATGTGTGCGCGCATACATATACGGATACTTATATGTTTCCACATAAACATATACATAAACGTAAACGTGCACCCACACATATACGTGAACACATGAATGAACAGATGCTTGATTGTGCCTATGTATAAACATATACATATGCATACACGTATACACATACGTATGACTATACATATACGTATACACCTACACATGCACATGCACATGCACATACATTCATACATACAGACAGACAGACAGACAGACAGACATGCATGCATACATATGTACATGTCTATACATACACACACCGATGTGTGTATATATTCACAAATACAAACATATACACATACACATGCGCATACCTATGCATGCATATCTATATGTGTGTGGGTGCATGTACATGTGCGTATGCACATGTAGGTCCATATACACATACCTGAATATGTGTGCACACATACGCACAAGCTGCATTCACATCAACATGTACGAATACACTAACATACATATACGAATACAAATACATCGACATAAGCATATGCATATGCAGGTATGCATAAACAGAAACATACAAATATGCATACATGTGTATATACATGTATATACAGATGTGTACATAAAGGTACACATATACATATGGACATAGACATATACATATACATGTACTACATATACCTATGAATTTACATACGCATATGCATGTGCATGTACACACATGTATACACGTACATGCACACATACTTACACATGTGAATATACATGCGCATAAATATATATATATATATATATAAACAAATATTCATAGACATATGCAGATACACATACATATACATATACATATACATAAACATATACAAACATGTAGATCTATATACATTTATGTATATACCTACACAGACATATACATGTATGCATACATTTACAGTACACACATACAGATTCAACCACACGCACCCACACACACACATACACACGCACGCACGCACGCACGCACACGCACACACACACACACACACACACACACCAATGCTGGGCTCAGGATCGGCCCAGTTAGGCAGGATCGGTGTGGGTGTATGGCTGGCGCCCTCCCACCTGCCCGTGGCCCGCCCGGAGGAAGACGCTGCGGAGAGGCGGACGGAGTGGTGCTCAGTCCACGCCCGGCTCGTCCTCCTCGCCAACGCCCGCATCGTTGCGCTCGTGCTTGCGCATCAGCTGCGACAGCTCGTCGTTGCCGCGGTCGCGGGTGATGCGCTCCACGCGCTTGTCGATGCCGATGCGGCGGAGGCCTGGCACGTCGTTCTCCTTCAGGTCCCGGAAGCCTGCGTACTTCTTCGCCTCGTTCTGGCTCCAAAAATCCTCCCGGCGGAGCAGGGCCTCGAACAGCTGCTGGTGCGCGCTGAAGGCGTCCTGCCGGGCCCACTCCGGCGGCAGCCTCAGCAGCGCCTTGCCCAGGTGCTGGCGCAGCTCCGCCGAGACCTCCACGGCCGCCCCGCCATCGCCGGGGGCGGCCGACGGCTCCCCGCCGCCCGGCAGCGAGGGCGCCACGCACACGGAGCGGAAGCGCGAGAACAGCAGCGGGTGCAGCTGGTCCATGGCCGCCTCCAGCGCGGGCAGCATGCCGCCTGCGACGAGCACGGAGGCGCACCCCGCAGGGCTGCCCTTCAGCACCCCGTCCCAGACCTTCGGGGACAGCCCGTGCGGCCCCTTGGCCGACGGGCTCGCCCTGAACCTGCGCGGGCCCGGCCCCCGCAAGCCACACATCCTCTCGGGGCGTCCTCTCTCTCTCGACTCCCGGAGGCCAGCATGCCTCCAGAGGCGGCGCCTCCTGCGGGGCCCGCGCCTGCAAGGGTTCAGAGCGCGCCCGCCCGACCTCGCCACAGAAGAGCGCCACGGCGAACCCGTTCGCCTCCGCCCAGCGCAGCAGAGGCGGGCTGGTCGCGGCGCCGACGCCGCCCTCTGCGAGGGCGGCGTCCCAGACGCCGCGCGGCGCGCCCGCGGAGGGCACCACCACCAGCAGCCTGGCGGAGTTCCTCGCGAAGTCGCGGCTCACCAGCGCCAGCGGCGGGTCCGCCCCCGGCGGCGCCCCGGCCATGCCGAGGCGGGCGCCGCACTCCTCCAGGGCGGCCGCCTCCGCGCCGGGAGCCGGCGCGTAGGCCTCGCCCGCGCGCAGGGTGGGCCTGCAGAGGCGCGCCAGGTCCACCTGCGGCGGCGCCGAGGGCGTGGCCACCGCGCCCGGGCAGATGCCCGCCAGACAGCGCAGCATGGCCACGGGTGGTCGTCGGCAACGCTGGGCCGGGCGCGGCCGTGGAGGTAGGCCTCCCAGATGGGGTCCGAGTAGGTGGGGTCGAGGGGTCGCGCCGCATCGCCAATGCGTCGCCGATGTATCGGCGACGCATCGGCGATGCATCCGCGACGTCGGCGACGCATCGGCGAGGTCGGCGTGGGGAAACACGGGCTCCACATCGAGCCGCATTGACGATGCATCGCCGATGCGGTGCGATTCTTCGACACCATCTACTCCGACCCCATCTAAGAGGCCTAGAGGAGTGGAGGAATCAGCGGACAGGGAGGGCCTCGGCTAAACGCAAGGAAAGGATCCGAACTCTCTACACCGATGCTCTTTCCGGCCCTGTACTGAAATTTGCACAGGAGAGCGGTTCCTGGTGTGTACGAGATATCCTGGTGTATCCACCCGGGAAACGGAAACAAAAAAGTGTACACCACACCACCCCGACGTCGCCCCCGACCCTCAAAGGCATGGGAGTGAAAAACAACCAGCCACTGGTCATGAAAAAGTTCCTAGTCCCGACAAGAGTGACCCTCGGCAAGAGTGACCTTTACTGCGCGGCCAAGGGGGTCTCTTTGGGGACACCAACAGCCGCGCAAGCCGCTGCTATCGCCTTGCACTCGGCGATCGGGTGGCCCCATTGGGCCCGCGCCAAAGGTCACTCCGGCGAAAGGTCACTCTGACGTCTCGTCCAGAGGGTCGGGCGTGAACTGACCAGGCTCAGCGCAGACCCAGCTCAGCCCACTTAGAGCAGACTGCCCTACAGCTTTTTCTTCGGCTTCCTGAGCCTGGGCTCGGCCGACATGCAAGGCCATCCCCAGAGCCACGAGCGGCCCCCAAACCCGACTCAGCCAAAACCCTGCTCTGCAAAGCCCTGCGGGGCCCAGCGCTCTGGCTGAACCCCGTGCGCGCTGAACCCATGAAAACCGTTCAACCGACCCCTATCCCCATGGGCGTGGCCTGAGCCCCACTGGACGACGTACCCCCGTAGATGGGGACATAGGCTGTTTCCTTCAGGCTTCGAGGGGTACATCCCCAACTGGGGTGCTGAGATGTTTTTTGTTGCCCAGGATGGGGATGGGGATGGGGGTCGGTTAAACGATACTGACCCCTGTTGCCTGCCAGCCGAGGGGGGGAGGGATGAGCAGGGCGATTCTTCCTGCGACGGCGCGGCTATTCGCCCGAGAGGGGCTCGCCCGCGGCGGCCCTGAGCCAAAGGGCTACAGGTCGTTCAAGCATGAGGCCTCATTTCTGAGGGTGCCCAAGATTCGATGCGATGAGGCCCATCGTCGGCGTCGGCCGAAGCACCATCTTCCGAGTACGTTCTGGACGGGCCAGCCGCGAGGTGAACGAAAACGACGGGGTGGATCGCAAGAGGTGCTGGACGCACGCTGGAGCGGAGGTCCGTGATGCGGACAGCCTGTCGTAAGCTGGGCATCCAGATCGTGGCTGAGGCATTGGAGGGCAAGTATGGCTCCTTTTCTAAGAGGTGCTGATCGACAACATTGAGGCCACCCCCGTGTTCGGCTACCTCCTGCACCGCACACACACACACACGGGACGTTCGCGCGTGGAATGTTTCACCGAGAGATGGAAGAGGAACGAGCGGCAGAGTCAGCTGGGGAGGCGCAAGCGGCAGAGTCAGCTGGGGGAAATGCGGGCGGCACAGTCAAACGGGGGAGGTGCGAGAGACAAGATCAGCTGGGCACAGAGAAACAGCAGGGCCTAAAAAGACCGTCTCGAATGGGAGGATGTAGTTATCTAGACCGCCCAGGGTCCGAAAACTATAACAGCTCCAAAAATAATCCCAGTGCGACCCTACCTAGGAGTTGGAGCTTCTAGGAAAGCAACATTAGTAGGAGCGGTAAACGCCGTCCTCCTCCTTCTCCTCATCGTCGTAGCTGTAGCAGTAGCAGTAGCAGTAGCAGTACCAGTAGTAGTAGCAGTAGCAGTAGCAGTAGCAGTAGCAGTAGCAGCAGCAGCAGCAGTAGCAGTAGCAGTAGCAGTAGCAGTAGCAGTAGCAGTAGCAGTAGCAGTAGCAGTAGCAGTAGCAGTAGCATTAGCATTAGCAGTAGCAGTAGCAGTAGCAGTAGCAGTAGCAGTAGCAGTAGCAGTAGCAGTAGCAGTAGCAGTAGCAGCAGTAGCAGTAGCAGTAGCAGTAGCAGTAGCAGTAGCAGTAGCAGTAGCAGTAGCAGTAGCAGTAGCAGTAGCAGTAGCAGTAGCAGTAGCAGTAGCGTAGCAGTAGCAGTAGCAGTAGCAGTAGCAGTAGCAGCAGTAGCAGTAGCAGTAGCAGTAGCAGTAGCAGTAGCAGTAGCAGTAGCAGTAGCAGTAGCAGTAGCAGTAGCAGTAGCAGTAGCAGTAGCAGTAGCAGTAGCAGTAGCAGTAGCAGTAGCAGTAGCAGTAGCAGTAGCAGTAGCAGTAGCAGTAGCAGTAGCAGTAGCAGTAGCAGTAGCAGTAGCAGTAGCAGTAGCAGCAGTAGCAGTAGCAGTAGCAGTAGTAGTAGTAGTAGTAGTAGTAGTAGTAGTAGTAGTAGTAGTAGTAGTAGTAGTAGTAGTAGTAGTAGTAGTAGTAGTAGTAGTAGTTAGTAGTAGTAGTAGTAGTAGTAGTAGTAGTTAGTAGTAGTAGTACTGTAGTAGTAGTAGTAGCAGTAGTAGTAGCAGTAGCAGTGGTAGTAGTAGTAGTAGTAGTAGTTAGTAGTAGTAGTAGTAGTAGTAGTAGTAGTAGTAGTAGTAGTAGTAGTATAGTAGTAGTAGTAGTAGTAGTCGTAGTAGGTAGTAAGTAGTAGTAGTGAGTAGTAGTAGTAAGTGGTAGTGGTAGTGGTAGTGGTAGTGGCGTAGGTAGTAGTAGAGTAGTAGGTAGTGGTAGTGGTAGTAGTAGTAGTAGTAGTAGTGGTAGTAGTAGTAGTAGTGTAGTGGTAGTGGTGGTAGTGGTAGTGGTAGTGGTAGTGGTAGTGGTAGTGGTAGTGGTAGTGGTAGTGGTAGTGGTAGTGGTAGTGGTAGTAGTAGTAGTAGTAGTAGTGGTAGTGGTAGTGGTAGTGGTAGTGGTAGTAGTAGCAGTAGTAGTAGTAGTAGTAGTAGTAGTAGCAGTAGTAGTAGTAGTAGTAGTAGTAGTAGTAGTAGTAGTAGGTAGTAGTAGTAGTAGCAGTAGTAGTAGTAGTAGTAGTAGTAGTCGTAGTAGTAATAGTAGTAGTAGTAGTAGTAGTAGTAGCAGTAGCAGCAGTAGCAGTAGCAGTAGTAGTCGTAGTAGTCGTAGTAGTCTTAGTAGTCGTAGTAGTCGTAGTAGTCGTAGTAGTCGTAGTAGTCGTAGTAGTCGTAGTAGTCGTAGTAGTCGTAGTAGTCGTAGTAGTCGTAGTAGTCGTTGTAGTCGTAGTAGTAGCAGTAGTAGTAATAGTAGTAGTAGTAGTAGCAGCAGCAGTAGCAGTAGCAGCAGGTAGTAGCAGTAGTAGTAGTAGTAGTAGTAGTAGTAGTAGTAGTAGTAGTAGTAGTAGTAGTAGTAGTAGTAGTAGTAGTAGCAGTAGTAGCGCCAGAACCGCCGACGCCACGCCGTAAGTGAAGCAGCAGCAGAAGCAGGCAGCAAGTCGCCGAGACAGCAGCAAAAGCAAGCAGGCACGGAGATGAGGGCGGGCACGGGAGTTCTTTACATCTACATCTATATCTACACCTACATCTACATCGACACCTACATCTACATCTAGACCTACATCTACATCTACACCTACAGCTACATCTACATCTACACCTGCATCTACATCTACATCTACATCAACAGCCAGACTCACATCTACATCTACATCTACACCTACATCTACACCTACATCTACATCTACATCTACATCTACACCTACATCCACATCTACACCTACACCTACATCTACATCTACATCTACATCTACATCTACACTTTCGCATTGGTTTTGCTTTTGCTTTGCATTGCCTTTGCTTTTGCTCTTGCCTTTGCTTTTGCCTTTGCCCTGGCCTACACCGCACGACTTGGCATTTTGCTTTTACCTTTGCTGTTGCTTTTGCTTGGCTCCCAGGGGACCGGGGGAACCGCCCGGGGCGGGTTCCACTGCCCGGCCCTTTAAGCCAAGCGAGTAAAACCCTTTTAGGCAGAGCCTAGGTAGGGAAAAATGGTGGGTGGGAGGTCAGGCCCAGCAAGCGGTGTTCTCAGCCAGGGGAGACGCAAGCGACAGAGGCAGCCCAGGGAGGTGCAAGCAGCACAGACCACCAGGGCAGCGGGGCCCCCAACTGCTGCTTGCGACTACCCTCTGCCCCGCATGCCGCTGGCTTGGACGCGCACACAATGCATTCAACGATCAGACGCCTGCGATGAGTCTTCAAACAAGTTACAGCTGGAGGACTCGGGGAGCACACTTGTCAGGAACGCACCGAAATACTGGAACAAGAAAGCCATAGCAAGCGGTGAGCAAAAGGTCGTGAGATCGTATGAATACCTGCGCGGATCCCAAACAGAAGGCTCTTCTAGTCGTGTGGGGCAATCTATGTGGCGCAGTACGGTGCAACACATGGTGTGCAAGTTTCTTGTGGCGCCCAGGGCATCGTGGCAACAAAGGCCAACAGGCCCCGAGACCGTGTGGGCGGCCATCGGAAAATCGCAACAGCCAGGGCCAGCGGGACCTAAGACCCTGTAAGCGAACATCAAAAATCGTCCCAGAGAGAACCCGAGACCTTCTGAGACGATTAAGGGTCCAAGAGTGCAAGCACTGTCTGGGGAAGAGTGTGGAAGAGCGTGTTTGCAAATAGCACCGCGCAAGGTAGCGAAGTAGCATATCGTAAAACACAACGTTGCGCAACGTTAGGGAGCTCTGAAAAATCCGCAGCCGCTCTTGCATATGCTGGTGTGTCGCGGGCCATCGCCGTTTCGTTCCTCCAGCTTCTTCCGTAGCACGAATTACCCCCCAGAAATGTCGATCCCAACATGACTCTAATTCGGGTGCAAATACATTGCGTGTTTGGCATCTTCGGCAGAAAATGTACCCCGATTCCCTCCCGCAACCTGCAGTTGCTCAGACGACCCCATAAGCCTGGTGAGTTTGCCCCACATCAATGCTAAGATGGCCCCACGACGGCCACATAGCCTCCAAGACAGCCCAGTATGGCCTCAAGACGCGCCACGGGGCCCCCCAAGACCCCCCAAGATGCCCCCAGAAGAGCCTCCAGAAACCAACAACACACTGTGGTCATTCAGGCTGTTAACGAGCTTGGCGCTCTGGCTGTTCAAAACTTGAGAACGCCTAGGACGACGCAACAAGCCCCAAAAATCGCCACAAGACGGCACAAGAGGCCCTGAAGAGGGCCCCAGGACGGCCCGAGAGATCCTTTTTTAGAGGGCCCTAAAGGGGACCCAACGGGGGAATCGAAATGACCTTGGAAGCCTCTGCCCCCGAGGTAGCCTCAAGCCCGAAGCCCCGCTCGAAGCCTCTACGAAGGCTCCTCGAAGAGACCCCAAGCGGTTCCAAGAAGTCACAACCGCTACTACCTGCAACCACCTCAGGCACCAGAACGACGCAATTGGCGTCGCGCTCCCCCCGCCGGCCTGCGAGAAGCAACTGCGTTTGTCTTCGCTTGGCAACGACCCGGGCACCCTGCGTTTCTCAGTTCGGTTGACGCGCCGACCAGACAACCAGCCAACCTACTGAACCCCGAACCAGGCCAGCAGGCAACCAACCAACCAACCAACTGGCCACCCAATCGGCCAACAGAAGTCCCAGAAAGACAGACAATCGCTGAAGAACGGCCCAGAGACGGCCACACGGAGACGGCCACTCGGCTTCCAGGAGCCCTCCAAAATAGCTCGATTCCCCCGAAGAGACTGCAGACCAGCACATTACGAGGCAGCGGAAGAACCACGAAACGCCGCGACCGCAACTCGCTGCGGTCTGGCTACGCAGTTCCACAAGCGCGGTGGCGCACATGCGCGGCAACGCAACTGGATAGCGATACCACAAGCTATAAAACTGAGCACGCGTATGCTCATACTGCGTCGATGCTTGTGCACTGGAGACGGCCCCGCTGCCGGGATCGTTCCCCAGATGCTGATGGAACAGCCGATGCTGTGGACAACTTGAAAAATGATATGTTTGTTTTTTTCTTTCGAGGAGGAAAGGAGGCGACTGCGGCAAACCTGAGAGTGCACTCGCGAAGCTAAAAGAGGCGTCCCGAATCATGGCGAGCACCTGCTGTCCATGAGACGCGGGCGTGTAGCCATCCTTCGCGGGGCATGCTCTTCCTCCTCTTTATCTGGAGCAGGACTGTCCCCAGCCCTTCGACCTACGCTCATGCACGGACTCTGTGGACGTGGCTGCGCCACGGCATGCCCAAACACGCTTCGCAACGATGCATCAGACTGTCCCGCAGTGCAAGACGAAATCGTACAGTGGAATTCCACATCCACCTTAACAATATGACCCACAAATGTACGCGATGCGTACTACGCGATGGCCATCGGAAAAAAAGGGGGTCCAGCTGCACCAGTGTGAACAGCAGGAAAAGGAGGGTTACGGGCGCAATTGTCGCCGCTCTTACGCTGCCACTTCTCCCAAAAATAAAGTCGCCTTTCAGACAAGCCCGAAGCAGCCACAGGCAACGACAGCAGTGCTCAAAGAGCCGCGAGCCATCGCGTCAGCTCCCCCCTCCTGGCCAAGTGAGCGAGGATCACGAGGGACCAAGAGGGCATGGGCGACCAAATCGACTATTGCGCCCCACCACAAGCGCGATTGCTGGGAGGGGGGAGACTTCCTCGTACTCCCCCCTTCCTCCTCCTCCTCCTCCTCCTCCTCCTCCTCCTCCTCCTCCTCCTCCTCCTCCTCCTCCTCTTCCTCCTCCTCCTCCTCCTCCTCTTCCTCCTGCTCCTCCTCCTCCTCTTCCTCCTCCTCCTCTTCCTCATCCTCATCCTCCTCTTCTTGCTCCTCTTGCTCGTCCTCCTCTTCCTCATCCTCCTCTTCCTCATCCTTCTCTTCCTCTTCCTCCTCCTCCCCTCCGTCCCCCCCGCTCCATTCCCATTGGGATCGCATCGTAGTTCGAGTCAACCCAAAGGCATACGATGTTTTTGGATATGTTCCGTTCCTGCTGTAGTCCTGGTGGAGTTTAGTGCGAACGCAATCGGATTATCCGTTTCTTTCCCTCTCTCTCTCTCTCTCTCTCGTTTCTTTGCCTGTCTCTCTCCCCCCCCCCCCCGAAAAAATCCTGAAACGGCCAAGAACTGCATCCAAGCTGCCGCCAGAGGAAAAAGAGAAGGACGGAGCGGGAGGGAGAAGAAGAGCGGCGCCGCGGATTCAACACGATAACGCGCGACGCCGCGGCGGAGCCCCATTTTGAAAAATCACTCGCCCTCCATCCGTGCAACTGCTGGAAACCTCGGGCTTCAAGATCGCGAGCGGTGAAGAAGCCTCGGGCGCAACGCCCTGCCCGCCATAACAGCAAGTTTGGTGGTGAGACAGAACTGGGTTGTTCATGAAGAGGGACGGGGGGGCGAAGCGGAAATGCTTAGTTTTAAGCTGGGCGTATCCCCAATCCAGGCGCATTTTGCACGAAAAACAAAAACCAAGTCAAAACATACCCCCAAAATGGTCCAGAATGGTCGGAAAATCGTCCCCTTATCATTTTGGACTATATTTGATTATTCCTCCTGTAGAGGGAAGGGCCCCCCTTCAGATTAGTCGTTCACCGCAAAACTTCCACGTGCGGCCAGAACCCACGAGTTGCTCGGATCTACCGCGGGCAGCGCCCGCCGCCACGCCAGCCCGCGAGCATCGCAGCCCCACGGAGGAGACAAGAGGGAAAAGAGGGGAAAGGGATCAGACGCGCGGCGCCGCGAACTGGTAGCAAGGACCCGATACCACGAAAAGCTCGGGAACAGACATGCAGAAGAGGAGCTCCGTCGCTCGATCACGCGCTGACACGGATCGGAACGCCAGCCCCGACACACGACGCCTGCGGCCTGATCTGGAGACGGAGCGCGCCGATTTTGAAGCTCGCCGGTCACCTTTGAAGGCATTTGCATCCACCAGTTATGTTCTGAACCAAATGGAACGAATATGTGCCAACCCCCTCGGACTGAGCATGCCCCCTTTGCAAGGGCATCTCTGGTCCAGGGACGCACGCCGGCAAGGAGCCCTGATGGCTGCTGCTCAGACCTGAGGCGCCTCGCCTTCGGCTGAGCCGACGACGTCAAGAACGACGATCCGCTTCCTCAAAACTGGAGCTCTGGCTACCAGGTCTACCGGATTAGCCGGCAGACGCAGCAGCCCTGGCCTTGAACAAATGAGAATAGGCTGTCACGCAGGGAAGAACCACCCCCCCCCCTTTCCTTGACCGAACGGGCCCCTCGGAGGATTCCACCGACTGCCCCCAAAACATTGATTGTCCACGGCCCAGGGGTGCGAGAGGCGCGCGTGGAAAGCACACCCGCGTTGAAGCCCTTGTCGCGCGCCTGGAAATGCACCCGCGTTGAAGTCCTCGTCGCGCACCACTTCTGTGGTCTCTTCGCCGACAACGCCCATGTTGCTGATCGAGACGATCCACTTTAGGACCTCGTCGTACACACAATTGGCACGGCATCCATGGCGGCGTCGAGCCCTGGAGAGACTTCGGCCGAGAACCAGAAGTTTACCTGTCACCTTTGAAGACATCAGTATTCACCAATTACGTGTTGAATGATACCGGAGAAAAAAAAAACAATCAGAATTTGTGTTAGGGCTATATGGCTAAAGGGCTATCTATAAGGCTAGGGCTATAGGGCTATAGAGCTATAGGGCTATAGGACTATATGGCTATAGCGCTATAGGGCTATACGGCTATAGAGCTATAGGGCTATAGGGCTATAGGGCTATATGGCTATAAGGCTATAGGGCTATAGGGCTATAGGGCTATAGGGCTATATGGCTATAAGGCTATAGGGCTATAGGGCTGTAGGGCTATAGGGCTATAAGGCTATAGTGTTATAGGGCTATAGGGCTATTGGGCTATAGGGCTATATGTTTCAGGGCTACAGGGTTATAAGGCTATAGGGCTATAGGGCGATAGAGCACCCAGGCACCCGGGCACCCCCGGGAACCTCTGGGCACCCCCGGGCACCTCCAGGCTCCCCCGGGCACCTGGGCACCCGGGCACCTGGACCGGCCACCGAAATCGGCGACCCACCTCACCTAACCATATGAATGCGCTAGGACCCCTTAAAGAGGCAAGCTGCTAATCCGCGCGCCTTAATCCATGTCTGCGGTTCCTCGGTTCGAAGGGCGGATTCCGAACGGACCTGATCCAAAAAACTCAAAGGAGACCAACCGTCTCAAACAGAATAATCTAACGGACGGGCCTGGGCTATACTACCTGCTTGCGGTGCTTACTGCTACTCCCGCGGCGCTATGCTCCCGTGCTAGCTTGTGTGATGCTTGCTGCGCCGTACTCGAGCTGGCCTGAGAGAGTTGCACGTCCTCGGAGGCCGAGCTCGAGTTCCCAAAGCTGGCACCACCCGCCCGCAGACCTCCCTCTCCTCCCCCTCCCTCTGGCCGTCCTGGAGCTGCTGCTCGTACGCCATCTCCTTCGACGCCGCGGCCACCTCCGACGGCTGCTGGGCCGCGCCCGCGCCTCGGGAGACTGGGACGACGGGTGGCAGGAGGGGGAGGTCCCCTCCCTTCGCTCCGTCCCTCTTCGCTATACATGATACAGTCAGCTCGTCTCAAAAGGATGTGCGGTAAGGATGCAAGGGCCTTGGACGGCCATGCTAACGCTTTTCGAACGAGGTCGGCCAACGAAAGTGGCCAAGGATGGACCCAAGAGGCAATGATGCACGGGCACCCTTTGGCAAGGTTGCCCATCCTTACGATGCAGGTTGACTGTACAGCCACCCCCCCGCCCAGCCGAACCTCACGACGGGGGTGCTCACCTCACGCCGCCCCCGCCAGCACACCACGGACCCGGCGCGCGCGAACTCCTCCTGGCGCCTGGCTTGCCGGCCTGACGCCAACGCCGCCGGCACTCGCCGAGAACGCGCGGAGGCAGCCGTGGATGCCGAGCGTGGCCCCAGAGAAGCACGGAGAGCCAACCTGTCTGCCTGCTCCTCCTCAGCTTCGGCCTCGTCGTCGTCGGGTGCGCCGTAGACTGCGCCATAGGTCGCGCCGCCTGCTGCGACATGGGCTGCTCCGTAGGCTGCGCCAGTGGTTGCACCACTGGCTACGCCATGGGTGCACCATAGGCTTCGCCGCTGCTCGCGCCGTAGGTTTCGCCATACGTTGCGAAGTAGTTCGCGCAACAGCTTATCGCGCCGATGGTTGCGCCATCGGTTGCACTATGGGCTGCAGCGTAGGCTGCACCGCAAGTTGCGCCGCAGGCTGCGGCATAGGTTACACTATAAGTGCACCACAGACTGCGCGATTAGTTGCGCCGTAGGTTGTTGCGCCACCGCCACTGACGCCAGCAGTGGACCCCTAACACCACCACCACAACCAGCCTGAAATGTCGTTCCGAGATGCGGGTTCGACAGGCGCTGGTGCGTGCTGGGCACCCTTCGGAGCTGGAGACGTGGTCACGACTCCAACGCGGGCATGTGGCCGCCACTGCGGCCATATCAGGCTGGGCTCGTGGCCGGCGCCGCGGTCGGACCGCCGCTCTTCGACGGCAGTGTGGCCAACGCTCGAGCGGGAACATGGACGCCGAGAGAGCCCCAGGACGAACCAAGAGAACCCTGAGAGGCCCCAAAGACGGCCGAAGAGGGTCCCGAGTGGTCGAACGTTCGGTCCAAGACGCTCAAAATGGCCGCCAAAGGCCGAAAATGCCTCAAAGAAGCCCTAAGATGCCTCCAGGATGTCTCCCAAGAGGCAAAAACAGTTGATTCCTAGCTTTTCGAAAAAAATTGGCGCTCTCGCCTTTTCGGCTTCCCGACACTCCAGGACGGGCCAAGAGGTCACCAAGATCGGCCCAAGACGGCCCCAGAGGCCTTAAAGAGGGCCCCAAATGGCCCAAAATGGCCCCTAAGCAGCACAAGAGGCATCCAAGACGGCCACAGAGGCCACCAAGACGGCTCCAAGAGGGCCCCGACGGGGGGCCCGAATTGACATTTCGAGCCCCCGGCCCCGGGAGGCCCCCATGAGGCCTCCAAGAGGCCCCCAAGGAGGCCGCCAAGAGGCCTCAAGAGGCCCTCAAGAGGCCCCCAAGGGGCCCCCAAGAGGCCCCCAGGAAGCTCTAAGAGTCCCCCGAGAGCGCTCCCAAGAGGCCTCCAGAGGCTCCCAAGAAGCCCCGAGACTGCCCCCAAGAGGCCCCCGAGAGCGCTCCGAAGAGACCCCAGGAAACATCCCTGAGGACTCTGACCCCAAACCCAGGCACAGTGGCGGGATAGGCCGAAGGCCCTTAGACAACCGAGGCCCCTCCTGGAGTCTGGGATGCGCCAGGGCAGCCTGCCCCGTCGGGAAGGCGTACCAGGTGGTCCAGGCATACGGGGAGCCGCAGCCGTTCAGTAGGGGAACGAAAGAAGGCATAAACACAAAAACTCGGAGGTCCGCGC
>CAUYUJ010020187.1:62500-110000 GCA_963575745.1 Prorocentrum cordatum
CCTTCTTAACGGCTCCTCAGTGAAGGTTCCTTATTACGGACACCTTAGTAAATCTTCCATATTTAGGATTCCTTAGTAAAGACCCCTCACTAAGGATTCCGTGGTAATGATCCTGTGCAAAGTGATTCCTTAGTAAAGGTTCCTCAGTGAAAGGATTTATACACGAACCATTGAATCCACGGGTCTCGTTTTTTTCGGGCCCGCCCGAAAGAAAATCATCCTGGCGAAGGACCCAACCATGTGCAATTGTGAAAAACGCATTGTGGGTACCGCTTTCGGTGGAACGCGTGAGAGACGTGCCGTAATGGGTGGGGGCGACGCATACGGGCGGTGCCATTGGGGCCTTCGGTGGGGCTCCCTATGGGCCGCGAAACGCTGGGTGCGGCTGACACATGCGGGCGGTGCCCCTCGCTGGAGCTCCCGATGAGGCCACGAAATGCTGCATTGGTTGGGGGAAACGCATGCGTGAGGTGACGCTGGGCTCTTTCTGTAGAGCTCCCTACGGGGCCACGAAACGCTGCACTGGGTGGTGGCCGACGCATGCGGGCGGTGCCACTGGGGCCTTCGGTGGAGCTCCCTATGGGGCCACGAAACGCTGTACTGGGTGGGGGGTCGCATGCGGGCGGGCCACTGGAGCTCCCTACGGGCCCACGAAAGGCTGTACCGGGTGGGGGGGGCGCATGCGGGCGGTGCCACTGGGGCTTGGCGGAACTCTCAATCGATGGGGCCGCAAAATGCAATACTGGGTGGTGGACGGCGCATGCGGGCGGTGCCACTGGGGTCTTTCTGTGGAGCTCCCCATGGGACCACGAAACGCTGTACTGGGTGCTGGCTGACGCATGCGGGCGATCCCACTGGGACCATCGGTGGAGTCCCCCATGGGGCCACGAAGTGCTGCACTGGGTGCTGGCTGACGCATGCGGGCGGTTCCGCTGGGACCTTCAGTGGAGCTCCCTATCGGACCATGAAACGCTGCACTGGGTGGTGGCTGACGCATGCGGGCGGTGCCACTGGGGCATCCGGTGGAGCCCCCTTTATGGGGCCACGAACGCAGTGCTGGGTGGTGGCTGACGCATGCGGGCGGTGCCACTGGGACCATCGGGGAAGCTCCGTATGGGCCCACGAAACGCTGTACTGGATGGTGGCTGACGCATGCGGGCGGTGCCACTGGGGCCTTCGGTGGAGCTCCCCATGTGACCATGAAACGCTATACTGGGTGGTGGCTGACGCATGCGGGCTGTCCCACTGGGGCCTTCGGTGGAGCTCCCTATGGGCCCACGAAACGCTGTACTGGGTGGTGACTGACGCATGCGGGCGGTGCCAGTTGGGCCGTCGGTGGAGCCCCCTATGGGCCCACGAAACTCTGTGCTGGGTGGTGGCTGACGCATGCGGGCAGTGCCACTGGGACCTTCGGTGGAGCTCCCTGTGGGCTCAGAAGGCGGCGGGGCTTCTCAGAAGCCCTCGCGCCTTCGGAGAAGTTCTGTTTTCGAGGAAGGCTTAGAAAATGTCTCAGAAGGCCGGGGGACGTCCGAACCTTCTGGGAAGGCCTTCTCCTTCTCACTTCCCCCCCTCGCTCGCCGCCGATGTAAGGGGAGGACTGCCAGCGGAGGCGTCCTCTCGGCACCCACGCACATTGGCCTCTGGGCTCGGTTGCGGCAATGGGCCGCTCTGCGCTGCAGAAGCCGGCTTGCAGCGTCCTCCTCCTCAGACTTCACAGCGCGCTGCCAGGCAAGATCGATCGACTGAGAAAAAAATGCGGGAGCCGCGCGACTCACGCCAGTCTGGCCCCCACCCTCTCTTCCCTCCTAATTCCTGCGCCTCGGTAACAGGAGGGGAGGGGGAAACCAGAAGGAGGAGTCGGAAGAGGCGGTGGGGGAGGGAGGGAGGGGAGGGAGGGAGGTGGGGATAAGGGACGGGAGGAGGGAGGGAGGGAAGGGAGGGGAGGGAGGGAGGGAGGGGAGGGAAGGAGGGAGGAAAGGATAAGAGCTCCTCCTCATCCTCCTCCTCTTCCTCTGCCTCCTCCCTTAGTTTTCCTTTTGGATAACTCCTCATATCGCACCCCGAGGCCAGTTGAAAGGGCGGGCCAGGCGTTTCGCCTGAGACTTTCTCACCGTTCATGACCCTGAAGCTTACAATTTGCAACCGTTTCACGGATGGACGGCGGGTGGTTTTCAAAATCCGTCTTCAAAATTGCGAGTTTCGCTACTTGAGGACATGTCGTTTTCAAAATGTGGCTCTCGCCTTTGCGCTGCGCACAATTTTATTCACGCATGGAGGGCGGGTCGTTTTCTAAATGTGGCTCTTGCCTTAGCGCCGCGCTCAATCGTCATGGAAAATTGTGAGAGCTTCACGGATGGAAGGCTGCTCTTTTTCAAAATGTGGTTCTCGCCTTAGAGCCGCGCACATGCGTGTTAAGAGTTCACAATTGTTTCAAGGAGTATCATGGTTAACGTCCCAGGAATAGCGTCGTGGTGTTGGAGTCCCAAATCTGGCACGATTTAGGATCACCAAGGCGCAACAGTAACGATGGATTGGGGCTTTGAAGTCCCAGGAATGGTGTTCTGTCACAGTCCAGGATTGTCAAACGATTGATTTCAAACGGGGAACTTCCTCACATGAAAATTAAGTCTTGTAGGAGCCAATGAAGAGAGATCTTGGAGGGAGGCCTTATGGTAGCATCGTTGATGAGTCCTGGGTTTACACTGGTCCCTTCTTCTCCTCCTCCTCCTCCTCCTCCTCCTCACCTCCTCCTCCTCTCCTCCTCCTCCTCCTCCTCCTCCTCCTCCTCCTCCTCCTCCTCCTCCTCCTCCTCCTCCTCTTCATCCTCTTCCTCATTCCCACCCCCCCTGTCCCCTGGTCTGCCTGCTCCTCCTCCTCATCATCCTCCTCATCATCCTCCTCATCATCCTCCTCAGCACCATCATCGCATCATCATCAGCATCAGCATCAGCAACATAATCCTCAGCGTCATCATCATCATCATCATCATCATCATCATCATCATCATCATCATCATCATCATCATCATCAGCATCATCATCATCATCATCATCATCATCATCATCATCATCGTCATCATCATCATCATCATCATCATCATCATCATCATCATCGTCATCAGCAGCAGCAGCAGCAGCAGTAACATCAGCAGCAGCGACATCGTCGTACAACAACATCACAATCGTTATCCTCGTTGACATACTCCTCCCCATCCTCCTCCTCCCCTTCATTACCGTCGTCATCATCATCATCAGCAGCAGCATCATCGTCATCAGCATCATCAACATAACCATCAGCAGCATGATGATCATCGTCAGCATGTTCATTATTAGCATCAACCTCACCATCATCATCGTCATCACCATCACCAGTAACAGCAGAAGCATCATCATCATCAGCACCGGCATCATCATCGTCGTCGGTATCATCACCAACCTGATCATCGTCAACAATATCAGAATCACCATCATCATCGTCATCAGCATCAGCATCAGCAGCATCATTGTCGTCGTCGTCATCATCGTCATGATCGCCAGCATCATCGTCGTCGCCTTCATCAGTGGCGTCATCAGTGTACTCAACAGCAGCAGCGTCGCCATCGTGATCGTCGTTGCCCTCATCTCCCTCATCACCGTCCTCAGCATCACCGTCATCAGCATCATCATCAGTATCGTCATCAGCATCGGCATCGCCAGCATCATCGTCGTCATCATCAGCAGCAGCATGATCAGCGTCACCGTCAGAATCAGCGTCCTCGTCATCAACATTAGCATCCTCATCAGCAGAATCATCATCGGCCCCATCATCATCAACAGCATCGTCGTCGTCACCATCGTCATGACCACCATCATCGTCATCATCATCGTCGTCGTCCTCACCATCGTCATGAGAACCATCATGGTCAGCATCGTCGTCATCGTCACCATCACCATCGGCATCACCATCATCATCATCGGCATGATCAGCCTCATCACCGCCGTATCCATATCTCAGCAGCAGTTGCCGAAGAGCTCCAGGAACCGCCAAAAGACAGCAAGTCAAAGCCAGCAGCATCACCATCATCATTATCAGAATCATCATAATCAGCATCAGCATCATCATCAGTAGCATAATCATCAGCATCGGCATCATCGTCATCATCATGGTTATCGGCATCATCCTCCTCTTCCTCATCCTCATCCTCCTCATCATCATCCATACCTTCATCCTCATAGTCATGAATCCCCTCGGCTGTATCCTCTTGAACTTCCCTTTCCTCCTCCACGCCCGAGACATACTACTCCTCCTATCCCCAACTACCAGGAAACAGCAGCGACATGCATTGCCAATGGGCGCGCACAAGATGGGTGGAGACTGGTTTTTTGGGGCTTGGAAGATCTCTTGTCCAACCATTGCAGCAGCAGAGGGATCAAACTCACACACAGGCTCCTTCTTCTGTCTGGTCTATCGCCCCCCTTGTTCGCAGACGTGGCCATCCCCTGGATGGTGTGCTTGGCAACCTTCCCATCATTGTATCAGTCATCAGCTGATGCGAAAATGAAAACACTTGATTGTGATGACGATGGCCTGTGGCAATACACGAATCCACGCAAGAACGGCGTGTCGCATCGACCGCCAGAGTCTTACAAGATGGACCACGCGCATATCGAATACTGAAAACTGACGAAGCGGCATTACCACTGCCACAAGTAGAAAGAGGAGCAGACAAGTATATATATAACTAGACTACATATATGTATATATCAGTCGGCTCCCTTGCGGGGTCATCAGGCTGCGAGGCCTAGGCTTACTGCTCCCTGCACCAATTCCAGTTTCCAATTTCCAATGTTACAGTATTGCTGTCTGCTTCTTACTGTAAACTGTTATTATCCGCGCGAGGGGGGGAGCCGAAGGACACCTTTTACCTAACAGCGAAGACTGATAGGTTTCTAGTGGTGTCAAAAGAGAGCAGCAGATGACTCCACAGGGGGGTCCGGGCGGGACCCGGGGCGGCTGCCGTCGAAGCCCAAATCGCCTGGGACATCCTCGCAAAATCGCTCTTGGCGCTGCTAGAACTCCATTCCCGGCGTACATTTTGGATGCCCGGAGCCAACTGTAGGCCACTTCGTGGTCTTCGAGTTCCCAGAACTCCATTCCCGGCGTACATTTTGGATGCCCGGAGCCAACTGAGGCCACTTCGTGCTCTTCGAGTTCCCAGAACTCCATTCCCGGGCCACATTTTGGATGCCCGGAGCCAACTGTAGGCCACTTCGTGGTCTTCGAGTTTCCAGAACTCCATTCCCGGGCCACATTTTGGGTGCCCGGAGCCAACTGTAGCTACAATTCGTGGTCTTCGAGTTCCCAGAACTCCACTCCCGGGCCACATTTTGGATGCCCGGGTAGCTGAGGCGCTGAGGCAGAGGCTGACGCTGAGGCAGGCTGAGGCAGACGCTGAAGCCGGCTGATGCTCAGGCAGGCCAGAGGCAGAGGCTGAGGCTGAGGCAGGCTGAGGCAGGCTGAGGCTGAGGCCGAGGCTGAAGGCAGACTGAGGCTGAGGCTGAGGCAGGCTGAGGCTGAGGCTGAAGGCTGAGGCTGAGGCTGAGGCTGATGCAGGCTGAGGCTGAGGCAGGCTGAGGCCGCAGGGAGTATGCGAGAGCGCAGCAGGCTGAGGCTGAGGCAGGCTGAGGCTGAGGCTGAGGCTGATGCAGGCTGGGGCCGAGGCAGGCTGAGGCCGCAGGAGTATGCGGGAGCGCAGCAGGCTGAGGCTGAGGCAGGCTGAGGCTGAGGCTGAGGCTGATACAGGCTGAGGCTGAGGCTGAGGCTGAGGCTGAGGCCGCGGGAGTATGCGGAGCGCAGCAGGCTGAGGCGGAGCAGGCTGAGGCTGAGGCTGATCTGATCAGCTGGGCCGAGGCAGGCTGAGGCCGCGCTGAGGCAGGATCTGGGGGGAGCGCAGGCAGGCTGAGGCCGCAGGAGTATGCGGGAGCGCAGCAGGCTGAGGCTGAGGCAGGCTGAGGCTGAGGCTGAGGCTGATGCAGGCTGGGGCCGAGGCAGGCTGAGGCCGCAGGAGTATGCGAGGGCGCAGCAGGCTGAGGCTGAGGCAGGCTGAGGCTGAGGCTGAGGCTGATGCAGGCTGAGGCTGAGGCAGGCTGAGGCTGAGGCCGAGGCTGAAGGCTGAGGCTGGGCCTGGCTGAGGAGAGGCAGGCAGGCTGAGGCTGAAGCAGAGGCAGCTGATGGCTGAGGCAGGCCGAGTGCTGAGGCTGTGACTGTGACTGCCGTTGCCGCTGCGACTGTCATCGCGAATGCGACTGCGACTGCGAGAACAGCAGAATTCTACAACTGGATTCTGATCTAATCTTAAGGGAAATGCTTCCAGATATGTTTCTAGACATCGCTGTTAGGTTGCTTTGCCGGGATAATTTTAGCACCCCCGAATCGCGTGCATCGCAGTGGTCATGGACTCTGGCACATCCGTACGTGACCTTCAGAAATTGCACTTGTGCTCGAGAGGCCCCTCCATTCTGGACGCGATCGGGCCCGTGATTCAGTTGGGGCCCGACCACAAGAAACCTTTCAGAAGAAACCCGAGACTGAGACCCCAGGACGTCCTTCGATTTTTGGTATTGGAGGGCGTCGCAAAACCATCGAAGTCCAAGAAACCCGGGGCACCCTGGAGGCAAGCAGGGTGTTTCTTGGCATGGGTTTCCACTGGATACTCCCGTGTGGCTCCCCATTGTAGGTCCGAAGCGTGATGCCCTCGACACCGCGGCGACCATGGAGCTCTGAGCAGACATCCTCAAAGCTTCGCATAGCCCCGCCAGCCCAGCCAGACAGGCGGAGCCCAGTGCAGCCGCCTTGATCGGGGGAGCGCGGCGGCATTTGGAAGACCTCGGGAGGCCTCTGGGGCTGCCGCTCGGAGACGCTCGGGATGTCGCCTGAGGGCCTCGTGGAGGATTCTTGGGGCATCTTGCGGGAATTTTGGGGGGGGGCCTTGTCGGCTCCTGGGTGGCCTCTTGAAACGTCGTGGGTGCCTCTGGGAGGCCGCTCGGAGGCCTCTCAGGGGCCTCTTTGGCGCCTCTGGCGGCCTCTTAGGCGTCTGTCGGGAGGCCCTCCTGGGACTCTCTTGGGGGCTTTTCGGGCCGTACTGGGGCCATCGTGGAGGCGACCGATCAAAGAAGGTGACGGCGTCAAATAGCACCGCCCCTCGGGAGGCCATAACGGGCCCAAAACCTTAGACTAATCGATGATTCTGGGTTTATCTTGCACGCACTGACTGCTTGCGACAAACATCGCAAGGGAAGGGAGGAGGAGGATGGAAGCGGAGACGCGTTAAACAACCTGCGCCCAGAGGGCTGGTGGGACTCGTCTGCTGGGCCTGCGCGTGAGTGTGAGTGGCATCAGTGTGAGTGAGTATAACCATGAGGCCGAGCATGAGTGAGTTTGAGTGCGAGTGGGTAGGAGTACCGATGGGTATGATTTTGCATCGGCCTGGGCTGGTGAATTTGAGCATGTCTGAATATGGTTGCGTATGAATACTCCTGTGAGTGGGTCGCTCTGAATATGAGCGAGGTTGGGTATGGTGAGGCTTGGTAATGGGTGGGCTTGCATGTGAGTGAGTACGCATGTGCAGGTTTAACTATGAATGACGGAGGGAAGTAGGAGAGAAGTGAGAAGGTGGAGGCCTTACACGAATAAAAGTACCCAGACGATGGGGAACATGAACCCCATACCAACTAGACGTGCCACAGTGAGCGCGCTTGGGTTTGCGTTGGAGTACCAGTGAGGCTCAGTATCACTGCGTGTCAGCAGCAGTGAGTCTGAGAAAGTCTGAGTATGAGTAGGTCTGAGTCTGAGTGGGTCAACGTTCTGACTGTGGGAGAGTCATAATAAATGAGTGAGGGACGGAGGCGAGAATGAGGAGGTGAGAAGGTAAGGGGGCGGAGACGTGACACTCATCACACAAGACCCATACTCAGGATCCGGTGAAAAAAACGCAAGGGAAAAAATGTATCCAGGATTCAGGAGGTTGATCAAGAACATTGTGCGCTACTACTTCTAAGACTCACTCTATCACACTAACAAGAGAGAGAGAGAGAGAAATACAATGTATCTGCATGCTGCCCAGCGGCCAACCGCACGGACGCACTTCCCGTTCTCGGTATCTCTAACCTGGGCGTCGGGAAGGAAGGGTACACCACAATCAGAGAGGTGCGGCACCTCAAAGTCTGAACAGCCTCGACGCCTCATCTTTCCCATCGCACAGGATGCCTAGCCATTGCGTAGACTCGCGCTCATGCTAGGACCGTCAGCGGGACAATTCACGATCACACCAGGTTCGAATCTCACATCGGCTGGGCTTCACGATCGCGTCCCGAAATCCCACCAGCCTTCTGGGCGTAGGTGGTCTAACGATGTCTTTCTTTCCTCTTCCGACAGAAACCCGTCTTCCCTTCGGGGAGGAGTACCCTCCCCCTCCCCTCCCAGGGGTTTGTGGGAGGGGGTCGCGGGTCGTTAGAGGATTATGTTTCGCCCAAGACGGCTCCAAGAGGGCATTCAATGCTCCAAGATGGCCTCTAAGATGCTTCAAGATAGCGCAAGATTGATCAAGATGACCTCCACCATGCCTTCAAGAGGCCTCAAGAGTGCCACAAGACGGTTCCAGGTGCTTTTGGCGACCTCTCAGAACCTCCCCGAGAAGCCAAAATACATTAAAAACCTGAGGAAAAGTACTGATGTTTGCCGTCTCGCATTTTCGCTTCTGATGCGCTTTTGAGGCCTGAAGATGGCCCTCCGATGGTCCAAGAGAGCTCCAAGAAGGGCCCAAGAGGCCCCTAAGACTGCCCCTGGAGCGCCAGAGGCTATTTCGACGGCCCCAGAGGGGGGGGGGGAAATCTAGGAGAGAGCGCGCCCACAGTGATGGAGCAAAGGGGGGGGGGGTCCCCCTTTATCTGCCCCCCCCCCCTCCCTTGACCCCCCCCTGCTGGAAGCCACGGCCCCGCCCCCTCCCTGTTTCGCCCGCCCCTGGAAGCTACCCCCCCTCCCCCCTTTCGGCGGTTGGAAGCTACCCCCCCCCCTCCCCCCCTTCTTTCCAAAGGGGGAGGGGACTTAGCTCCACCCCCCCATTTGGCCCCCCTCTGTCGGAAGCCCCCCCCTCCCCCCCTTTTTTGTCCCCCCCCGGAAGCTACCCCCCCTTCCCCCCCTTTGCCGCCGCTCCAGAAGCTCCCCCCCCTCCCCCACTTTCCAAAGGGGGAGGGCTTAGCTACCTACCCCCCCCTTTGAACCCCCCCTGCTGGAAGCTACCACCCCCTCCCTTGAACTCCCCCTGCCGGACGATCCTTCCCCGTCGCCGTCGTCGTTGCCGTCGCCGTCGTTTCCGACGTCTTCGTACGACGCCGTCGTCGTCCTCGTCGTCGTTGTCGCCGCCGTCGCCGTCATTGTCGCCGTCTTCGCATGACCTCGTCGTGGTCGTCACGACGAGGACGAGATCATACGAAGACGGCGACGGACGACGGACGACGGACGACGGACGACGCGCGACCGACGACGACGACGACCCAGGGTCAGAGAAAACGAGACCACGACCCAGGGGCTGAGGAAACGAAGAAACGAACAAGGGTCCAAAAAAACGGACCAGGGTCCGAGAAAACGCGACCACGACCCAGGGGCCGAGAAAAAGCGAAAACGAACCAGTGTCCGATAAAACGAAACCACGACCCAGGGGCCGACAAAACGAGACAACGAGAAAACAAACCAGTGCCCGAGAAAAGGAAACCACGACCCAGGGGCCGAGAAAACGAGACAACGAGAAAACGAACGAACCAGGGTCCGAGAAAACTGGACCACGACCCAGATGCCGAGAAAACAATAAACGAGAACACGAACCAGGGCAAGAGAAAACGAGACCACGACCCAGGGGCAGAGAAAACGAGAAAACGAACCAGGGTCAGAAAAAACGAGAACACGACCCAGGGGCACAGAAAACGAGAAAACAAGAAAACGAACCATGGCCCGAGAAAACCAAGAAAGCGAGAAAACGAACCAGGGTCAAAAAAAGAAGGCCACGACCCAGGGGCCGAGAAAACGAGAAAACGAGAAAACGAAACGGGGTCCGAGAAAACGAGACCACGACCCAGGGGCAGAGAAAACGAGAAAACGAACCAGGGTCAGAAAAAAATGACAACACGACCCAGGGGCAGAGAAAACGAAGAAACAAGAAAACGAACCATGGCCCGAGAAAACCAAGAAAGCGAGAAAACTAACCAGGGTCAAAAAAAAAGAAGACCACGACCCAGGAGCCGAGAAAACAAGAAAACGAGAAAACGAAATGGGGTCCGAGAAAACGAGACCATGACCAAGGGGCAGACAAAATGCGAAAACGATAAAACAAACCAGGGTCCGAGCCAGGGGCCGAGAAAACAAGAAAACGAGAAAACGAAGCAGGGTCCGAGAAAAAAGACCACGACCCAGGGAACGATACGACAAGAAAACAAGACAACGAATCAGGGTCAGAGAAAACGAGACCACGACCCAGGGACCGACAAAACAAGAAAACAAGACAACGGACCAAGGGCCGAGAAAACGAGACAACAACCCAGGGGCCGAGACAAAGAGAAAACGAAAAAACGAACCGGGGCCCGAGAAAACGAGACCACAACCCAGGGGCCGAGAAAACGAGAAAACGAGAAAACAAACCAGGGTCAAACAAAACAAAACCACAATCCAGGGGCCGGGATACGGAGAACACGAGAAACCGAACCAGGGTCAGAGAAAAGGAGACCACGACCCAGGGGCCGAGAAAACAAAAAACGAACCAGGGTCCGATAAAACGAAACCACGACCCAGGGGCCGAGAACACGAGAAAACGAGGAAATTAACAAGGGTCCGAGGAAAATTGACACCACGACCCAGGGGCCGAGAAAACAAGAACACGAGATCACGAACCAGGCCCGAAAAAAACAACACACAACAAACATGATACCAGAGAACAAAAAAAAAAAAAACATCTTTTTAGGGCTGTAGGGCTATAGGGCTACAGGGCTACATGGGCTCTTGGGCGCTGTATGGGCTATATGGCTATATGGTTATATGGGTTATAGGCCTATAGGGCTATAGGGCGATAGGGCGATAGGCTATAGGGCTACAAGGCACTGGGCACCCGGGCACCGGGCACCCGGCACCCGGGCACCCACCCGGGCACCGGGCACCCATCACCCGGGCACCCGGGCACCCGGGCATCCAGGCACCCGGGCCCGGCCACCGAATCGGCGGCGAACCCGGGCACCCGGGCACCCAGGCACCCGGGCACCCGGGCACCCGGGCACCCGGGCCCGGCCACCGAATCGGCGGCGAACCCGGGCACCCGGGCACCCAGGCCCGGCCACCGAATCGGCGGCACACCTCACCTACCCTTTAAATCCGCTAGGACCCCTACAGAGGCAAGTTTGATTGGGGAAAAAGCCGAGAAAGCGAGAAAACAAAACAACGAACCAGGGTCCGAGAAAACGAGACCACGATCCAGGGGCCGAGAACACGAGAAAACGAGAAACCAAAGTCCGAGCAAACGAGACCACGACCCAAGAGCACAGAAAACGCGAAAGCGAACCAGGGTCCAAAAAAATATAACCACGGCCAGGGGCCGAGAACACGAGAAAATGAAAAACCAAACCAGAGTCCGAGCAAACGAGACCACGACCCAAGAGCACAGAAAACGCGAAAGCGAACCAGGCCCCGAGAAAACACGACCACGACCCAGGGACCAAGAAAACAAGAGAACGATAAAAGGAATCAGGGCCCGAGAAAACGAAACTACGACCCAGGGGCCGAGAAAACAAGAAAACGAAAACACGAGCCGGAACAGAGAAAACGAAACCACGACCCAGGGGCCTAGAAAACAAAAAAAATAGAAAACGAGCCAGGCCCCGAGAAAACGAGACCACGACCCAGGAGCCGAGGAAACGAGAAAACAAGAACACGACCCACGACCCAGGGGCCGAGAAGACGAGACAAAGATAAAACGAAACGGGGTCCGAGGGAACCTCGACCCAGCGGCCGAGATCACCAGAAAACGCTTGGTTCGAGAAAGCGAGACCACGACCCAGGAGCCGAGAAAATGAAGAAACGAGAAGCAGGGTCAGAGAATACACGACCACCACACGGGGGCCGAGACAACGAGAAAACGAGAATACTAACCAGCGTCCGAGAAAACAAAAAAAACGGCCCAGGGGCCGAGAAAACGAGAAAACGAAGCAGGGTCGGAGAAAACTGGACCACGACCCAGGCGCCGAGAAAACGAGAAAACGAGAACGCGAACCAGGATCATAGAAAACGAGACCGCGACCCAGGAGCCGAAAACACGAGAAAACAACAAAAACAAGAAAACGAGAACACAAGACAACGAAGCAGGGCCCGAGAAAACGAGACTACGAACCATGGGCCGAGAAAACAAAAAAACAAGAAAACGAACCAGGGGTCGATGTTATTATCCAATTCGTTCTCTAGCGCTGCGGTGCGCACCAGGGATTCCGCCATTTTGCCAAAGCCCCGGAAGGGAGGGGGGGGAGGAGGTAGCTTCGGAAGCCCCCCCACACCCCCTTTGCACAGAGGGGGAGGTAGCTTGAAGCCGCCCCCCCCTGTGTCCAAACCAAAAAAAGAAGGAGGGGGGCGGGGTAGCTTGCGAAGCCCCCCCCCTTTGAAAGGTAAGCCCAGGCTCACCTTCTGCTCCAAAAAAGGGGGGAGGGGGGGGGGAGCTTCGAAGCCCCCCCCCATTGAGCCAGAGCCCCCCCAGCTTAGAAAGCCTTACGAAAGGGAGGGGGGGGGTAGCTTCGGAAGCCCCCCCTTTTGGAAGGAAGGGGGGGGGTAGCTTGAAGCTGGGACCCCCCTTTTCTTATTCTGGTCGCGACGGGCGCGCTCTTTCAAACCTAGGACCCCCTCCGTTGATCGATGGTCTACAAGATAGCCCCAGGAGGCGCTCCATAGCTCCCAAGAGGGCCCAAAGAGAGCCCCAAGAGAGCCCCGAGAGGGCCGCATGAGGGCCCCAAGGCGGCCCAAAAGAGCTCCAAGAGGATCTCAAGACCCCCCAAAGAGCCCCAAGAGGCACCCAAGATGCCCCAAAAGAGCTCCAAGAGGACTCCAATATCCCCCAATACAGCCCCGTAGCTCCAAGAAGGCCTCCGATGCTCCAAGATAGCCTCGAAGATGACTCGACAACCTCCTTCCCCTCCTCTCCCTGCACGCTCTGTTTCACTATATGTGTCTCTTCGTCCCTTTTCCCGTCAGCTCTCATGGGCAGGGCTTCTGAATGGGCTGGCAAGGATTCGCGAAGCGTAAACGATTTCCTCTTATGGGTGACAGAAGCAGATATCATGGCAATGGGCGTTCACAACGTTTGTGATGACTGACCCTTCAAATTGTCTGATCGAAGCGCACATAATCGAATATTGCAAGGTATCGAGCCACCTGCTTCGACGGCTCACGCGAACGGCTCTGCCGAACCGCACGCGGACCCAATGCGAACTGAAGGAGACAAGGAGAGAATAGATGCCGCCATCCACCAGAGACATGCGCTTGGCACAGGCATCCACCTCCTCCGCCTCTTCCTCCACCCTGCCGCACTAAGAACCACTAAAATCGATCCTATGACCCCTCCCGGGGCCCACTCGGTGCACTTGCTCACCCCGGATGAGTGTTCGAGGGCCTCGGGGCTCGAAAACAAGGGCACCCAACTTCGCGCTTCGCGCTGCGCGAAGCGCGAAGTGCGAATAACTTCGCGCTCTCGCGCCGCCTCCCGGGGGAGAAGAGGAGGAGGAGGAACCGGAGCCGAACCGCGAAGCGCGAAGCGCCAATAACTTCGCGCCCTCGAGGGCGCCCTTGGGAAACGGCCCCGGATGCTCAAACTCAAGAAGTCCGAAAGCCCGCCACGCGGGCGGCGCGGGGGGCGCGCCCCAGACCGCCGGGGCGGCACGGCCGCGCGGGCACGGCACGGCTGCGCGGCGCAGAGGGCACTGCGCGGGCCCGCCGCGCGGGCGGCGCGCGGGCGGCGCGTCCCAGAGCACACGAGGCACGCGCGCGGCACGGCACGTCAGCGCGGCGCGCGGGCACGGCGCGGGCGCGGCGCGCGGGCACGGCACGCGGGCGGCGCGTTTCCAAACGCGCGCGCACGGCAAGCGCACGGCACGGGCACGGCGCCCCTGCGCGGCGCTGGCACGGCACGCGGGCGGCGCGGCGGGCGCGGCCCAGGACACGGGCAGGGCACGCGCGCAGCACGGCACGACGGCGTGGCACACGAGCACCGCGCGGGCAATGCCACGCGGGCGGCGCGCTCAGGCGCGTTCCAGCACACAGGGAAGGCACGGCACGAGAAGGCACGGCCCGGAAGGGTGGCACGGCAAGAGGGGCACGGTGGCGCAGAACCGCTAACGCACTCGCTGTTTGGGCAACAATGGCCAAACAAGGGCCTGCACGGCAGCACCGGGAGAGCCTCGTAGCGAGGCTTCTGGATGTTCGACTCGTTGATCATCCCCATAAGCCTCGCAACACGATGCTCAAAAGAACGGAAAGACGGATGAGTAGAACCACATCCCGTTCCCCCCATCCACCCACTCCTCCTCCTCCCCCTGATGCACCGCCCCTTGCTTCTTTTGCAGTCCCTCCTCCTCCTCCTCCTCCTCCTCCTCCTCCTCCTCCTCCTCCTCCTCCTCCTTCCTCCTCCTCCTCCTCCTCTTCTCCCCCAGCCTCTTCATCCTCATCATCGTCATGTCATCCCTCCCCTACTCCTCCTCCTCCTCCTCCTCCTCCTCCTCCTCCTCCACCTCTTCTGATTATGGTTGGTGTGGTGATTAGTATTAGCATTGGCAGCATTACTACTGTTATGTTTACTAATACTACTAAACATATTACTATGTGTGGCGTTCGTATTAGGCGTGTCCGTAGTATCATGATGTTGATAAGCAGTTTCACCTGTTTCCTACAATTATGAATAATATTCGTAATGTTCGTCTATATGTATAAGTGGTGTTGGCACGATGTTTACCATTATCATTCGTATGCGTACTATTATTGATACTATAACTAGTAGAATTATTACACGTATTCGTATCATCATCTGCACGCTTATTAATATTCGTCACAGTAATATCATCAAAATTATCATCTGCATTGTGAGTCGTCGAATCAGTAATAGTGTTAGTATCGCTAATAGTAAACATAAGATTAATATTGTTATTGGCGCTGACAGTATTACTAGTAGTGATAGTAGTGGTAGTATCGTTCGTCTCGCGATTATAATACATTGCATTACTAGAATAACTAGTATTACCCGTATGATGAGTATTGGTACTAGCCCTATTCTTGGTGTGATTATCATGCTTGATATGATTCGTAAGAGTATGGTTGCTAATACTAGTATTAGTCGTCTCATTCGTAATGGCAGTAGTAGCATTACTATTATTCTTCTTCTCTCAAACAAATAAAATTAAGTTATTATTCCTCTGCATCATCATATTCGTAATCTTTCTGCTCCCCCTCATCGTCATTATCATCATAATCAGCATCGTCATCATCATCATCATCATCATCATCATCATCATCATCATCATCATCATCATCATCATCATCATATTCCTCCTCCTCCGCATCTTCCTCATCCTCCTCCTCCACCTCCTCATTCTCCTCGTCCTCCTCCTCCTCCTCCTCCTCCTCCTCCTCTTCCTCCTCCTCCTTCGCCTCCTCCACCTCCGCATCCTCTCTTTTCCCACCCTCCCTCCCACTAGTGTACCTCCTCCACGTCCCTTGTGTCCTCCGCCCTCATCCTCCTGCTCCTCCTCCTCCTCCTGCTCCTCCTCCTGATCATCCTCCTGATCATTGATCCTATTAGGAGGAAGGCGAAGCTTTTCGGATAATGGGCGATCTAGAGACGCAGATGCTTCGGACATCAGGGACACGATCAGCATTGCCAGTGCCTACTGTGCTGGCAATGGTCCGCAGGCGGCCTTACCCGGCTTCGTCGGCGCCTACTGTGCCGCTGGGCTAAGGCTCGGGGGGTCACGTCCCCGCGGGGCCGAGTGCCTGCCGTCCGTTGGCAGGGCGCCGCACAGTGCGCATTGCGTCGCAGGGCGTCTCACATGGCGCCCTGCTTCGCACTTTCCTGCCGTCTCGTGGCAGGACGCCTCACAGGGCGCAGGCCGCGTCGCAGAACGCGCAATCGGCCCCTCCAAAACACTCTCTCCCTTTCCCCGCCCTCTCCCCCCCTTCCGAGGAGGAGGAGGGGTCGGAGGGTGGAGTTATACATGTACTCATATGTGTTTGTGACCGACTAGTGGCCGAGAGGAGAGAGAACGGTCTACCGAGACTGTCCACTTACTTCGCTGCGGGAATGGGGAGTCGCAAGAGAAGTGGTGTCGCGAGGACCGGTCTGCTGGCGCTCCTAGCTCGCTCGAGGGATGGTTGGCCGTACCGATGCGAGAACCCGCAAGAGAAGTGGTGTCGCGAGAACTGGCTGCTGGCGCCCCAGGATCGCTCGAGGGATGGTTGGCCGTAACACCAGTGCCGCTGCGAGAACCGTTCAACGTGCGGCTTCCCATGGCGAGCTCTCGACCCCGTCCCAAAGGAGTTGAGGAGCCCTCCGTTCTCCCCCCCCCCCTCCCTCCCCCTCCCTCTCTCCTCCCTCTCGCCGGCTCTAACCGCCACTGCTCAAGACAAGGTCAGCTGGCGGCGCCTACTGTTCCGTCGGCATGGCTTCCGTCCAGGGGGCCAGCGGTGCTTACTGCTCTGCTGGCCAGGGGCGCCGCGGGTGGTGCTTACTGTCCTCCCCGCGCGTCTCGCCGGCTCAAACAGCCACTGCTCAAGACAAGGTCAGCTGGCGGCGCCTATTGCTCCGTCGGCCTGGCTTTCGTCCGAGTGGCTAGCGGCGCCTACTGTTCCGCTGGCCAGGGGCTCCGGGCGGTGCTCATTGTCCTTCCCGCGCTGGCCCCGCCTTCTATACACGCCACGTGCAGTTCGACATTGCGCGCGGTGCAGTGCATGCGCGCGAGCACGGCTCATGAAGTCAGCAACGCTTATTGTTTCGCTGGTCAGGCCGGCTGGTGGTGCTAACTGTCCCACCGGCGAGTTTCGTTGCCTTTGGATTCCCCCGCGTCCTAAATCACGCTCGCAATCGGTCACGTTTTTTGAGCGGTTTTGTTTGGCCCTGCTGGTGGTGCCTATTGTCCCACCAGTGGGCGCCGTCGCTGGTGGACGCTCGGTCGCCCAAGTTTTTGGCGCGTTGGGCGCGTGCCAAGGCACAACCCTCAGTGGCCAACAGGCGCTGTTGTCCTGGTAGCGCGGCCCCGCTGGTGGCGCTTACTGTTCCACCGTCGGGCGCCGAAAAATACGGATGCACGTCGTCCAGTTTTCTGGGGGGCTTGGCCAGCGGCGCTTAGTGTTTCGCTGGTCCAGTTCTCCGGGCTGCCCGCGGCCTCCCAGGTGGCTATGGGCGGCCCCAATGTCCACCGGCGGTCGCCGCAGCCTCCGCGCGCGCTCGCCAGTCACACCTTGCACGGGGGGGGTCCGTACACACAGGGCTCAAACTCGGCGCAGCCCGTGTGTCCGTTGTTCCGCCCTCCCGGCATGTCTCTTCACCATGGCACCGACCGCTTGCAGCGGCTCTTGTGGGAGGTGCGCGCGGCAGACGCGCAGGCCATCTGGGTAGGCGGCATCACGGGCTTACGGCTGAATGTCGATCTGCTCAAGGAGCTCGGTGCTTCGGCTGCTTTTCTGGAGCGTTGGGAGAACGGCTGCTGCCTTCAAGTTGACAGGGGGCTCACATCACAAGTTTTTCCCAATCACCCGTCGCTGTCGCATCACGCTCGGCTCGCTGATTTGGAATGGTCACGTCTGGAACGGTTGGGAAAAGTTACCTTTCTTCCAGGCACTAGTCGACCCGCACAATTGCATGTCAACCCGTGCGCGGCTATCGTCAAGCCGCGGGCGGGCGCCAGAGACAACGCGCCAGAAGAGGAGAGGGTCAAAGTTCGTATTATCATGGACCTTTCCCGGAGCAGCTTGAACACCTCCTTGCCCGACCTCCCAGTGAACTACGGGACGGTTGATCTGGCGATATCGCGCATGTCCCCGCGGAGTTGTTTGTACGTTGTGGATTTGGCGGATGCGTTCTGCAACTGGCGCGTCTTGCCTTCCGATGCGTGGTGGCTGGGTTTCTGGTCCCCGGGGCGACAGCAGTACGGCATGTACACATTCCTGCCGTTCGGCCTAAAAACAGCACCTTCCATCAACGATTCTAGTTTGAAGGAGTTATTACGGCTGTTGCAGCTGCACGAGAACGCCGTGCTTACAGATTTCGTAGACGACAATCTGGGCGCACAATCTTCCGAGGAGGACGCGTGGCTGGAGCTGGAGCGCGTCGTCCGGTTCTTCCTGAAGATTGGCGTCCCGATCTCTGCAAAAGAAGGCGGCATCCGGCCGCCCTCTCAAGTCCAGACGTGGGTAGGATGGGTGTTCGACACTCTGAACAACACGCTGTCTGTTGAGCGTACAAAGTGCGACAAGTGCCAAGCCCTCATTCTCGCCGCCCTGCAGGCAGATTCAGACGGAACCTTGCTGGCGCGAGACCTCGCAGCCACCGCCGGTCTGGCCAACCATATTGCGGAGGTGTTCCTGCAAGGCAGGCGGCGACTGTATCATGTCTGGGCGTCGCTGAACGCAGCAAACGTGTACGCGCTGTGGGCTCGCCGCCCAGCGGCGAACCCCGTTGTCCACTTGAGCCCCGACGCGCGCGAAGCTTTGAGGTGGTGGCACCGCGCTCTGGACCGCACCCCGGAGCGACCGCTGCACGGTGAAGCTGGGCAGCTTTCGCTTTGGGGGCCGAAATCTCCCGAGTTCCAAGATTGGCGTCGCTTGGCGGCTGCCGGCTGCCTGCGCGTCATAGAAACTGACGCCAGCAAGCTGCACGGATGGTCATATAATTTGTGCAGCGCTGGCGTGGTCAGGTCCGGCGTTTGGCCGGCAGGTTTCGCAGATCTCGCAGACAACGCAGACGCGATAAATGTTAAAGAGTTGTGGGTCGCGGTCCAGGCCGTTCAGGCAGAACCCGAATGGTTGCGCGGATGGCGCGTCGTGTTTCGAATTGTCGCATACCGCACCTCGTGCAGTTGGCCGAGGAATTCGAGCATGCAGAACGCTCGGCCGGGTGCTGGTGTTTGGCCGTGCACTTGGCGGGCGCAGCGAATGTCATCTCGGATTCCGGCTCCCGAGACTCGGCATTTGCGTCTCGATGGAATGCAGACCCTTTCCGCGAGGCTGCGCTGAAAGCGTCGGTGATGGACCGCATCACCAACGAATTCGGCCCATTTGATTGCGATCTTTTCGCGGACCGGCTGGGGGTCACCGCGAAAGCGCCGCTCTGGTTTCGCCCCGAGAACACCGCGTTTGAGGCGCACGTGTCAGGAAACAAGGTCTGGGCACACCCGCCCCGCGCCTTGGCAGGGCATGCCATTTCGTTCCTGTCCAAGGCACTTGCCGAAAGCAAGTGCCGCGCTGTTTTTTTAGTTGTGCCAGAGGACACCGGAGCACCTTGGTTCCGATCCTGGCAGCTTAACAAGTGGCGTAGGCTTGCTCGCTGGCAATCCGGATCAGATCTGTTCCGCGCGCCGCGTCCGGACGGCGGTTGGGTCAGAGCCCAGCCACGGATCTGCCCATTCTGCTCTTGGGCCGTTCGGGAAAACATTCCAACGTGTACTCGTCCGTCCGTTTGCATTCTCCGCTGCTTCTCGTCCTCTGTCCATCTCGCGGTCTCCTCGCTCAGTCCGACTGCGCGGGTCATGTCGATCCCGTCTTCGACGCAGCCGCGCAGGCTCAAGCTGAGGTCGCAGTCAGCGCACTGCACTTCTGAGTCGAGTCATCCTCCCTCTTCTGCCGCAACTGCCCGGCTGCGCCCCGGCCATGGCTGCGCCAGTCGAGCCAAGCGCCTTCGGCGAGGCGGAGGCGACGGAGTGGTTCAAAACAGCCATTCGGCAGGGCGGTGCCTTGGAAGCAGCGTTCGCCGAGGCAGTAAAATCTGTCTTGCAAGCGGACGTGGCCTCGGACGTCGGGGAGATTCCCACGGCGATCAAGGCAACGGCGGAGACGTTCGAGACGCAGAACGGGCACACCGACACGGTGATCGCTTCCCTCGAGCAGCGCGTCATAGCCTGCGAGGAGTTCGTAGCCAAGGCTATCAAGCAAGAGGCTGACCTGGACGCGGCTTTCTCGTGGCGCGAGGTCGAGCGGTCCACAGACGCGCAGGAGTGGTTGGCCGGGTGGAACCGTCTGTTCGTGGACAAAGACTGGCTGGCCAACGTCTCTGCGCAGATGGCGGACCCAGCAATGGTCAACGCCGTATCCGTGTGCATGGCCAACCCGAACAACCCGGATGCGCAGAAGATCAAAGACGCGATCGGTGTGCGCAACGCCCCCAAGACCACCTTGAGGGAGCTGTGCCTGTCGTCGTTCGGCGGCAGTCCAGACCGCTTTCGCGCGTTCATGTCGGACAAGGCGGCGGCCCGGGACGACAAGGTTGTCGCCGCCATCGCAAGGAAGGCGTTGGGCTTCTTCCTCCTGCTCGAGAACCAGCACGTGAACGCAGCCACGGCCAAGCCGACCTCGGCCGCCAAGTTGACCGCCCAGAGGAACGAGATTATGCCTCTCTTGTTCGTTACCCTCAAAGCCATGCGCCGCAAGGCCAAGAAGGCGTCGGCACGGAACAGCCTGGAGCACATCATGCTGTGCTCCGAGTTCAGCTTGGACTGGTCTCTGGGCCTCTCGCGCCTCGCCGTCGCTCCCTTCGTGATGGCTCCGCCCGGCCCCGCCGTCACGGCTGTCGTGACTTCCGGCTCCCCCGAGGGCGCGCCGGGCGCGGTGGGTGGGCCCGCTTACAAGCGCCTGCGCGCAGACCCAGCCCAGGGCGGCGGCGGGGCGCCGGGGGGCAAGGGCAGCTGGGCGCCGCAGCAGGGACTCCCGCAGCAACACCAGAACCAGCCGAACTCCTTCGGCCAGAACACCGGCAAGGGCGGCAAACCCCAGGCGCCGGGCACCGGCAAAGGCGGGAACAACAACCACAAGAAGCCAACGTGACGGCGACGTTGTCGGAGCTCGGGAACATGGCGGGCAGGCAGCAGCCGGCCGCCGCGCAGGCTTTCGTCGACGCCAAGCACCAGGGCTCGCCTGACGACAAGGAGGCGATCAGGTCCATCATGGGCACCTATTGCCGCCACTGTTTGCTCGGGAGCCGGAGGCTCGTCCAGCACAGCCGGGCCCAGCGCAGGCAAGAGGGCGGCGTGCCGGCCACTCCGTGCAGCCGCTGCGCACAGAAGGGGATCGTGGCATTCCACTGGCAGGAGGAATGCAGAAGCTAATGCGCTTGCCGCGCGCGAGCGCGCAGCCCCCCGGCAAACCGAGCGGCATGCCTCGCCCCTTCTCTGACTATCTCCCCTGTCCCATCTCCCGCTCGCTTGGCTGGCCGGGTAGCCTGGTGAGCCCACAGCCGTGCCGGTGACAGCTGCAGAGAGGCCTTTCGCGTGGCATCTTGTATGTTATAATCCGCGAGCTGGCTTCCCTGCCCCACGCGGGCGAACATGCCCCGTGCTATTCGTGCACGCTCGTTCAGATACAGCCTGCGCGCTTGGGCCGGTTGCAGACGAACCACTTCGGCCCTGGCAGGCGGACCGCGAGGAAAAAACAGCATCGCTTGGGCGGGGGAAAGTTTCCAGGCCCCCCCTCTGGTCAGACGTCGTCGTCTTTGCGGGGGAGGGCCCAGACCCCGTTCTTGCCAGTCACGCGCTTGCCTATAACACCCGCAGGCCTACGGCAAACCCCGCCAGGTGCCAGCGCTGTGGCATTGTTTGTGCGTTCGTCGGAACCCTGCCTGACACGCAGCAGAGATGGTCGCGCGCCCGCGCGCGCCGAGTGCGCCGCCGCAGATTTCCGATGCAAGGTAACGAGAAGCCTTTGCCGTGGGACTCCCGTGGACCACCCTTTTGGCCAAATTTCACGGCGACTCTCTCCCTCCGTCTCCCTCTCTCTCTCTCTCTCTCTCTCTCTCTCTCTCTCTCTCTCTCTCTCTCTCTCTCTCTCTCTCTCTCTCTCTCTCTCTCTCTCTCTCTCTCTCTCTCTCTCTCTCTCTCTCTCTCTCTCTCTCTCTCTCTCTCTCTCTCTCTCTCTCTCTCTCTCTCGCTGTCTGCTCATTTCACGCATGCGCATGCACGCATATATGTATAAGTGAGGGGGAGATAACGTGAGGGTGGGGGAGCGAGAGAGATACCCGGAGCGGGGTGGTTTACGAGACACGGGCGGACAATCGGCCTTGTGGACAGGCTTGCACAGGTGCCCATACCACGCGGCCCCGGCGGAGCTGCGGTGCCAGGAAGGAGGAGGCGGGCTCACCGGGGCCCCACCCAAAAACTATCACTAATTTAACGGATCTCCAGAAAACGCCTCGGACATGGCCGGCGGGCCCGCTCGTGATCTGGGCCGGGATCCCAGGTAGCCAGCAGTTGTGGTGGAATCCGACAGGTAATCAGGCCCGTGCGGGTCCGCTCCTCAAGGCTTCCGGCGGCCGACTCCTGGCTAGGTCTCCAGAAAACGTTCTGGGCGAAGTCGCTGGCGGGTCCGCTCCAGGGGAGACTCCCCGTCGGCGCTGATGCCCTCGGAAAGCGCTCGCGAGGCACAGCGAGAGCGCGGCTTCCTTTAGGGACGCAGGCGACGCAGCGCCGTCTTCCAGCCCAGGGCCCTCTTCCCACCTCCGCCCTTTTCTCCCGCCCTTGGCCTCCTTCCCTCCCCCCGCCCCCCTCGCCCCTGCAGCCGTCCCGGCTCAAGACCTTGACATGCACCTGTTGAGCGCACCACTGTCTGGCCAGCCAAACTCTCCGGCGCCATGGGGTGTTGAGTTGCTCTCAGCACCGTTGCCTGAGAGTCGGTGGGCCGTCCGGCCTCGACCCAGGGCCTTGGATGCGCCTGCCTTGCTGGCCCGCCCCGCGACCAGAGGGCCGCGGGCACTTGTCGGCGCCCCTGCCGCGGGCGACGCGGCCCTCCAGTTCGCGCCGGTTCGGGGCGACGTTCTGCAAACATCCACGCAGACAGGGGCATTGTCCGCACGGGCCGCGCTCATGGACACCGCGCAAGACATCCTGCGAGCCGGGTGGGAGCAAAGCACGATCCGGACGTACAGCCGAGCGTTGTCCGTGCACGTTCACGGCTTCGAACAGCAGGTCGATTCCAACATCCTCCCGTTGGATTCCCCGGATAAGCTCATGCTCCTGTTCGCCAGCATGGACGGCATGGCATGGCAAACCATGCGCCTCAACAAAGCAGCCGTCAGAGCGTGGCACCAGAGCAACAACTACAGCCAGGTCTTCGACGATTGCTGGGACGATCGGGCTTTGCATTTTTGGCGAGGCCTGAAAAAGAGAGCATCCCACGCATCGCACCAAAAACGTGCGATTAGTGTTGAAGAGTGGGCGCTGTTTTGCACGGCCAGGGCGGCAACAGGCACGCCGGCTGGGCGGAGGGATGCAGCTTTCGCGTCGTTTTGCTTTTTCGGTTTGCGCCGCGTTTCGGAGGCGATCAACCTCCGCGCTCAGGACGTGCATTGTAAAGCCTCGTGCGCGTGTTGTTTCATCAAGAAACAGAAGAACGACCCGTGTGGCAAAGGCCAATGGTGTTTCATTCCGTTCAAGGTTATTGCTGGGCTATCCCCGGCGAAATTGCTGCAAGATTGGATGGACTGGAAAGCCGCGACGGCAGCTCACGTGCCTTCCCTATTCTGCACCACGACAGGTTCCCAACTCCAGCCTGTTAGCGCGGATTCGTGGCGCAAGGCGGTTTCGTCACACTTTAAGGACCCAGCCGCTAGCACGCATTCGTTTCGTAGAGGCGGAACAGAATGGTTCACGCACGTAGCAAAGATCCCCCCGCACGTGGTCCAACGGCAAGGTGGGTGGAATTCGGAGGACGTCATGCGTCATACGTACGCCGACACATCCCCAGATACGCTAATGCAGCGTTTCGTCGATAGCCTGGCAGCCTCTTCTGCAGAGCAGACGACGGACCGGCCGACCAAACGCTTGCGAGAGAAGACGGCATCCGTGCGCTCGCTCGGAGGCCCGCAAGGAAAAAAGACCGCCGGCTCCCAACACACACCGCTTCGCGGAACACCGCCTCAAGGGGGCCTGCTTCGAGGGGTGATCACCAGGTCGTCTCCTGGCGGCTCCTTCCCTGGTGGGCTGGGGGTACATTCGCCCCCTTGATGCTGGGGAAAAGCATCGACAACGTCGTGAGATTGATCCTATTAGGAGGAAGGCGAAGCTTTTCGGATAATGGGCGATCTAGAGACGCAGATGCTTCGGACATCAGGGACACGATCAGCATTGCCAGTGCCTACTGTGCTGGCAATGGTCCGCAGGCGGCCTTACCCGGCTTCGTCGGCGCCTACTGTGCCGCTGGGCTAAGGCTCGGGGGGTCACGTCCCCGCGGGGCCGAGTGCCTGCCGTCCGTTGGCAGGGCGCGCACAGGGCGCATTGCGTCGCAGGGCGTCTCACATGGCGCCCTGCTTCGCACTTTCCTGCCGTCTCGTGGCAGGACGCCTCACAGGGCGCAGGCCGCGTCGCAGAACGCGCAATCGCCCTCCCGCCCCCCCTGCTTCGCACCGCGACGCGCGCGTAGATGCGGCGAGGGATTCACATACGGCCCGTGCGCGGCCGTTTCTGCCTCAGCTCCCGCTTCCCGAGGCGACGGCCAGCACGGAAGTTTCGGGGGGTGATCACCAGGTCGTCTCCTGGCGGCTCCTTCCCTGGTGGGCTGGAGGTACATTCGCCCCCTGCTCCTCCTCCTGCTCCTCCTCCTGATCATTCTCCTGATCATCCTCCTCTTCATCCGCCTCCTCCTCCTCCTCCTTTTCCTCCTCCTCCTCCCCCCTCCACCCCCCTCCCATCCCCCACCCCCACCCACCCCATCACCACCACAACTATACCCACCCACCCACACCACTTTTCCATTTGTTTCCCCTCTGCACCCCCCCCTCTCCTTCCGAGACGTTGACGCTGGCGGTCATCGAGCCTGCTAACCCCGCCATGTCCCGTTCATGTCCTGCCATCCTTTCCCCCTTCGCGCTTCGAGCTGCGGACATTTGCTTTCCCAGACGGATCCCGCCCTCGCGTCGTCCTCCTCCCCCAAGGACGAAGAAACAGGGGGCAGCCATGTGAGATACAGAGCAGGGAGCAGAGGCGCGGCGCGCAGCGTTTCTAGCACATACCCCAATACCCGTCCCCTGATCATGTTCCCATCAACCTCTCCTGATCTTCCTCATCATCCTCCTCCCCGTCATCCTCCCCCTCCCCCTCGGATTCCCCTCTCCGTCGCCCGCCCACACACACAGCCCATTATGCAATAGCCAGTGGTCTTGCTTCGCACAGTAGCCCTTTCATGAAGACCGCGAACAGAGGATCCCCGTTCAACGACATCATTACCATCCTCTCGCTCCATATTTCTGTCCCCTCTCCCCGCTCACCCTCCTCCTCTCCGACCGTAGCCGTCTTGGCGCAGGCCCGTCTCAAACCCCCTGCTTGCCACCTGCCTTCGCTCATGGCCGGACCGGGAGCTGCTGCTCGAGGAGGACGGCTGCGGGAGGTCCCCCATCGTGGGGCGGCTGGGGCGCCCGCCTCGGCCAAGAGGCTCATCCTCAACCTGAAGATGCAGCCTGATGAGTGCGACACCCGAGCTCGAGCCCTCAGCCCGAGCCCGAGCTCCGCGCCCGTGGCCTCGAGAGCCCGCTCCCCGTGGCGGTCCCGAGCCCCGTGGCCCGTGGCCCCGCACCCGCGGGCCTCGAGCCCGCGCCCTCGAGCCCGTGAGCCCGTGGCCCTGCGCCCTTGGCCCTCGAGCCTGGGGGCCTCGACGAGCACCAGACGTTGATCAGCCATGCGGGGCATGCTGCTGGGAGCCGATGCTGCGGTCGCCGATCGGGACTCTCGCCCCGCTCCCTGCCCCCTCTTCGGCTGCTCGGCAGCACCGACGTCCAAAGGCCTCGGTGTGCCGAGGAGGCACGTGGCGTGGCATGCCCAGGCGCCTCGCCTGTCGGTCCTGGCCGCCACCCCCGAGCAGCTGCGTCGTGGGCAGCACGGTGGTCGCCTCGGTCAGCCTCGACCTGCTGCATCGGACGCTGTGGACGTCGTCGCGTCGGCCTCCGTTCTCAACTGCGAGGCGCCAGAGAGTGCGTGCCGGCGCCTGGCTCCGGGCGGGCGCGCAGCGACCCGTGAAGGGAGCCGTGCGTGTTCCGCCCGCACGACCGCGTCTGCACGTGAGGCACCGCGGTTGTCTCGTCTGCTCGCTGAAGGCTTGCATTAGGTCGGGCATGTCCGGGCACGTCCTCCTACAGGCTACAGGCGGATGTTTGATAAAAGTGAAAAACTGTCAGAGAATTATCAAGAATAGTCAAAATAGTCAGAAATTGTAGAAGAGACGTCCCCAGGCTGTTTTTGGACTAATTGTGAATATTCCTTCTGTAGAGGGACATGCCCGACTTAAGGCTTGCAGCGTCCTGTGGGCCGTACAAGTGTAATGTTCAGCTTGAGCGGCCTGGAGGTGCTCTTCTCGCTGCCGCAGGAACTTATGCTGCTGTCTCGGACTCTGCCTGCACCAGTTGGCCCTCGGGGGGGACGATTGCCGCGAAGAGAAGGAGACAGACCGCTGGCGCCATCGCCGCCTGTGCCGATCTACACGCTTGTGGACGAGCAGCGGGTGGTCTGGTGTGGCGCTTCCCGTTCTTCCCAGCCTTTCGTGCGGCTTCGTAGACGGTTCGATGGAGCTCAGTGTGTTCCACCTGGTGGCAGCGCGGCGATTGCCCCGATCGCGTGGGTACCCATTTGCCTTCAAACTCGAGCTGGTCGCCTATGGGTTTGCCTCACCACCTTGGGGAAGGCTGCTTGCTTGGCCCGAAAGGACTAGGCATGCTCGATCAGTGTATCCACGATTGTGCCAGGTCCGTCGTGCGGAATGCGAATGTGTCTGAATTGACCCCGGAAAGGTCTGCTTCCACGAAGATCCGACATAGCCGATTCGGATGTTTCGTATGTTGTTGTTGGAGGTTGTTCCCTCGTTTTTCGCGTATGTGTTGTTGTTACGTGGGTCGTTTTTGGCATTGTCAGTTTCCCCTGCATGGGGCTTCCTGGTGGCGACTGGCGATCAGGTCCGTGTATGTGGTTACCGCGGGGATCAAGTCGCATCAGGTCATCACAGCTAGGGTGCGGCAAGTCATCATGTACGCCTTTTTTTGGCTTGGCAAGTACGACACCTCCCCCCGTTGTCGTGCTGATGTGTTTTTTTGTTGCAGGATGCGTTTCATCACGGTGGGGTTCGAAAAGGGAGATTTGGTGGAAAAACTCTCCTCCTCTTCCTCCTCTGCCCCGCTCGTCCCTCCCAGCCCTCAACTCAGGATCCTCCATTCATGCTTTTTCTTTTTCGGCATCTTCCTCTTCCTCCGAATGCTCCGTATATTCCCCCATCCTCGTCCTGCAGTAGCCCACGAATTTCGGGAAAGCGAGCCTCAGGACAAGCCCAGATCGGAAGCGACGAAGCAAAAAAGACACCCCGACCTGATAATTGCGCCCAAACTAGCCCAGAACGCCCAAGAGGCCCCAAGCTTGGAGGGGAGGGAGAAAGGGAGGGAGGAGAGGGGAGGGGAGACATGGACAGGTGGAGGGGAGGGGGGAGGGGAGGGGAGGGGAGGGAAGGGAGGGGAGAGATAGAAGGGAGAGAGAGAAGGAGATCGGACAAGTAAACGGGAGTCCCGTCGACAGCCGGCCAATGCAGTAGCCGAGGCCGCCATCGCATTCCTGGCGGTGGTGCGCACCCTGGGGAACGGGGAGCGTTGAAACAACCACACCCCGGCGCTGAGCGACCGAGGCAAAAGACGGGGCGGTGAGCAGGCGGTACGCCACGTCTCTCTGCGCCCCGCGTGGGACAAGGGCCCAAGTCGGCGACGCCCCAGTTGGCGGCCGGGGGACAATGGCTTGACCGCCGAGCGGCTTCCGAACGACGGGGCGTCCCCCGCCGCCGCAACCAGGACCCGATGACGCGCGGCCGCGCGGGCAATCGGGCTGGCACCGCGGTGGAGGATCCGCGCGGGCATGCATGGCACCGAAAAGGTCATGCACAATGGACGGTTTGAGCGCCCGTCAAAAGGCTAATGCACAAGAGAGCGGAGCGAAACACGCATGACAAAGCGCGTTGGCGGCAGCGAGCTCAAGGGTGCGCCTGCGAGCGGCACCCCCGATGATGTTGACACGCGTCAGCACCGCTACAGCTGCGAGCGCGGCTCACGCAAGGGGGGCAGCGCCCCGGTGAGGCAAGGAAGCGGCGCGCCCGATGCAACGGGGCAGAAATGAGAAAGAAGCGGATGCGCCCGCGGCCTCAGCAGCTGAAGCGCGGCCTCAACAGCAAGGAGTGCGCCAGGAGACGGCACCACACCGGCTCCTCGAGGGGGCCGGCGGCCTGGCGACGGCGGGGGCGGCGGCGCTTGGGAGTCCCCCAAGCGGCGGCGGGGTCGCCCGAAACCGTCTGGGAGCCGCGCGTCCGCCCGTCGTCGTCGTCGCCAATATCCTCCAGCCCCTGCCTCCTCCTCCTCTGCCGCCGACTGGGGTCAGAGGACAGCCCGGGGGGGGGTTCGGGAGGAGGCGAGCGGAGGGCACTGGGGCGCGAAGCCCGCGCTGCGCTCAGCGGCGTCGCCCCCACGGGGCCTGGCCGGAACGGTTGGCACGCGCGCGGGCGACGCGATGCGCGGCAGCGCGGAGGCCGTCAGCGACTCAGACGGCGACGGCACTGAGCGCCGCGACGAGTTGGCGCCAGGCGCTGCGAACGCGAACCACACAAAAGCCAGTCCCCACGCAACATTTTCGTTCAGCGCACGCGCTATTCAACTCTAAGGGCCAGAGACAACACGCAAAGGAATTTCACGCAAAGGGTTTTGGCACCACCAACGGTGCAACGCATGTGCACCCATGCCACGGGATCCCCGGCGATCCGAACAAGGGTTGACGCACGGCCGTGCTCTAAGACGCAGTTAAGTTAAAACGCACGGTGCGGCAGCGCTGCCGGCGGAGACCAGATCCCAAGCTCCGCTACCAACAGGCATTACATGGCGGTTTGGCACAGCCAAACCACCATGCAACGTCAGTTTATTCATCCGTTGACAGCAGCACGCGTCGCGGCAGCAGAACGCAGCAGCGCGCGCGGGCATGCAGGGCCCGCGATGTGGCTGGCCAGCTGCCAGCGCGATTTCGTCATAAGCGCCGAAATCCACGCAGGATCGTTTTGGGCGCGGCATCCGGCGCAGCCGCATTTCACTGCCGGGCGCCACGGCCATGCGCTTGTAGCGCCAGGCCCCGCGCGCTCTTCGAGGCGGGAAAACAAGCTCCACACAGAGGAGTCGCGCGTGCTCCTGTGCGGCCGGCGAGCGCGATCGCACGCAGAGGAAATTACATTGCGTGCCCCCCGCGCCGGCAATGCAACCAGACCGCACGCGGAGGAATCGCGCGAGACTTCGCGGCACACAAAAAAAATACAGCAACGCCCTTTGGGTTGCAACCAGACCACACGCGGAGGAATCACACGAGACTTCGCGGCACGCAAAGGAAGTACAGCAACGTCCTTTGGGCTGCGCATTTCGCGAGCGGCGACAGCTCCGAGCTAAAAAGGACGGAGGGCGGGACGAGGCAAAGCAGGAGAACAGGAAAAGGAAGAGGAGGGCGAGAAAGAAGCGAAGGAAGCAACGGAAGGAAGCCAGGATGCGCGCAAGCGAAGCTAACTCTACGCCCCCGAGACAGTTGTTCGTTCGTTCGATTGGCAGCGCAGCATATGAATAGAAAACGATTTGTTTCCTGCCTATCGAGGGGACTTCTTATAAGGAAACTCGCGCTCTCTCTCTCTCTCTTTCCAACCCCCTGTCCCACACCCGTTGCGAGCGCGCGACGATATGTTCTGGCACGCGGGCAGAGGGCTGCCAGTTGCCGGCGAGCGGCCTTTCCACCCGTCACGCGTTCCAAACAAACGCGGCCAGCTAGACGCACTGGCCACGCAAACAGCCAGCTCCAGACACCGACGCCACCCCGATCCCCGCATCCGTGCCAGGCACCCTCTCAACGACGCCCCCTTCCGGCGTAAAACCAATAAAAACCCTTTGTGCTTATGTGCTTTTTCCGGTTCTGAAACTCAGCACTCGATCGGCATTCGGAGGCGCGGTCGCCCGTGGCCCCATCAACTGGAAGCACGACTGCGATCGGTGCGCCAGCGGCTTAGCCACAGTGCGCATGGTCGACGCGGCGGTCGCGATGTTCGACCCCCCCATCCCGCCCTCCTCGACTCGCCCCCCCTGCCGCGCCGCGCGCGTAGACGGCGGGGGGGGGGGGAGGGGGGGGGCCCTGGGCGGGAGCCTCGGGGGGAGTGCGCGCGCCGAGGGGCGGAACCTCGGGGCCCGGCGCCGGGGCGGTGACAATCAGACTGGCGGGGGGCAGGCGGGCCGCGCACCTGCTGGCAAGCGCGACGACCCAGCATCGGTCGGCGTCACTGGAGCGGCCTCGGACGACACCACGGAGACCGTTGGTTGGGTTGCGCTCCTGGCCCTGGACAGCGACCTCTGCGCCGACTTCAACCCCGAGGTTCGGGTCGGCAGGGATCGCAGGGACTGGGTCGCCCTGGGGGCACCCAAGGGCGGTGCACAGCGCATCTCGGCGCTCGCGCCCCGCGCCCGCCGCGGGAGGCGAGGCCCGGGTGGCTAGGCGGCGGTTCACGGCGCGGACGCGGGCGACGACAGCGGGGTCGTGGCCCAGGTAGCGCGCGCAGTGAGCACGTGGATCGTGGTCGGTGGGGCATCGGTGAGGGCGGTGCGCACTGACCCCGAGCAGTGGGTGGCCTGCGAGCGCACGGCGGCTGGGCAGCGTGTGAGCGCGCCGCCCGAGGGCGCGCGTTGCTCGCTGTGGACTGCGATCGCGGGGCCTGCAGCTGCGGGCGGGGTCGCGCCGTTGAATAAGAGCGCGACGAACTGCATGAAGACCGCGTGCAAGGCGAGCACGGCCCGTTCGGGGAGGGCAAGGCACGCCGCACCTACGATGCCGAGGGCGCCCCCGATGCACAGGGCGTCGCTGCCGACAAAAGGAGGGCCTGGCTGCCCACCGAAGTGATGCGGCGGCCAAGGGGAAGCCCTGGAACCCGAGAGACGAGGCCCGAGACCCGGAAGACCTCGGAGAGCGAGGCCGCGCCGACGGAGCAGAACAGGCCACCGAGGATCACGGGGATCGTGGCGAAGCACGCGAAGAGCTTGCCGACGCCATCGTGGATGCCCAAAGCGGTCGCGTTGACGCAGCCGAGGGTACTGTGGGAGAGCGGCAGGACGCGGAACATCAGGCGCAACGGGTTGCTGCTGTTGATATCTGGGGTCCAGCTGGCCGCCGCAGCGGCACGACGGCCTAGTGGATGAACAAGAGCCCGTAGAGCATGCTGTTCACCACGGAGACGTTGCACGTCGTCTCGGATATCTCGAACCGAGCCCCAGGGAGCGGGAGAGGCGTGAAGGGGGGCAGGAAGGGCATGCTCATCCAGGATGGGGACGCAGAGACGTAATCATCTTGATAAACAAGATGCACATGTTGCTCGGGACGCGGCTGCCGTGGAGGTGGCCTCCCTCAGGAACATTGCCCGTCTCGCAGCTGTGGAAGTGGGCCGTGACGGGGTCACCACACGCGGTGCGAACACCGGGGCGGCGGCGCAGGCCATTGCGGCAGAGGGTAAAGGGGGAGGTGACACGAATCGGTCCCCGGGTAAGGCCTCGGTTGCGGTCTCACTGGGCTGGAAGACGCGGAAGGTTTCGCGTCCTGGCCACGCTCTGTGCCTGCTGGAACTCGGGCCAAGACTGAGAGATAGAGGGAGAGATAGTGGGGAGAGATAGAAGGGAGGAGAGGGGGAAGGGGAGAGATAGAGGGGAGAGGGGAGGAGAGGGGAGAGATAGAGGGGAGAGAACGAGGGGAGGAGAGGGAAGAGATAGAGCTTGAGGGGAGGAGAGGAGAGAGATGGAGGGGAGAGATCGAGGGGAGGAGAGGGAAGAGATAGAGCTTGAGGGGAGGAGAGGGGAGAGATAGAGGGGAGAGATAGAGGGGAGAGAAAGAGGGGGAGAGACAAAGGGGAGAGACAGAAGGGAGGAAGAGGGGGAGGAGGAGGCCGAGCTCCAGCTGCTGCTCATCCTCCACATCCTGCTGGGCGGGGCCCAGCTCTGGAGAGGGGGGCGTGGCTCTGGGAGCTTCGTGTCGTCGACGCCCTCGAGGATGGCAGACCTGGACCGCCGGGCTCCGTGTCCCGTCGCCTCCTCTGCATCCTCGGCATCCTCCGCGCCCCTTCCAAGGGGCATGGGCCTTGCCCCTCCTCATCCCTCCTCATCCCTCCGCATCCGTTCTCATCCTCCTCATCCTCCGCATCATCGTCAGATTCATCATCAGCAGCATCAGCAGCATCAGCAGCATCATCATCAGCATCAGCATCAGCATCAGCAGCAGCAGCAGCAGCATCAGCAGCCGCAGTAGCACCAGCAACATCAGCCTTATCACCACCTCCGCTACGCCATTCGTCTTGAAAGATATGGCTCAAGTACCAGCAATGGTGTTCTGACCCGATATAGGTTGTCAGGTCGCACCAGTCATGTTGGCTCGCGGAGTTGAAGTCCCAGGAACAGCGTTCTGGCACGATTTAGAACTGTCAGGACGCAACAGCCACGTCGATTCCAGACGTTACAGACCAACAGATGGTTGCTTGGCACGATTGAAGATTCTCGAACGGCTTTTCCAATGGGGCAATTCCAGCCATAAAAGTAAGTTAATGTGCGGGCCTATGAAGAAGGATGCTGGAGAGAGTAGGGTACCATCGTTTACGCGTCCTGGGTGTGCAATGGTCCTCCTCCTCCTCATCATCATCGTCAGCATTAGCACCAGCATAATCATCATCATCATCATCATCATCATCATCATCATCATCATCATCATCATCATCATCATCATCATCGTCATCATCATCATCAGCATCATCATCAGCATCATCATCATCAGCAGCAGCAGGAGCATCAGCATCATCATCATCATCATCATCATCATCATCATCATCATCATCATCATCATCATCATCATCATCGTCATCATCATCATCATCATCCTCATCATCATCATCATCATCATCATCATCATCACCATCATCATCATCAGCATCATCATCTTCATCATCATCATCGTCATCTTCATCACCATCACCATCATCATCACCATCATCATCATCAGCATCAGCATCAGCAGCATCATCAGCATCATCCTCAGCATCATCACCAGCAGCAGCAAGATCATCAGCATCATCATCGTCATCATCATCATACTACTACTCATCAGCATCATCATCATCATCATCAACATCATGATCATCATCATCATCATCATCATCATCATCAGTATCATCATCATCATCATCATCATCATCATCATCATCATCATCATCATCATCATCATCGCCGCCGCGGCGATCGTCGCCAGTGACGATTCTACAGGCAATTGAACCGCTCGCCATCGTTACTGTCATGACCGTCGTCATCATCATCATCATCATCAGCAGCAGCATCAGCATCATCATCATCATCATCATCATCATCATCATCATCATCATCATCACCGTCATCAGCATCATCATCAGCATCATCGGCATCATCATCATCATCCTCATCCTCCTCATCTGCTCCCCCTCCCTACTCATCCTCCTCCTCCTCATCCTCATCCTCCTCCTCCTCCTCCTCCTCCTCCTCCTCCTCCTCCTCCTCCTCCTCCCTCCTCCTCCTCCTCATGGCCCTCATCATCCCCCTCCCCACCTCCACCTTAGCATCCTCATCCCCCAGCTCCTCGTCCTACCCCGCCACCTCCTCTTCCACCCAGCCCCCCGTTCCATCCTCCTCCTTACGTGCAGCCTTACGGTTTCGGACTGGTTTGTCGGGACGACCGAGGCCGCACCCCACTCCCGCAGAAGTGACCAACGCCACCTCGGGGAGGGGGGAAGCTAGCTCACATGCGGAGTATACGTAGCACGCACATGCGATGAGAAATTCTTGCTACGATGCAGCTGACATCTTTCGTCGACTCAAAGCTCCGTCGCCTGACCCAGTGCTCTCTGGGCCCATTGGGAGTACAAAAAAACTTGTCGTAGCGTCTGCACTGGCAGGCCTGTTTGCTGTGCGGTGCGCCCAGTGCACGAGGGGAGCGATAGAGGACGGCGCGGAGGGCGACGTGGCGGCCACACGGCAGGGAGGGGATGGCGGCCTGCGGCGCCGGGTGGCGGGGCCTGCTTGTGAAGTTCCCCCACCCCACCCCACCCCGCGGGAAGGGGTGGGATCCACCTCGTCGGGGTCATTCGCCCCGCGAAGGAGAGGGTAGGGAGGAGATCCTCCTCATCGTTATTCTGATCCTCCTCCTCATCCTCCTCCTCATCCTCCTCATCCTCCTCACCATCATCATCAGCAGCAGCATCAACATCATCATCAACATCATCATCAACATCAACATCATCATCCTCCTCACCATCATCATCAGCAGCAGCATCAACATCATCATCAACATCATCATCAACATCAACATCAACATCATCATCATCATCATCATCATCATCATCATCATCATCATCATCATCATCATCGTCATCATAATCATTGTAATCGTAATCGTAATCATAATCATCCAAACCATCAAAACCATAATGAGCATCATCAGCAGCAGCATGTTCCTCAACATCATCATCCTCCTCATCGTCATCATCAGCATCATCATGATCATCATCACCATCCTCATCATCAGCAGCAGCATCATCAGCCTCAGCATCAGCATCATCATGATCATCATCAGCATCATCATCATCAGCAGCAGCAGCCTCCGCCCACTCAGCCGCCCCCTCCCCCTCCTCGGACAAGGGCACGGCGACGGGCCGAGCCACGCGGGAGGAGCAGGTGGGGCGAGCAGCCAGGCGGGTCGCAGGCGGTCGCCGGCGGAGGCACTGCGGGGGAGGGCAGGGAGGCAAAGGAGGAGGAGGAGGAGGAGGAGGAGGAGGAGGAGGAGGAGGAGGAGGGAGGAGGGAGGAGGAGGAGGGAGGAGGAGGGAGGAGGAGGAGGAGAAGGAGGAGGGAGGAGGAGGAGGGGGAGAGGAGGAGGAGGAGGAGGAGGAGGAGGAGAGGAGGAGGAGGAGGAGGAGGAGGAGGAGGAGGAGGAGGAGGAGGAGGGGAGGAGGAGCAGGAGGAGGAGGAGGAGGAGAGGAAGAGGAGGAGGAGGAGGAGGAATGGGGAAGGAGGGAAGAGGGGGACGAGGAGGAGAAGGCAGGAGGGAGGAGGAGGAAGAGGAGAAGGAGGAGGAGGAGGAGGAAGAGGAGGAGGAGGGAGGAAGAGGAAAAGGAGGAAGGGTGGAAGCAGGAGGAAGGAGTAAGGGGGGGGAGAGAGGAGGGGAGGGGGGGGGGGGGCGAGGGCGAGGGGGCGGGGGAGGCGAGGGAGAGGGGCGTTTTCAGGGCAAGCCCAATGTGCATCAGCGACGCTGCTGTACACACTCCCGCTCCAAGCCCCCTCCCCAGACCCCCTCGCGATGTGAAAAAAACACGACGGGAAGCGTTTCTCTATTTTCGACCTCCGGGGGCCCTTCCCGGGCCTCGGGACCGTCAAAAAACGACTCAGGATGAAGAACCGGTCCTGGGGAAAGGGTCCAGACCTCTAGAGGTCGACGTCGTGAAAAAACACGACGTCGGGGGCCTGGGTCATCACCTCGCGGCCCCCCGTTCTCCCCACTCTTCCGTTCCATGCAACATCACAAGATGCGTGCTGGAGGGAGGGACGGCGAGGCAGAGGAAGGAGAAGGCGGTGATCAGAGTGACGACTATACATTCTCTTTTTTTAACACGGCCAGCGCTGACTCCACACAGGGCCTCCTGGGCACTATTGCGGGCAAGATGTGTATCCATATCAACTGAGTCTTGGAGTCTCGGGCTCCCTTCCCCAGAAGCCCGAAGCGCAGCGGATATGTAAAAGATCTGGCCCCTATATTTATATCCGTCCCAGAGAGCCCAAGACGCAGTGAACCTGGATACAAATCTTGCCCACAACAGTACACACTCACGCTCCAAGCCCCCTCATCACGAGTCAGCACGAGCACTTTTCACTGCGGGACAGCCCACCGACATCGGGAGCACCGCCTCACGCGCGGACCGCTTCGCCCAGGACCGCCTCGCTTCGGGCAGAGCATCGCTCCCGACGGCCTCGCCATCGGAACCGCTTCGCCCGGGGGGGCCTCGCCGGCAGATCGCTCCGCCAGGGACCGGACCGCTCCAGACCACTTCACCCGTCGCAAACTCTCGTCGTGATCGTCACTGGTCGTCGTCGTCATCACTATTCGTTACATCTCGCCGTAGTCGCTCGTCGTCGCTCGTCGTCGTAGCTAGTCTTCTTCGTCGTCGTCGTCGCCCTCACTCGCCGTCCCTCCGTCAGTCGGCATCGTCACGTGTCGTCTGCGGTGGTTGTCGTCGTCGTTGACGTTGTCTTCTGAGTCGCCATCCTTAGTCGTCATTGTCGTGTGCGCACAGTCATCGTCGTCGTCGTCGTCGCGGTCGTCGTCGCCGTCGTCGTCGTCGTCGTCGTCGTCGTCGTCGTCGTCGTCGTCGTCGTAGTCTTCGTCGTCGTCATCGCCGTCGTCGTCGGCACCCGCCAGTCAGGGCCCGCTCGATAGTGCGCTTGAAAGCCCAATCGTCCGCTTGAATGTCCCGCCCCACCCGACCTGGCCGTTAGGATCCACTGGCCCGACCCACACGACAATTACTACCACCAGCGCCACCGCGACCACCAGCTGCAGCAGCATTCTCCTGGGCACCCGATCAACCAGCACAAGCAGCAGCATCGCTACCAATACCACCACCACCACCACCAACACTGGCACCAGCGACACGGGCACCACCGCTACCGCCACCAGCAAGACAGTCGTTGAGACCTCGTGTCTGAGGGGCAGCCCCATCAGTCTGGCCCAAGCGTATAGCACCCGGCAAGCTGTTTTCGTTGGCCTGGAAGCGGTGTCTACCCGAGAGGCGGTGGCTGCCACTGCGCTTGGGAGAGGAAATGCCCAGCGGGGTCGCCTCGCTGCGGTGGTCCCACACGTCCCCGTCGACGTCCGCGTCGCCATCAACTACCTCTACTACTCCGTCCCCGCCTCCTCCTCCTCCTCCTTCACCTTCACCTTCACCTCCGCCTCCCAGCTCGAAGTAGCACTGCTCCCGTGTTGCCCCTCTTCCTTCTCGCAGCAAGGACGAAAACCAAGCACTCGCGTTGGTACAAGGCGTGTTCGACCCCGAACTAACAGTCACCAGACAGGCTCGAACACGCCTCCTAGGGTATCAGGAAAGCCAGCTCGATCGCGGGATGGCCTGAACATCCTTTTTGGCACGCGGAGCTGAATGCTCACAAGGCATGCGCAATCATGTGTAAATACATGCATGCTGTCAGCCCTCGCACTGCTGTAACATTCCTGCGCCATCATCATCATCATCATCATCATCATCATCATCACCACCACCACCACCACCACCACCACCACCACCATCATCATCATCATCATCATCATCATCATCATCATCATCATCATCATCATCATCATCATCATCATCATCATCATCATCATCATCATCATCATCATCATCATCATCATCATCGCCGCCGCAGCGATCGTCGCCAGTGACGATTCTACAGGCAATTAAACCACTCGCCATCGTTACTGTCATGATCGTCGTAATCACGATCATGGCAGATGAAACAACTATATAACGTTCCGCGGATTTCGTGGACCTGCGCTGGACCCACCTTCCTGGCGAGCGGATTGCGCCAAGGAAGGCCCCGCAGGCGCCGCCAGTAGGTCCAGGACAGATCCAAGAAATCCACGCTGCGGACGTTAGAAAGGGTGTTCCGAATCTCTTAATAAGCGTCGGGGGGGCGTCACCCCCGCCGACAGCCCCGCATCGACCCCCGTGGCGGGCAGCCACCGCGCGCCGAAGGCGGTCCGACCCCCGTCGCGGCGCGACGACGAGGCGAGGTTGACCCCCGTCAGGGTGTACCCCCCCCCCCCACACGCTTATTCAGAAACCCAGAGTACGTTTGCGTCGCCTTCTCTTCTTCGATAGCAGCAACGTCGTCACGCTCTTCCCTTCACGGCTCGTCCCCTTGCCTGCTGCCGCCGTCCAGGCAGAGGATGGCTGGTGTCGGGGGGCGTGGGCGACCCCAGAAGGTTCTCCACGCTCACCCAGCCATCGTCGTCGATCTCTATGTTCACCCTCTTGGCGCCGTGCCGCAGGATCCAGGAGACCTAGCCAGCCATCTCCCTCCTTCTCTCTCTCTCTCTCTCTCTCTCTCTCTCTCTCTCTCTCTCTATATATATATATTGCTCCCTCTCTTTTTCTTCTCTCTCTCTCTCTCTCTCTTTCTCTCTCTCCTCTCTCTCTCTCTCTCTCTCTCTCTCTCTCTCTCTCTCTCTCTCTCTCTCTCTCTCTCTCTCTCTCTCTCTCTCTCTCTCTCCCTCTCTCTCTCTCTCTCTCTCTCTCTCTATATATATATATATACACGTGAATGCGAAACCATGTAGTGTATACTTGTATGTGGATTATGCTGCACACGTATGCGCACATGATACGTTTCGTCCAAATTGTCTCTGATCGCCTTCTCTCGACGAGAATGTGTACAAGCACGGACGTGCACCCAGGAGCGGGACGGCGTACTGGCCCGGGCCCCGGGCCCACGGCACCCCGATGCGCGTGTGTGCGTGTGTGTGTGTGTGTGTGCGTATGCCTCCACGGCGTCCCCTACATGGATCCGAGTGCACCGCGCGTGCACCGCGCGTGCTCGCCTCTCAGCGCCCACGCCAAAAGGCGAGGCGCGGGGCCCCCCGGCGTCGGGCGGACGGGGCGCCGCCGCGGGGCCGGGCGCCGGGCCGGGCGCCGGGCCGGGCGCCCGTCGGGCCTCGGGCCCGGGTGCCGGGCGAGGCTTCGGAGGTCCGCGGGGGGGGGGGGCGCAAGGGGTGGTCGATGGCCGCGTCGGCAGCGCCGACGGGAGCGGCCTCGGGAACGGCAGGGCCGGCAGGGAGGCGGGGAGGGGGCCCGGGGCGTCGGGCGGGGCGCGGGCCGAGGCGCAGGGCTGGGCGACGGGTGGCACGTCGGGCGGGGGCTCGGGCGAGGCGTCGCTGGGCGAAACGAGGGGCAGCGTGCGGGGCGGGGTCCCAAGGAGGGCGGGGCGTCGGGTGAAGGGGCGGGATGGGCGCGGGATCGAAGGCGGGACGGGCGCGGGGCAGGGCGTCGAGCTGGGCGTCGGTCTGGTCGTCGCTGACTGTGGCGCTGCAGCTGGTCAAGTTGGGCTCGGGATCCCCCATCAGCATCTCACAGAGCCGCGGCATGGCCATCCTGGAGCTCGATGATCCCGGCACTGTGGCTGATCGCGCGGGGCGCCGCCTCGGCAACCAGCATCTCCTCGCGCTCGTTGAGCAGCGGCGCGGCAAATCTCCGCTGTGCCCCACTCTCGCAACTCGCAGATCATGGCTCTGTAGCTGATCGCGCGGGGCTCTAGTGTTGCATCCAGAGTCTCGCTGGGCAGCGACTTGGCGTGCTGCCACTGCTGTCTATATCCGGACTCGCTAACCCCAGCGCTGTAGCTGGTCGCGTAGAGCTCCAGTTTTGCATCGTTTGCATCCAGCGTTTCGCAGAGCAGCGGCACGGCCCGCTGCCACTGCACGCCAACATCGTACTCCCTGATGCCCGCATTGTAAGCGATCGCGTTGACCCTGCGCCCAGCGTCGCGCTGAGCAGCGGCATGGCCCGACTCCTCAGTTCTCAATTTTCGCGCTCGCGGATCCCTGCCCTGCAGCTGATCGCGTTGGGCTCCACTTTTGCGTCCAGCCTCTCGCCGAGCAGCGGCGTGGCGCGCTGCCGCCGCACGCCAGCCTGGTCGTTGACTTCCGCACGGCAGCTGATCGCGTTGGGCTGTGCGTGGAGCGACGCATCGGACAGAGCGGAGGGGTGGGCGTCGGGCTCCAGCTCATAGAATTGCGTCGCGCTGAGCAGCGTCATGGCCCGATGCCACTGCTCTCCAACCTCGTACTCGCTGATCCCCGCACAGCAGCCGATGGCATCTCAGTTCTGACGTTCGCTGACCACCGCAGTGTAGATGATGGCTGGAGCATATCAGGCAGTACCCTGCAGGACAGCGGTGCAGCCTGCTGCCCCAGCTCCCCGACCGTGAGGCCATGGCTGGGTGTACGGCTCGTTGTTGAGCTGGGCGCAGGGCGGAGCGTGGGGCGTGGCGTCGGGCTGGGCGCAGGGCAGGGGGATATCAACCGCATGGCGGCCGTCCAGGGCGTTGGCGGCGGCGGCAGCGGCCCAGGCCAGGGCCGCGGCGGCGGCCGAGAGGCTGCCAGAGGCCGCCCGCGCAGCAGCGTCGGCAGCCGCCCCGCACCAGCGGCCGCGTCTGCAGCCGCAGCCGCTGCGGCGGCAGCGGAGCGGGCCGACGGAGCAGCCCCTGCCCGGCCAGCGGCGGCCGCGGCCGCGGCTTCGGCGGCGCGGCGGGGGCGCAGCGGCACGGCCCAGGGCGCACGCGCAGGCCGCGGCGGCGACGGCCGCGGCGGCGGGGGGCGGCCGCGGCGGCCGGCGGAGGAGCAGCCGGATGCCCGCCAGCACGCGGCCGGCCGGCACCCGCGGCGGGCCCCGGCGGCGCCAGAAGAGCCAGCGGCCCGAGCGCCTGCAGCAGCATCCGCGGCGCCAGAGGCGGCCGCGGCGCCAGCAACCGCCGCGCCGAGCGCAGCGCCGGCGGCGCTGGCGGCGCGGTGGCGCGCGGCAGCCGCGCGGCGGCTGCGCGGCGCTCGCGACAGCGGCGGGCCGAGGTCCTCCCGCCTCGGCCGAGCATGGCACCGGGGGGGGCCAGGACGGGGTGCCCCTCCCCAGCCCCCCGCGACCCCACCCACCCTAGGGCACGCCGGAGGCTGGGGCCGACCTTGCGGCAGCGGCCGCTGCGGCTCCCCTCGAGCACATACACACATCCACACACACACACACACATCCACAACACACACACACACACACATGCACACACACACACACGTTTTGTTTCCCGGCCAGTTGATCCAACGCAGCGAGTGCTAGAGCGGGGCACGCCTAGATTGATCACCACCGAGCATCAGTCGGTGGGTGGTCAGGACGTTGGTGGCACGTGCAAGAGAGAGCTGGGGGCAGAAGCCAGCGCACGGGGAAAATGCCTGCCGAAGCCATGCAGGTAGTGCGGACACTACACAGAATGCAATCAGCCGACCCAATCGGCGCGACCCAGTGAAGGGCGCGGGATGGCGAGGGCGGGCAAAGGCAGCGCTGGGTGGTGAGGAGGCCCGACAGTACCAGGCTGAGAGCTACAGGCCTGCAGGAGGCCAGCCCGCCAGGCAAGCCGCCAACCTGGGAGCCGACAGCCGCGTGCGAGGGCAAGCGGCGGGAATACACACAAGACACACACAAGACACACACACACACACACACACACAAGACACACACACACACACACACACACACAAGACACACAGCACACACACACCCACATACACATACACACATACACACACACACACACTGCACACACACACACACACACACACACACACACACACACACACACACACACACACACAAACACACACACACACACACACACACACACACACACACACACACACACGCCTGCGCGCGCGCACAGCCAATCCCATCTCCCTCTCTCTCCTCTCCACATCAGAACTAGCCGTCTTTCCGTCCGCTCATCCCCCTCGCCTGCTCCCCTCCCCATCCACCCCCCCTTCCATCCCCCGACGACCCCTCGCGCCCCAGACCTCCTGTGCCCGATGTGTCCCTGCCCCATCACCCCGCGTCATCACCACCCCTCACCCCATCACTTCCCCCCTGGTTTCGCTGTCGACCGAACCCTGGCCACCTTCTTCGAAATCTGTGTCCGCTCGTCGTCGCCATCCTTCAGCGACATCATCTGCTCGAGCGTCCTGTTGTTCCTAGGCGACAGGATCACTGGTGCAGGCGGTCACTCCCAATCGCGTTCACAACGTTAGATGAGCTTCGACACATGAGGAAAGGTGCGGTCTGGACGTATGCAAAGGTGACTTTCGCTCTGAACTTCCCTGCCCTCGTTCGCATCGTCTCCGCGTGCCTTACTTCGTGTTTCCGTCCTTCCCTACCTCGCGCGCGTCGCTCTTCGTCCATATTCACTACCATGTTGTACCTCGCTCTGCCACACCGCTTACTCTACGTACATCGCTCGATGTCACCGCACACCGTATACAAAGTCCTGCCTTTCAGTGCGGTGTTGTGTCACGCTTCACTGTGCGATGCATTGAATTTCATTGCGTCACCATCAACACAGTCATCAGCAGCTTCGCATACGCATCAGCATACACTATCGCCGTTGTCGTCGCTAGCACTATCAGGAATCGTGCACTTGTTCATCGTGATACCCAGCACCATCGCATTCCTCCTTATCAAGACGACCCTTGGCAGCACGATCAGTTAAACTAGCATCATCATGCACGTAAAGAACATCATTCATCTACATGGGTGCCCACTACCTGCCAACGCTTGTCTCTGCGTGTGCTCCCTGCATGTGCAAACGTGCGAACTACTCAATTCCTTCACAAACAACTCCACGGCCAACTATCTTTGATTGCTGCGGTCGCGCTGGCCACGACAGCTCGAACAAAACCACGGCCTTAAACACACAAAGGGGATGCCTTGAAACCAGAAGGTCGGACACACATCGGGACCCAACAACTCAGCTGCATCGATGCCCAGCATTGCCAACAGTAGCTCTCTGAACGTTGGACGACTGACAAAGCCAAGACAACAACAACTTCGGTCGACTGTGCTAGAAACCCGCGAGGCAATTGAGGCAGCAGGCTGACAACACAAGAAAACCGGCTATGACGCACAGCTTGAACAAAAAGCGCAGCCTGTTGTTGCCCTTGTCAACCTGCCCGTCATTCTCTTCGTCAGCCTCGGAGTTCGGTGGGCACCATGGATATGCGAAGCGAGAATGCAAGCCGAGAAACGAACAATTCCACCTGCCCTATAGGGCGCGGGTGGTTTAGAGCGTTTCCTCTTCCAATCTTACCCTTTGGGGAGGGGTTCATCACTGTTCCGAATGACTAAATACCCCCACCCCCAGGCGGCCGGCAGCCAACAAGGACCAATGAGCGCCCCCCTCCCCACCACCCCCTGTCAAAAACGATGTCAAGTCCACTTTGGAGCAAAATATTGAGTCATGATCGGGGAGGCCGCGAGCACGTTGTATGTTGTTTTGACAGGGACGGCGGGGGTGCCGCCATATTGCCCGCTATGCGCAAGGCCAACATCCCTGTTGAGAAACCATTCAAAATGGACGTCGAGACAAAATCTGGATCATCCACGGGCACCCCGCGATCACTGCGCATTGGTTTTTGACTGAGACGGCGGGGGTGCTGGCATATTGCCTGCTATGTGCAGGCCGACCAAACGATATGATGGCCACACCGCCGCGATTACGCACTGGTTTTCGACAAGGGTCGATGTGTACTGCCACGTGCGCAGGCGCACCTGGCACACTCTGCGCGTGCCCCGAAAGTGGCGCACCTGGCGCGGCTGGAGCATGCGGCACACATGGCGCACGTGGATGACGTGGCGCATCTGGCACACTAGGCGTGCCCAGCACGCTTAGGCCACAGGGGTGGCGCACCTGGCGGGCACGGCGCGCCTCTCGCCCCAGCGTTGCGCACACGGGGCGTGTGTCGGTTCCCAGTAACTCCATCTAAAGACTGCCGCTGAACACGCTGCGGTTCGGGTGCTACTTTGCGTTGGGAGGGCGGGTGGGATTGAGCGAAAAGGCTCTCGGGCGGGGAGGTTGTCTTGACCCCTCCCCCTATCCCTTACCCCTAGACCTGGACGGGGACGGGGCGTCCAAGATGGTCTCGGCGTCAAGGCCAAAATAATTAATTCTACAAAAAGGGTGTTGGCCAAAGTGTGGCCTCCTGTGAGGAGGGCCGTTACCTGAGTACCCCTCCTTATTTGATCGATCTCCTCCAAGATGGCTCCAAGATGGTCCCCAACGCTCCCAAACGTGCCCCAAGAGGGTCCCAAGAGGCGCCCAGGAGACCCCAAGAGGCCCCAAGAGGCCCCCAAGAGGCCCCCAAGAGGCCCCCAAGAGTCTCAAACAGCCCCCCCCCCCCGAAGCACCCAAGATGTTTCAAGAAGCCCCTGGGACCTCCAAGAAAGCCCAAAGGCGCCCAAAGAGGCTTACAAGAAGCTGCCAAGAGACATCCGAGGAGCATCGAAGAGGCTTCTGGCCCTTTCGCTCGCTATCCTCCTCCTCCTCCTCCTCCTCCTCCTCCTCCTCCTCCTCCTCCTCCTCCTCCTCCTCCTCCTCCTCCTCCTCCTCCTCCTCCTCTCCTCATCCTCATCCTCATCCTCATCCTCATCCTCATCCTCATCATCATCCTCATCCGATCCTCATCCTCACCCTCATCCTCATCCTCATCCTCATCCTCATCCTCATCCTCATCCTCATCCTCCTCCTCCTCCTCCTCCTCCTCCTCCTCCTCCTCCTCATCATCTCATCCTCATCATCATCATCATCATCATCATCATCATCATCATCATCATCATCATCATCATCATCATCATCATCATCATCATCATCATCATCATCATCATCATCATCATCATCATCATCATCATCATCATCGTCAGCATCATCATCATCACCAGCATCATCATCATCAGCATCATCATCAGCATCGTCATCGTCATCAGCATCATCATCATCGTCATCATCATCCGCATCCTCATTATCATCATCAACAACAACATCATCAGCATCAGCATCAGCATCAGCAGCATAATAATCAGCATCATCATCACCATCATCATGACCACCATCACCTTCATCGGTATCATCACCATCAACATCACCACCACCATCAGCATCATCAACATCATCATCAGCAGCATCAGCATCATCAGCACCAGCATCATCATCATCATCATCAGCAGCATTATCATCATCATCGTCATCATCATCAGCATCATCAGCAGCATCATCGGCAGCATCAGCATCATCATCAGCATCAGCATCCTCATCATAATGTTCACCATCACCATGCTCAGCATCAGCCGCAGCATCATCATCACCATCATCATCATCATCGTCATCACCATCATCATTATCACTATTTGTTAAGAAGAATGTTAGTAGCAGTTCGATCATTATGTATATTACTCCTATTAGTATTACGACAAGTGTTAGACTCATAATTGCATGATTCGTACTAGTGTTACTCTTATGCTTACATGTTGTAATATTCCCCGTATTATTAATCATGTCAGTATGACCATGTTGTTCCGTAGTATCCGTCTTCCCCTTCTCCTCTTCATTACTAGTACGACTCTTATTAGTATTGACTTGTTTATTATCCGTACTGTTAGTAGATTATCATTCGTCATATCACCATTGCTAATATGCTAATAGTCGTATTATTCGTCTGATGTGTTTTCGTTTTGCTCTCCGCCTCATCGTCCTCCTCCGCCGTCGCCCTCCTCCTCTTCATCCTCGTCCTTCTCCGCCCTCCTCCACCTCCTCCTCTTCCTCCTCGTCCTTCCTCATCATCATCCTCCTCATCATCATCATCAGCAGCATCATCATTATCATCATCACCACCACCACCACCACCTTCATCATCATCATCATCATCATCATCATCATCATCATCATCATCATCATCATCATCATCATAACCAGCATCATCATCATCAGCACAAGCAGCAACATCATCATCGTCCGCCTCATTATTATCAGAATGGAGGGGCTGAACCGAACGGTCACTCACTGTCCCTGGGTGCGTGGCTGAAGCGGATTATCGTTGTTGTTGTTGTTGGTGTTGTTGTTGTTGGTGTTGTTGTTGTGTTGTTGTTGTTGATGTTGCTGTTGTTGTTGTTGGTGGTGTTGTTGTTGTTGCTGTTGTTGTTGTTGGTGTTGGTGTTGTTGGTGTTGTTGTTTGTTGTTTGTTGTTTGTTGTTTGTTGATTGTTGTTTGTTGTTTGTTGTGTATTGTTTGTTGTTTGTTGTTTGTTGTTTCTTGTTTGTTGTTTGTTGTTTGTTGTTTGTTGTTTGTTGTTTGTTGTTTGTTGTTTGTTGTTTGTTGTTGTCGTCGTCCCACCCGCGACCCGCCCCGCGACCCACCCGCGACCCACCCCGCGACCCACCCGCGACCCACCCGCGACCCACCCCGCGACCCACCCGCGACCCACCCCGTGACGCGACCCACCCCGCGACCCACCCGCGACCCACCCGCGACCCACCCGCGACCCACCCAACCCCGACCCCCCCGCCCGCGACCCACCCCCCGCGACCCACCCGACCCCACCCGCGACCCGCGACCCACCCGCGACCCAGCGACCCACCCGCGACCCGCCCGCGACCCACCCGCGCGCCACCCACTCCGCGACCCACCCAAATTTTTTCGGCGCCTGCGGCGGGCTTCTTTTGCATTCGTTCCAGGTGGAGAACCTGCGACCCACCCGCGACCCAAACCGCGCTCCGTGTACAAATCCAAATTTTCGGCGCCTGCGGCGGGCTGTTTTTGAATCCCTTCCAGGTGGAGGTGGAGAGCCCGCGACCCACCCGCGACCCAAACTACGTTCACTGAACAAGCCAGAACTTCGGCGCCTGCGGCGGGTTTCCTTTGCATTCGCCCCAGGTGGAGAACATGCGACTCAAACCGCGTTCAGTGTACAAATCAAAGATTTTCGGCGCCTGCGGCGGGCTGTTTTTGAATTCCTTCCAGGTGGAGGTGGAAGGCCCGCGACCCACCCGCGACCCAAACTACGTTCATTGAACAAGCCAGGAACGGAGGAGGCGGACGACGACGACGACGACGACGACGACGACGACGACGACGACGACAACGACGACGATGAGGACGAGGACGCGGACGAGGAAGAGGAGAACGAGGAGGAGGAGGAGGAGGAGGAGGAGGAAGAGGAGGAGGAGGAGGAAAAGGAGGGCGTCATCGACAGGGAAGGGCCACGAGGTCCGCCGGATCGACGCCCGCGTCGCCCGCGCCCGCCCACCTCACTTTTATCCGCAACTGCGGGGCGCTACGTATTCCTCCTCATCATTATCTCCTCTTCCTGCCTCTCGTTTTCCTCCTGCGTCTCTTGCTCCTCCTCCTCCTCCTCCTCCCCCTCCTCATCCTCCTCCTCCTCATCCTCCTTTTCCTCCTCCTCCTCATCCTCCTCCGTTTCCCCCCTCCGCCTCTTCCTCCTCCTCCTGCTTTTCTTCCTCCTCTTCCTCCTCCAACTATTTGTCATCCTCCTCCACCTCCTCCTCCTCATCATCATCATCATCACACCATCATCATCATCACCATC
>CAUYUJ010020187.1:125000-162438 GCA_963575745.1 Prorocentrum cordatum
GCTCCATGGCACCCCCCCTCCCGGGTCGCCAGGCCGGCGGGGCACGGGCGCGATGGGCCCCGCGGAACGGGGGGGGCACGGCCCACCGGGAGCCCGCTGCGCCCAGACCGGTAAGAGGAGGAGGAGGAGGAGGAGGAGGAGGAGGAGGAGGAGGAGGGAGGAGGAGGAGGGAGGAGGAGGGAGGAGGAGGAAGGAGGAGGAGGCAGGAGCAGTCGCAGCGTCTAGTAGCAGCAAGGTTGGAGAGCACCACGCCAAGCCTTGGATTGCTCTGCTGCAGTTTGCCCCTTCGCTGTCATACGGGCTCGCGGCAGCGGCAGCACACACCACTCGGTCGCCATGCAGACCCATCGTACCGTTGAGAGGGACAAGCTCTGAGACTGGCGCGACTGGGCCAAGAGACAAAGCCAAGACAGGGCTGCAGTTGTTTTGCATACTCTCGTCCAGACACTCCGTGGCACGCCAGCAGTATTTTCAGTACGAGTGCGCCATGTACTCTTCACGGAGAAGTGGGGTTATTTGCTAGTGAATAATTGGGGTGGCGAAAAGTTCGAGCTCAGCACGATGTCATTTAGAGGCCATCACACTGAAGATCCAAGCTTGAAAGGCAAACCTTGGAGCAAATTTTAGATGTCATTCGTAGTTTCCCCAGGAGGTCGGGCTGTGGCTTCAACCAGCTTTTCCCCCACGCAACTCCCAGGCCTGTCCGATCTTGAGTTCGAAGCCTTCATCGACGTTTTGGTCGAGGTTGAAGCGTTAAGCAGTTGGCCGCCCAGATACAACAAGGTGGTGTTCCATGCCAAACGTGACGGGGGGCTGCGCTCCACCGCGCGCATACACATCCTCTCTAGGATGCAGGACAGGTTTCGCAAGCATCTAATCTCCAGGTGGCAGGCCGCTCATCCTGGGCCGTACTGGTGGGCCACCGCGGGACGTAACAAGGACAAGCTCGTTTGGACTCAATATGCCGGCGTGGGCCAATGCGATCGGGTTATCCAGGGGGCTCGTGCACCTCTGCCTCCAGGAGGCTTTTGAACGCATCAAACACTCTAAGCTGACGGCGGCGGATGGGTCTCTCCGCAAGTTGAAACCCCTCGCGGAACTGCATCGGTGTCCCAGGGTAGTGTGCCTCGAGAACGCAACTTCCAGCCCTGCGCAACCTCTCCAAGCCGTTTTGCATGGCTGAGAGGTCGCCACGTCAATGGTACAGATGGTCCTGCTGCTGCGGTTAGATTGTGTGCAGGGTGCCTAGCCACAGGTGCATATGAGACGCGTCGCCGACGACTTCGGGCTCCAACATCGTGGGCGCGAAGCCGACGTCGCGCGCTAGCGCGCTGGTGCCACCTCCCTCGCGCACAGTGAACTCGCGCAGATCAATTTGCCAGCTACCAGGAAGAGGTCCAGAGCTGCGGCCTCCCCTGCCTCGCTGCGTTCGCGTCTTGACAGTCGCCTCGAGGTGCTCACGGCGCAGGCCGTCAGGACCGACGGGGACCCCAGCATGAGTGCTGCAGCCTCCAAAGCTCTTCGCCGCACCACTGGAGACACCAGGTAGCGCGAGCGGCCAATCTGATACACTTGCGCGGCATAATAAAAAAAAGTGTCTGCACACAATGGTTGAGAATACCGCGCTTTCCTTTGTAAAAATACGGGGGCAATACGTGTTCAGGGCAGAAGTTGTGACAACAGTTCAAGACCTAAGGCTTGCTCGTGCCATGCAGGCTCACGTTCAATCTCCAAAACTTGTTGGCAGGTACGCCACGATCATGCTCATCTTAATCGATAAACCCACTGTTGACCCTCCCTACTGGTGCCGCGGCCGCGTTCCGCGAGATCGGGGCTGGGGACAGGGCTGAGGCGGGGGCCCAGGCCAGGTCCGAGTCTTCGCTCCCAGTTCAAGATAATTTCGGCCTCCGCCTTTAAAAAAAATCATGGAATTCCCTGAAAAATCGCGAATTGGCCGTCCTCCCGCGGCAAATTCACAAAAACCTGAGCCTCCAAAAAAAAATCGCGAGAGTCTTGGCCTCCCTCGAAGAATTTGCAAGAGCCCAGACCTCCCGCGAAATTTCGCGAGTCCTGGCCCCTCGCGAAAAACACCCGAGACCGAGCGCCCCCCCGGACCCCGCCAAACCCCCCTTTTTGAAACCCGCCACCCGCCTGGGCAGACCCCCCTGTGAAACTCTGCCGGGGCGATTTACCAAGGCTGTTTCGAGCGAAAAACCAGTCTGGAACGTTCGAGCAATCGAGAGCCCACGTGCGTGACTCGACCGCCCGGCAGAATTGCTCTGAAAACTCCGCCTGGGAAACTCGAGCACATATCCCCGATGCCCCCCGACATCTATCTATTCGGAAGGTTCTGGAAAGAGCTAGCTCTTGGGCGGCTGGGAAGCTCACCTGGACAACCCCTGCAATGTATAACCACGTGGTCGTCAACGCCGTTGCTGACGCTTTAGCCGTTCAGCATAGGACCCCCGTGCAGCTGGAAACCCAAGCATGCACTTCGGTTTGATGCCTGCGGTGTTCGCCGAAAGCACCAGGGAATTCGCGGCGTCCAAAACTTGGAAACGCCTGCAACGACGCGTGAGAGGACGTCGGGGGGGCATACAAGCTCGACTTGCAAGGTCGAGGATAGAGCTGCGAAAAGGCCCACGGCAAACGCATCGGGAACGAGTAGGAAGACGCTTTCGGGGCACATTGCAGGCTTCAAGCGGGACCGGCGCCAAAGAGCCCTGGGGCTACCCTGCACTGCTGGCTTCTGATCGGAAGCCCTTTTTGCTCGTAGAGAGCAAGCAGGGATGCGGGCGCTAGCAGTAGACCGCCAGCACTTGTGTTTGCGTGCTTCGCGAGCGACTGAGCAGGCCAAGTGGCCAAGTCGAGCAGCACACGACGCGGCGGCAGGTTGCTAGGCGGGCAGCCAGGCAACTCTGATTTCAATGATGCCCGAGGTCAAAACGCGCACGCACGCACACACACACACACACACACACACACACACACACACACACACAAACACACACACACACACAAACACCAACACGCACACATACACACACACACACACACAAACACACACAAGCATGAGCATGAGCATGAGCATAGAACACAATATATACGAAGGATGCGTCAAGATGTCGTGGTAACGAATTGATGAGACAATCTGCACCTGAGAGTTCAGAGTATGTCACCGTAGCGATTGGGTCGAGAGTGAATGCCGACTGAAAAACATCCAAAGAAAATGAAGACACGCTGCATCATCAAACCTTGATAGCAACCCGAGCTGCATCCAGCAACTGCTGCCAACACCATCTGCAGAGACACCCACACTGCGAAGCTACATCGAACGGAGACCGCGCGATACAGAGACTGATACGTCAAGTCCTGCTCCATGCAGTCCGTCATAATACATCTGCCCTGTCGTGCTTCGTTTGTAAAACAATCAGCTCGTTCGCTAAATTCTCGGCACGCGGGAAGAGGCATCTTCTTTTGCAAACAGGCCTGACACCAGGCATGTACGCCATGCCGCCTAACGCGTTAAAAATCCGACCGACCCTCAACGGGCACGCAACGTTAAACGCACGCCAGACACCGCACAACCAATAGATAACAAATAGAGACCCACTTATAATCTGCAGACCAACGCCCCCATAACGCACGTCCCACTACGTGCAGCTCACACTGTGCATCGCGATCCTTTTTCGAGAGCTTAGCAAGGGCCTCAGGAAACTGAAGGCACTGTTCATCATCACGGATTTTGTTGAGTGGCAATATGACTACATTCTCCTCCTCCAGGTTGTCTAAATCCTCTTCCAGCGCTTCTGGATATATGGGACCACCCTCTCCGTGCACACGCGTTGCGCCAAATTCTCAAGACGACTTGGCATCCGCAAAAAAGGATTCCCACCCTCTAAAATCCAAGAAATCCTCAAAACAAGATTGCCACGAACGTTGACCCATAGCCACCCCTCCCCCGCGACGTCGTTTAATCCCCTGCGCAGCCGAGAACTGTTTCCACGCACGTAAAGCCTCAAGAGCATCAGAACGGATACGACCACACCACCCTCCGAAACCAACTGAGCACATCAGGAAATCACGAAGCCAACCGATGATGTACTTTGGTTATCATGCACATCACCCTCCAGGATCTGAACGAAGTGAGCCATACCCTTTGCCTTCAACCACGTCACCCCGCTATACATGTGCGTACAAGACAAACAAAAACCTGCGGAACGAAACCGACCACGAGTAGCAGAGAAACAACTACGATTCCAACTCTCATAATTCTCTCCCTTTTTCGCGGCACATGTCAGCATAAAAGCAAAGTTGTTCCCCTCAAAGTATGCAGCAAATGAAAAATCTGCGCATATATGTGACCCCCTCGATGGCATGTAGCACGAACACCTGTACGTTTGGCTGATAGATCCAGAACTTGTCTCGGATGGGAACCACAGCCCTGCGAAAGTGAATGCCCTGGGCATAGAAAGCTTTCATGACGACATGCATACGGTGTCTGATACCAAGATGAGCAAACGACGGAATCCTGCTGAGCTCAATGCTGAAGCTATATATCGCATCGAACATATGCAGATGCCCTAAATATCGAAATAAAGCCGGAACCAAAATATGCAACTCAAAAGTTTGCAAAATGCTAATCGATTCTCGGTCGCTGACTAGCGTTCCTGATCACTTCCCGTCGACGTGTGTGCATCTCAGCTACGTAGCTCGCCTACAGATCGAGTTAAAGGAGAGAAATAGGGAAGAAAAAAAACTGCCACAATGAGCCTCGATACCTCCACCCGATCGACCTAAGATCAAGATGACGGGCGGGAATAAGACCTTAATTGCTCATAATCAATACTGAAACTCTAACGAATCCACAGATTTCAAGGACATAATTTTCAACCGACCCAAAGTCACCAAAACTTCCGTCGAGATTTTCCGAGCCAACTAGCCCGCTTCTCGCAGGGCTGCCGTGCCACATATGTGAATGGCATGCGAGCGGCAGTCTCGCATTCAGCGCGCACGAGAATGCGCGGCATCATGGACATGTGTTTGGTGGCTCCGCGGCTTGCCCACAGCTCGAGTTGAGTTGAGACAACCACCCAGGCAAAAAAGCCGACGACTCAAGTCGAACAGCGTTTTACAAATTTTCTGTCAATCTTGATAATGAGAAGCTCTCTCGCGCCATGTGTAGAAGCGCATGGTCAATTCCTCTTAGATGGAGTGTTTCCGAACGCCGCTGCCTGCCCACAGCTTTGCCGCATCAAAGTGCACGACTAAAGTGGAACAGCTTTGCTGGATTATCGTCAATTTAGATGATGAGAAGAGCTCTCGCGCCATGTACCTCGTAGACCTCCTGGTTCGGCCAGATCTGCAGGAATTCCGCGGCAGGGAGCTAGTTTGCCAATCGGGCCAGACTGCACAATGTGATGACCTGGGTTCGGTTTTTCAAACATTGAGAGGGATTTGACCAGTTTTTAAGAAATCAAGATTTTTGAGCTAAGCAATCAATCACGCTGCGTTCGCTCGTAAAAGTATCAGGGATATAGCTGCATTGTTTGGATCACTTCTGGGGACCGACCTCCAAAATAACATGTCAAAAAGAAATTGCAAGTTTTCTCAAGATTTTCAGAAAATTGACAATGCGCTTCCAGAATGCAGGTTTCACGCACCTGGGTTCGTTCATTTAGCGTTCGCAGGTAAATTCTGAGGTCTGCAGCTGCTGCATTACTATCAAAACTCTTGGCGAAAAAGAATTTGCATTGAAACCGAAGAAAACATGTGTCGAGTTGTTCACCTGATTATTGAGAAAGCTTGCTATCTTCATTCAGAGCATTCTTATGCGTGCACGGAGCTCCACGAAGCTCCCGGCGGTAACCTGGTTAACGGTTTACCGCCGGCGCCCAGTGAAGATTGACATGGTTCTGTTGCAGCTATCGAGACTCTTCAACCCGCTTAGAATCCAGAAATCAAGTTGAAAAACTCCACTTGCACACCAAAGAATTACAGAATGCAGATAGTTTCTCAGAAACTCGGAAACTTGCCCCTCCGCCCGCCCCGCTCCCTCCGCTGGGACCTTCGTATAGTTCTGGATACACAAAAAAACAGAAGCCATAACACGCACTCACAGAATTTATGTTCTATACGACGTTCGTTCCCAGAAATCTTGTGATCGGAGTACTGCACCTACAGCCCTGAGAAATGCACGACTAAACGCACCATAGTCGACTGCAGGCAATGAGAATCGAGCTTTCCATGAAAATTCCCCGAATCTCTCATAATCTCTGAAATACAGACTCCAAGTCCAACTTTCACCCCAGTGACCGACCTCCTAATTTGCGAGAGCTGCGCGCCAGCTAGAGCCCTAAGAGTTGCACTATCGAACGCGGCATGATCGATTGCACGGCACGAAAATCTCGATTCTTAAAACAAACTGGGAGCCGGCGGTAAACGGTGAACCTTGGTTACCGCCGGGAACTCGCAGCGGGCGCGGCAATCTCGGATTGCGCGCGCGAGGGCGCCGTGCCGTGGAGGACAAGAAGGAGTAAGGAGAAAGCATATCTGGAAAAATTGATAGAGCACGAATAGTTCTCTGGTTCCAACTCTGAAAGCGCGACGAGTTCCAGCAACTGGATACTTGAAACTAGCGCGTCTGATAAATTCCGTCCGATTCTGTTCAGGCGTCTATCTACTTTAAACTAGCGCGCCTGATGATTTCCTTATGATTGCTCTGCCAAACAGTTCTGTAGCTCGTCTGCAGCTCCAGTTTAGTCAAAGAAACCATGAGCATTCTACAAAAATTAGGAGAATACAACTAGTTTGTTCAAACACAGCTCTGTTACCACACCGAGTTCACGTCTAGATACTTTATAATAGCGCGCATGATAATTACCTTCCGACTGCTGCGTCGAACAGCTCTCTGGCTCGTCTGCAGCTGAGTTAATTCAAGAAACTCAGCACCATCTCCACCAAAATAATAGAGTACAAATAAATTCGCGGACCTAGCTCTGGTAGCAGACCGAGTTCATAGATCTGCATGCTTAAGACTCACGCGCCTGACGGTTCTAGATTGATTAGGGGGGCGTACCAGCTCTGTAGCTACCCTACAGCTAGAGTTAAGTACAAAAACCGACAGTACATGTCAAGATGGCACAAAACAGCCGATCCCACCTGGATGCTTTTTGGCAGTAATGGGTACCCGATCGAGCTGACATTAAGATTTCTGAGCGGGAATAAGATCGAATATGAGGAGAGAATGTTCAAATATCGAGAAATCGAATTTAAACTGAACAAGATTGTGCAAACTTCCGTCGAGATTTTGTCAACTAGCCCCCCAGCGCGCCAGGATTACTCTTCTAGATTCGCCGCTAACGCCCTTAGGGAAGCTCTACGACCCATTTTGAAATCTCTCACAATCTCCGAAAAACCGACATCAGGTCGTCACATTGTCCGTTGGATCGGCCAACTAGCTCGAACCCGCGCCCGAATTCCTCCTAGCTCATCTCGTCGAAGAGCTCTACGGGGCACGCAGGTCACCATATTGTCCGCCCGAGCCGGGTGGGCCAGCTAGCTACACCCGGCGCCGGATCCTTCAGCTCATCGATACCGAAGAGCTCTACGAGGTACTGGGACCGGCGGTAAAACGTCAACCAGGTTACCGCAGGAGCCTCGTAGAGCTCTTTTCTCGCGCGGCGCTGCTCGGAACACATGGAGGAAGCATTCTCAGGCGCGAGCTGCAAAACTCGAAAAATACGTTTTTCCCTTTTTATCCAACTGGGAGCCGGCGGTAAACAAGTGGCACGCGTGCCCTGGCTCTTGCACGAAGGAGTTGCGAAGGACAGGAGGCCCCCGCCTCCTTCTTCCAGGAGGGGTTTACGAGGAGCCAGGAAGAAAGCGGAGAAGGAGGAGGACGACGACGACGACGATTTCTGGGCCCTGGCCTGGTTTCCACGGACCACGAACGACCACGACGAAAATACAAGGTTCCGTGGCCCAGGGGGGCTGCCCTGGGAAGCCTGGACGGAGGGGTGCTCCCAAGAGTTTCCACGGGGGGTGTCCCAGGAACGAAGGACGACGACGAAAATAAAGGGTTCCGTGGCCCAGGGGGGCTGCCCTGGGAACCCTGGACGGAGGAGGGCCCCCAAGGGCTCCCACGGGGGGCTGGCCCAGGGGAGCACGGAGGGGAGGGTTCGGTGGCCCAGGGGGGCTGCCCTGGGAAGCCTGGACGGAGCCGGGCTCCCAAGGGCTCCCGGGGGGGGGGGGGCCCAGGGGAGCTGGGTCTCAGGGCTCCCACGGGGGGGTGGCCCAGAAGAGCTGGGTCTGGGGGGAAGGCAGGGGGGGGCAGGGGGACGAACGACACGACACGAAAATTCGCCGGCCCAACGGGCCAGGGCGTGCTAAGATCTCCGGTACCTGGTTAACAGTATTTCTAGTTCGCGCGCGCGGGGCGGCCCCTGGGGGTCCCCGGACGAAAAGTACCCCGGCAAGGTCCCGGCAAGTCCCCAGCAAGGTCCCGGCAAGTCCCCGGCAAGGTCGGGCCAGAGATGCCGGAGCCCTGTTACAGGGCCCCAGGACGGGCCAAGAGGTCCCCAAGAAGCCTCCAAGACGGTCCAAGAGGGCCCCGAGACGGCCAAAGATCGCCCGAAGACGCCCAACAGGGCCCCAAGACAGCCCAAGAGGCCTCCAAGACGCCCCAAGGGCCTTCCAAGAGGCCTCCGAAGAGGGCCCCAAGAGGCCAAAATCGTTGATTTTCATTGTTTTTTCAATGTTTTTTGCGTTCTGGCTTTTTCGGCTTCCGGACGCTCCAAGACGGCCCAAGAGGCCCCCAAGACCGCTCCAAGACGGCCCACGAGGCTCCCAAGACGGCCCCGGAACGGCCCAGGAGGGCCCCCAAGACGGCCCAAGTGCCGCCCAAGACGGACCAAGAGGCCCCAAGACGGGCCCAAGAGGGGCTCAAGAGGGGAACCGAGAACTGAAAAATCGAGCCCTCCGCCCCAGAAGGCGCCCAGGAGGCCCCAAAAAGGCCCCAAGAGGCCCCCAAGAGGCCCCCAAGACGCCCCAAGAGGCGCCCAAGAGGCCCAAAAGAGGCCCCAAGAGGCCCAAAAACGGCCCCCAAGAGGCCCCCAAACTCGGCTAGCCCACAACGGTGCGACAATATGGGCCGGCGGAATGAGCGAAGCGATTAAATAAAGATGTCCGAGGCCCAGGGGGGCTGCCCTGGGAAGCCTGCACGGGGGAGCTGGGTCTGGGGGGGGGGCAGGGGGGGGGCAGGGGGACGAACGACACGACACGACACGAAAATAAAGATGTCCGAGGCTCAGGGGGGCTGCCCTGGGAAGCCTGGGCGGGAGGGGGGCAGGGGGACGAACGACACGACACGACACGAAAATAAAGGTGTCCGAGGCCCAGGGGGGCTGCCCTGGGGAGCCTGGACGGGGGGGGGGGCAGGGGACGGGGCAGGGGGACGAACGACACGACACGACACGAAAATAAAGATGTCCGAGCTCTAGAGCACAGCTGTGCAAGAGAATAAGCCGTCAACCAGGTTACTGATGGGAGCCTCGTAGAGTTCTTTTCTCGCGCGACGCTCCTCGAACACATGGCGGAAACTTTCTCGCGCGAGCTGGAAAATCGGAAGAGGAAAGAAAAAACACCTTTTCGGTACATCCAAAGTTGATTCCCCCAAGTGTCTTGACGATACTGCAACGGATCTGAGAATTTCAGTGGCAGACGCAGCATTCCACGACAGGTGCGAAAAATACCGGCTCTTAGAACGAATTTTCAAATCTCTCACAATCTCCCGAAAACCGACCAGAGGTCGTCACATTGTCCGTCCGGGCCGGCTGGGCCAACTAGCTCCAGCCCGCGCCGGAATTCCTCTGGCCCAGATCGAACTGGGAACCGGCGGTAAACCGTCAACCAGGCTACCGCCGGGCACCTCGTAGAGCTCTTTTGTTCAGCGCTCCTCGGAACACATGAAGGAAGCTTCCAAAGCGAGAGCAGAAAAACTCTGAAAAACACCATTTTGTTCGTTTTCATACAAAGTCGGTTCCAGCAAGTCTTTTGATAGTAACATTGCACCTACAGACCTGAGAATTTAACTGGCAAACGCGGCATAACCCACTACACGTGGGAAGAATAGCCGTTCTCGAAATAAATTGTCAAATATCTTTCAAATATTTGGAAAACCGACCAAGTCACATTGTCTCTTTTGGTCGGATCGGCCAACTAGCTCCAGCCTGCGCCTGAATTCCTCTAGCTCATCGATGCCGAAGAGCTCTACGAGGTACAAAGTGTTAACTTTTAGTCGGTGTTGCTAATGCGAGTTCCTGCTGAGCTTCCAGCAACTAACCCAGGGAAGCTCTACGGGTTATCTCGCTCCAGAAGTTTTCTTCAAGTACCTCGTAGAGCTCCCCGTTATCGATGAGCTAGAGGAATTCCGGCGCGGGGTGAAGCTTGTTGGTCGACCCGCCAGAAAACAAGATGTCATAACTTTGGCTCGGTTTTGCTAAGATTTGAAAGATATTTGTCAATTCATTTGAATAAAGCAGACTTTTCGCACCTGTAGACGACTGTGAGGGCCTCTCCATCTTCTCATGAGCTTTGTAGGCGCACTTTTACTGCCAAAACACTTGGCGGATCCCACTTTATGTCGAGATGAACAAAATCAATGTTTTTGTTTGGAGAAATGCCGAGACTCTCTACTTCGACAGCACTCTCACGCGTGGAAGGAGCTCTACGAGGTTCCGGGCGGTGACCAGGTTGACTGGGATTCGGCGGTGAACCGTCAACCAGGCAACCGCCGGGAGCCGCGTAGAGCTCTTTTCTCATGCGGCGCTGTTCGGAGCACTCGGAAAAAGCTTTCTCGAGCGTAAAAAAACATGTCCCATCTTCGCTTCGTGGATCTAGCTCGAGTGCCAGACCGAGTTCGGACCCCTCGATGCGAGAAAAAATTGCGGCAGGTCACACTGGATCGGTTCATATGCGTACCAGCTCTTCAGCTCTTCTAGATCTGCAGTTAAGAGAAACCGACAGCACTCGTCAAAATTGTTTGTATAATACGATTAGTTTCGTGGATCTAGCTCGACTGGCAGAGCGAGTTCAGACCCCTCGATGGAACAGACGAACGCGCCTGATCATTCTGAATAATTTGCTGTAAATATCAGCTCTGTAGCTGCCTTTTTTCCTCTAGTTAAGTCCAGAAAACCGTCAACGCGTGTCGATGACTCGAAACGGCCGACGGTTCCCTCAAGTCGTTTGATAGTAATATTGCAGCTACGAACCTGAAAATTTGACCGGCAGACGCGGCATAACCCGCTACAGGTGGAAAAATACCTGTTCTTAAAACGAACTTTCAAATTTTACGCAAAGATGGGAAAACTGGGCGCCGGCGGTAAACCGTCAAAATTTGTTACCGCCGGGAGACTCGTAGAGCTTCCTGACAATATATAATGTCGAAAAAATTGCAGAAAACGTAGTTTTTCAGCCCAAGCGATTTCAGACCTCTCGATGCAACAGCCGAACGCCCCCGATGCTTCTGGATTGTCTTCTGTACGAGCTCTGTAGCTCTCCTACAGCCCGAGTTACGTGCGTAAATCGACAGCAACCCTGAAGATACTCGAACAATACGAATAGTTTGGCAAACCTATCTCGAGTATCAGTCCAAGTTCAGGCCTCTGAATGCGACAGGCGGACGCGTCTGATGTCTGCGAATCGACTCCTGTGATTACCAGCCCTGCAGCCCCCCTACAGCCCGAGTTAAGTGCAGAAAACCGACAGCACCTGACTCGAACAATACAATAGTTTCGCGGACCTAGTTCGGGAGCAGACCGAGTTCCAAGCTCTGGATTCGACAGGCGGACGCGCCTGATGTCTCCGAATCGATTCCTGTGACTACCAGCACTGTAGCCCCCAGACAGCCCGAGTTAAGTACCGAAAACCGATAGCACCTCTCAAGATGACTCGAACAATACGAATAGTCTCGCGATTCTAGAGCGGGCAGCAGATCGAGTTCAGAGCGCTGGATTCAACAGACAAACGCGACTGATGATTCTGACTCGATTTCTGTAATTATCAGCTCTGTAGCTGTCCTATAGCTCGAGTTAAGTACAGAAAACCGAGAGCGCCTGTCAAGATGACTCGAATAATACGAATAGGTCTGCGGTCCTAGCTCGGCTAGCAGACCGAGTTCAGACCTCTAGATGCAACGAACGAACGCGCCTGATAATTCTGAATCGATAAGGTGTGCTTACCAGCTCTGTAGCTGTCCTGTATCTCGAGTTAAGTCCAATATACCGACAGCGCGTATCAAGATGACTCGAAACGGCCGATCCCGCCACAGTGATTTTCGATAGTAATATTCACCCGATCGAGCTGAGATCAAGATGGCGAGCGGGAATAAGATCGAATATCACGGGAAAAAATACTAGAGCTCTAACGAATATTCAAATTTTACGCAAAGATGGGAAAACCGACACCAAGTCGTCACATTGTCTCTTAAGGTCGGCTGGGCCAACTGGGCGCCGGCGGTAAACCGTCAACCTTTCTTACCGCCGGGGGACTCGTAGAGATTCCTGATAATATATAATGACGAAAAAAATTGTAGAGAACGAATAGTTTTCAGCCAAAGCGATTTCAGACCTTTCGATGCAACAGCCGAACGCCCCTGATATTGGATTGTCTTCTATACGAGCTCTGTAGCTCTCCTACAGCCCGAGTTACGTGCGTAAATCGACAGCACCTCTCAAGATGACTCGAACAATACGAATAGTTTGGCAAACCTAGCTCGAGTATCAGACCGAGTTCAGACCTCTGAATGCGACAGGCGGACGCGTCTGATGTCTGCGAATCGATTCCTGTGATTACCAGCCCTACAGCCCCCCTACAGCTCGAGTTAAGTGCAGAAAACCGACAGCACCTCTCAGGATGACTCGAACAATACGAATAGTTTCGCGGACCTAGTTTGGGCAGCAGACCGAGTTCCGAGCTCTGGATTCGACAGATGAACGCGCCTGATGTCTCCGAATCGATTCCTGAGATTACCAGCCCTGTAGTCGCCCTACAGCCTGAGTTAAGTACAGAAACCTGTCAGCACCTCTCAACAGGACTCGAACAATACAAATAGTTTCGCGATCTAGATCGGGCAGCAGACCGAGTTCAGAGCTCTGGATTCAACAGACAACGCGACTGATGATTCGAAATCGATTTCTGTGAGTATCAGCTCTGTAGCTGTCATATAGCTCGAGTTAAGTACAGAAAACCGAGAGCGCCTGTCAAGATGACTCGAATAATACGAATAGGTTTGCGGACCTAGCTCGGCTAGCAGACCGAGTCCAGACCTCTGGATGGAACAGGCGAACGCGCCTGATCATTCTGAATCGATGAGGTGTGCTGACCAGCTCTGTGGCTCTTCTATAGCTCGAGTTATGTTCAGAAAACCGCCACCGTGTGTCAAGATGATCCGAAACGGCCGATCCCGCCTGGACGCTTTTTGGCAGTAATATCTACCCGATCGATCTGAGATCAAGATGGCGAGCGGGAATAAGATCGAATATCACGGGAAAAATACTAGAGCTCTAACGAATGTTCAAATTTTGAAAACAAAATTTTCAGCCGACCAAAAGTCACCAAAAGGTCCGTCGAGATTTTTCTTGCCAACTAGCTCTCCAGCGCCCCGGAACTGGGCGCCGGCGGTAAACCGTCAACCTTCCTTACCGCCGGGGGACTCGTAGAGCTTCTTGACAATATATAATGTGGAAAACAATGTAGAGAACGAATGGATTTTCAGCCCAAGCGATTTCAGACTCTCGATGCAACAGCCGAACGCCCCCGATGCTTCTGAATTCTCTTCTTTGCGAGCTCTGTAGCTCTCCTACAGCCCGAGTTACGTGCGTAAATCGACAGCACCTCTAAAGATGACTCTAACAAAACGAATAGTTTGGCAACCCAGCTCGAATATCAAACCGAGTTCAGACCTCTGAATGCGACAGGCGGACGCGTCTGATGTCTGCGAATCGACTCCTGTGATTACCAGCCCTGCAGCCCCTCTACAGCCCGAGTTAAGTGCAGAAAACCGACAGCACCTGACTCGAACAATACAATAGTTTCGCGGACCTAGTTCGGGCAGCAGACCGAGTTCCAAGCTCTGGATTCGACAGGCGGACGCGCCTAATGTCTTCAAATCGATTCCTGTGACCACCAGCACCCAGCCCGAGTTGAGTGCAGAAAACCGAGAGCACTTCTCAAGATGACTCGAACAATACGAATAGTTTCGCGATTCTAGATCGGACAGCAGACCGAGTTCAGAGCTCTGGATTCAACAGACAAGTGCGACTGATAATTCTGAATCGGTTTCTGTAAGTATCAGCTCTGTAGCTGCCCGATAGCTCGAGTTCAGTACAGAAAACCGAGAGCATCTGTCAAGATGACTCGAATAATACGAATAGGTTTGCGGACCTAGCTCGGCTAGCAGACCGAGTTCAGACCTCTAGATTCAACAGCCGAACGCGCCTGATCATTCTGAATCGATTAGCTGTGCTTACCAGCTCTGTAGCTGTCCTAAAGCTCGAGTTGTGTTCAGAAAACCGTCATCGCGTGTCAAGATGACTTGAAACGGCCGGTCCCGCCTGCCTGCTTTTTGGCAATAAAAAGTACCCGATCGAGCTGAGATCAAGATGGCGAGCGGGAATAAGATCGAATGTCATGGGAAAAAATACTAGAGCTCAAACGAATGTTCAAACTGGGCGCCGGCGGTAAAGCGTCAACCTTTCTTACCGCCGGGGGACTCGTAGAGCTTCCCGACGATATATAATATCGAAAAAATTGCAGATAACGAAAGAAAACTTGCAGAACACGAATAGTTTAGTCCTAAGCGATTTCAGACCTCTCCATGCAACAGCCGAACGCCCCTCATGCTTCTGGATCGTTTTCTGTGCGCACGAGCTCCGTAGCTCTCCTACAGCCCGAGTTACGTGCGAAAATCGGCAGCACCTCTCAAGATCACTCGAACAATACAAATAGTTTCCCGAATCTAGCTCGAGTATCAAACCGAATTCAGACCTCTGAATGCAATAGACGGACGCGCCTGATGTCTCTGAATCGATACCTATGATTACCAGCCCTGCAGCCCCCTCACAGCCCGTGCAGAAAACCGACAGCTCCTCTCAAGATGACTCGAACAATACGAGTAGCTTCGCGGACCTAGCTCGGGCAGCAGACCGAGTTCAGAGCTCTGAATGCGAGGGCTGGACGCAAATGATGTCTCTGAATCGACTCCAGTGATTACCAGCCCTGCAGCCCCCTTACAGCCCCAGTTAAGTGCAGAAAATCGAGGAAGATTACTCGAACAATACGAATAGCTTCGCGGACAAAGCTCGGGCAGCACACCGATTTCTGAGCTCTCGATTTGGCAGGCAGACGCGCCTGATGTCTCCGAATCGATTCCTGTGAGCACGAGCTCTGTAGCCCCCGTACAGCCCGAGTTAAGTGCAGAAAACTGATAGCACCTCTCAAGATGACTCGAACAATACGAAAAGTTTCGGACACCTAGCTCAGGCAGGAGACCGAGTTCAAACCTCTAGATGGAACAGACAGACGCGCCTAATGATTCGCAATCGATTTCTGTGAGACAGCTCTGTAGCTGCCCTAGAGCTCGAGTTAAGTACAAAATACCGACAACGCGTATCGAGATCACTCAAAAGAGCCGATCCCGCCGCGACGCTTTTTTACAAAGAATATTTACCCGTTCGAGCTGAGATGAGATCGAATATGGTCAGAAGAAATACTGAGCTGAAACGAATTATTGGATTTCGAAAACAAAACTGGCGCCGGCGGTGAACCGTCAATCTGGTCACCGCGCGCGAGAGTACTCAGAATCAAAAGAGAGGGCTTCTCGAAGCATTTCTCGAAAAAGAAAAAACATGATTTTTTCCATGTGGACGCCAAGTGTTTTGATAGTAAAGATATACCTAGAGAGCTCATATTGAGACGCGGAGACCCTCATACTCGTCTACAGGTGCGAAGAATCTGCTTTCTCCAAATGAATGGTCACATATTTTCAAATATTCGCAAAACCACCCAAAAGTTGTCACTTTGTCCGTCGGGGCCGGTTCCGCCAACTAGCTCCACCCCGCGCCGGAATTCTCTAGCTCATCGATGTCGAAGAGCTCTACGAGGTATTTTCAACCGAACAAAAGTCAGCGAAAGGTCCGTCGAGATTTTTCTTGCCAACTAGCTCTCCAGCGCGACGGAATTACTATTAAGCCCCCAGCAACTAGCTAAGGGAAGCTCTACGATTTATTTCGAAAATAAAATTTTCAACCCACCAAAAGTCACCAAACTGGCACCGGTGGTGAACCGTCAACCTGGTCACCGCCGGGAACCTCGTAGAGCTCCTTCCACGCGTGAGAGTGCTCAGAGTCGAAAGAGAGAGCTTCTGGAGGCATTTCTCCAAAATTTGAACATTGATTTTTTTCATGTCGGAATGAAGTTGGTTCCCCCAAGTGTTTCGGTAGTGAAAGTGCGCCTAGAGAGCTCATATTAAGACGCAGAGGCCCTCATAGTCGCTTACAGGTGCGAAAAATCTGCTTTCTCAAAATGAATTGCCAAACATCTTTCAAATATTCGCCAAAACACCCAAAAGTTACCACTTTGTCCTTTCTGGCCGGGTCGGCCAACTAGCTCCACCCCGCGCCGGAATTCCTCTAGCTCATCGATGCCGAAGAGCTCTACGAGGTAAGATCCGTCGAGATTTTTCTTGCCAACTAGCTCTCCAGCGCCCCAGAATTACGCTTAAGCTTCCAGCAATAACTTGCCCAGGGAAGATCTACGAGTTATTACTCTTAGCTTCCAGCAATCACTTGCTAAGGGAAGCTCTACGAGATACTAGCTCCCCCCTGCACCCGAATTCCTCTCAGCTCATCTTGCCGAAGAGCTCTACGAGGTATACCGGCTCGTCTTCTTAAAACTTTGCGCTGAAGTTCTGAGTGTTCCTTCCAGGAAGCTCGCAGGTGAGCGGCCTGCCGTGACTGGCTTTACCCGTTGCACAAAAAGTTCTTAAAAGTTCTGTCCACGACCCGGCGCACTATACTTCCGACCGAGATTTCACAAGCCATGGAGCGTTTCTTGCGGAACAGTTTGTGCCGAAATCGATTTCGCATGGACTGTTTGGCCAGTATCAGCTTATTGCCCGGAGCACGCGATGCAGCTTCATATTTTGTATCACAGTGCATCGTTGCGTTTTTTCCCCCATATCCTAAGATGGTTACTTGGACGCCTCCTACTCCCTCTCCTCCTTCATTCTCCTCTTTCATCCTCCCCCCCCGTCGGACTTACTCATACTCCGACTTGCTCATGCTAAGACTTACTCATACACAGATTTACTCATACTCAGACTTACTCATACTCAGACCTACTCATACTCAGACTTGCTCACACTCAGACATACGCATACACTGACTCACTCATACACAGACTTACTCACACCCAGTTTGCTTGTTTCTGGGCACAACATCCTTCGCTTGGAGAGCAGATTGTGAGGATGTCTCGGGCGGGGCGCTGGTTTCAGCACGAGCCGCCAGGGGTGTTTACACGGGCTCGTTCGCGGCCATTTTGTGGGGGTGTCTCAGGCGGTTTGCTTGTTTGTGCGCCCAACATCCTTCGCCTGGAGAGCGGATTGTGAGGATGTCTCAGGCGGGGCGCTGGTTTCAGCACCCCTAACGGGAGCCGCCAGGGGTGTTTGCACGGGCTCGTTCGCGGCCATTTTGTGGGGATGTCTCAGGCGGTTTGTAACTTGTAGAGCTTCTCTTAGCAAGTTATTGATGGAAGATTAAGAGTAAGTTCGGCGCGCTGGAGAGCTAGTTTGCAAGAAAAATCTCGACAGATCTTTGGATGACTTTTGGTCGGTTGAACATTTTGTTCTCGAAATTCCTCAATTCGTTTGAGCTCTAATATTTTTTACCGTGATATTCGATCTCATTCCCGCCCGCCATCTTGACCTCATCTCGATCGGGTATCTTTCACTGCCAAAAGCGCCCAGGCGGGATCGGCCGTTTCGAGTGATCTTGATACGCGTTGTCGGTATCTTGAATTTAACCCGAGATAGAGGACAGCTACAGGGCTGGTAAGCACAGGTTATCGATTCAGAATGATGAGGCTCGTTCGTCTGTTGAATCCAGGTCTGAACTCGGTCTGCTAACTGAGCTAGGTCCGCAAACCTATTCGTATGATTCGAGCCATCTTGACAGACGCTCTCGGTTTTCTGTACTTAACTCGAGCTCTATGACAGCTACAGATCTGATACTTACAGAAACCGGTTCAGAAACATTAGGCGTTGTCTGTTGAATCCAGAGCGCTGAACTCGGTTTGCTCCCCGAAGTAGAATCGCGAAACTATCGTATTGTCCGAGTGATCTTGAAAGGCGTTGTCGGTTTTCTGTACTTAACTCGGGCTGCACGGGGGCTACAGTGCTTTTGGTCACAGAAACCGATTCAGAGACATCAGGGCGTCCGCCTCTCGAATCCACAGCTCGAAACTCGGTCTGCTGCCCGAACTAGGTCCGCCAAACTATTCGTATTGTTCGAGTCATCCTGAGAGGTGCTGTCGGTTTCCTGCACTTAACTGAGGCTGTAGGGGGCTGCAGGGCTGGTAATGAGAAGAATCGATTCGGAGACATCAGACGCGTCGGTCTGTCGCATTCGGAGGCCTGAACTCGGCCTGATACTCGAGCTAGGTTTGCCAACTATTCCTATTGTTCGAGTCATCTTGAGAGGTGCTGTCGATTTACGCCGTAACTCGGGCTGTAGGAGAGCTACAGAGCTCGTAGAAAAGACAATTCAGAAGCATTGGGGGCGTTCGGCTGTTGCATCGAGGTCTCCAATCGCTTGGGCTGAAAAACTATAGGTTCTCTGCATTCTTTGCCGACATTATATATTGTCAGGAAGCTCTACGAGTCCCCTGGCGGTAAGAAAGTTTGACGGTTTGCCGCCGGCGCCCAGTTTGTTTCCGGGCCCAACATCCTTCGCTTTCGGAACAGATTTGGAGCATGTCTCGAGTGAGGCGCTCATTTTCACCCCCCAGGTGGGCCAGATGTTCAGGATGTCTCGATCGGTTTGCTTGTTTTGGTGGCCAGGCTCGTGGCCCTAAGGGGAGCCGCCAGGGGTGGTTGCACGGGCTCGTTCGCGCCATTTTGTGGGGATATCTCAGGCAGTTTGCTGTTTCTGGGCTCAACATCCATCGCTTTCGGAGCAGATTTGGAGGATGTCTCGAGCGAGGCGCTCATAACTCGTAGAGCTTCCCTTAGCAAGTTATTGCTGGAAGCTTAAGAGTAATTCCGGGGCGCTGGAGAGCTAGTTGGCAAGAAAAATCTCGACGGAACTTTTGATGACTTTTGGTCGGTTGAAAATTTTGTTCTCGAAATTCGAACATTCGTAGAGCTCTAGTATGTTTTCCCGTGATATTCGACCTTATTCCCGCTCGCCATCTTGATCTCAGCTCGATCGGGTACCCTTTACTGCCAAAAAGCACACGGGCGGGATCAACCATTTCGAGTCATCTTGATACGCGGTGACGGTTTTCTCAAGATAACTCGAGCTTTAGGACAGCTACAGAGCTGGTAAGCACAGCTAATCGATTCAGAATGATCAGGCGCGTTCGCCTGTTGAACCCAGAGGTCTGAACTCGGTCTGCTAGCCGAGCTAGGTCCGCAAACCTATTCGTATTATTCGAGTCATCTTGACAGACGCTCTCGGTTTTCGGTACTTAACTCGAGCTACAGGACAGCTACAGAGCTGATACGTACAGAATCTGATTCAGAATTATATGTGGCCGTTGTCTGTTGAATCCAGAGCTCTGAACTCGGTCTGCTGCCCGATCTAGAATCGCGAAACTATTCGTATTGTTCGAGTCATCTTGAGAGATGCTGTCGGTTCTCTGCATTTAACTCGGGCTGTAGGGGGGCTGCATGGCTGGTAATCACTGGAATCGATTCGGAGACATCAGGCGCGTCCGCCTTTCGAATCCACAGCTCCGAACTCTGTCTGCTGCCCGAACTAGGTCCGCGAAACTATTCGTATCGTTCGAGTCATCCTGAGAGGTGCTGTCGGTTTCCTGCACTTAACTCGGGCTGTAGGGGGGGCTGCAGGGCTGGTAATCACAGGAATCGATCCAGAGACATCAGACGCGTCCGCCTGTCGCATGCAGAGGTCTGAACTCGGTCTGATACTCGAGCTAGGTTTGCCAAACTATTCGCATTGTTCGAGTCATCTTGAGAGGTGCTGTCGATTTACGCACGTAACTCGGGCTGTAGGAGAGCTACAGAGGTCGTACAGAAGACAATCCAGAAGCATCGGGGGCGTTGGGCTGTTGCATCCGAGAGGTGTGAAATTGCTTGGGCTGAACAACTATTTTTCTGTGTAATTTGTTCGACATGATATGTTGTCAGGAAGCTCTACGAGTCCCCCGGCGGTAAGAAAGTTTGACGGTTTACCGCCACGCCCAGTTTGTACCCCCAGCTGGGTCAGATTTTGAGGATGTCTCGATCGGTTTGCTTGTGTTGGTGGCTAGGCTCGTGGGCGCAGATTCTTCTCAGGATGCCACAGGAGGCTCCAACAGGCTCCAGGAGACCCCAGGAGACCACATGAGGTCCCAGGAGGCATCAGGAGGCCACAGAAAGGCTGAAGAGGCCACAGGATGTCCCAAGACGCTCCAGGAGGCCCCAGGAAGCTCCAGAAGGCCTCAGGAAACCACAGGAAGCCCCAGGAGGCAACAGGAAGCGCCAGGAGGCCTCAGAAGGCAACAGGAGGCCCCGAGGCCCCAGGAGCAGGAGGCCTCAGACGGCAACAGGAGTGGCTCCAATCCCATGTGTTTTACGTATGCTCCTATCGATTGGGCCTCACCTGAAGCACGATTCTGTGATGTTCAACGTATGTTTCTATAGATGGTCCTTCTCCTCTGTACACAATCCTAAAATGTTTTACTCATGTTCCTATATTTTGGGCCTCTCCTGGGGCACGAGTCCTTGGTGTTTGACGCGTGTTCCTATAGATTGTCCTTCTCCTTTGGCTCTAATCCGCAATGTTTTATGTACGTCTGTTGCTATAGATTGCGCCTGTCCTAGGGCACGAAACCTTCCTAGAAGGTCCCAGGAGGTCCCAAGAGGCTCCTGAAGCCCCAGTACGTTTCAGGAGGCCCCAGGAGGCCCCAGGCTCATGCACAGCGCGCTCGTACTAATGAAGCTCATTCACTTCAATTTGTTCGCAGTTAGATTGATGTCCAGACCGTCACAACTGACGCCCGTTAATATTCGAGAGCCCTTGCGCCTAGACATTCACGGCGGACAGGCCCATGCGAGTAGATGCAGATATGGGGAGCTCCACGCAGTGAATATTTTTCCGGCTGCCGTCTTACTTTTCTGCTCACATGTCAGCGGCCGATGTGCCCCGCCGACTCGCTAAGTTCCATGGTTTTTCTGTCCCGGGGTCTGTTCTGGCTGTCTGCGGTCGAGAGCAGTGTCACAAACGAGCAGGGCTTTCGCATGCTTGGCGAGTGCCAGACCTCTTTCCACAGGTGGGGTGCTGCCAACCTGGTCGTTTTTGATCCTGGGAAAGAGAGCATGCAGATTGTCTCTCGCAGCCGTGCGTTCAGTTTTTCTTTCCAGGTACTTGGTGTCGTGTTCGGCCCATGTCTTTCAATGCACGATGCCATCGAGACATGCGCGGGCGATTGCGGTTGGGAATTACAATGTATTACGCAGTCGTTTTTTTTTTTTTTTTTTTATTCATGTGTTGGTGTCATGTGATTGTTTAAAGCCCTACTTTACCCTGAAGTTCAGTGTTCCTTCCAAGAAGCTCGCAGGCGAGCGGCCTGCCGTGACAAGCTTTACCCGTTGCACAAAAAGTTCTAAAAAGTTCTGCCCACGACCGAGCGCACAAAACTTCCGACCGAGATTTCACAAGTGGAGCGTTTTCTTGCGGAACAGTTTATGTCGAAATCGATTTCGCATGGACTGTTTGGCCAGAATTAACTTATTGCAGCACGCGATGCAGTTTTATATTTTGTGTCACAGTGCATCGTTGCGTTTTTTTCCCCATATCCTAAAATGGTTACTTGGACGTCTCCTACTCCCTCTCCTCCTTCATTCTCCTCCTTCCTCCTCCCTTCCCGTCTACTCATACTCCAACTTGCTCATGCAAGACTTACTCATACACAGATTTACTCATACTCAAACTTAATCATACTCAGACCTACCCATACTCAGACTTGCTCACACTCAGACATACGCATACACTGGGCGCCGGCGGTAAACCGTCAACCTTGGTTACCGCCGGGAGACTCGTAGAGCTTCCTCGCTCGACTTAAGTTGACTTATAATGAATATTTTTGGACCTCTGAATGCGACAGACGGACGCGTCTGATGTCTGCGAATCGACTCCTGTCATTACCAGCCCTGCAGCCCCCTACAGCCCGAGTTAAGTGCAGAAAACCGACAGCACCTCTCAGGATGACTCGAACAATACAATGGTTTCGCAGACCTGATTCGGGCAGCAGACCGAGTTCCGAGCTCTGGATTCGACAGGCGCACGCGCCTGATGTCTTAAAATCGATTCCTGTGACAACAAGCACTGTAGCCCCCCTCAGCGCGAGTTGAGTGAGGAAAACCGAAAGCACTTCTCAAGATGACTCGACCAATACAAATAGTTTCGCGATTCTAGATCGGGCACCGCGACAGACAAACGCAACTGATAATATCGGTTTCTGTAAATATCAGCTCTTTAGCTTTCCTACAGTTCGAGTTGAGTACAGAAAACCAAGAGTTCCTGTTCAGATGATTCGAATAATACGAATAGGTTTGCGGCTAACAGACCGAGTTCAGACCTCTGGATTCAACAGACGAACGCCTAATCATTCTACATCGATTAGGTGTGCTTACCAGCTCTGTAGCTGTCCTACAGCTCGTGTTATGTCCAGAAAACCGTCAGCGTGTATAAAGATGACTCGAAACGGTCGATCCCGCCACAGTGCTTTTCGATAGTAATGTTCACCCGATCGAGCTGAGATCAAAATGGCGAGCGGGAAAAAGATCGAATATCACGGGACAAAATGCTAGAGCTCTAACGAATGGTTGGATTTCGAGAACAAAATGTTCAACCGACCAAAAGTGAGCAAAAGTTCCGTCGAGATTTTTCGAGCCAACTAGCTCTCCAGCGCGCCAGAATTACTCTGAAGCTTCCAGCAACTAGCTTAGAGAAGCTCTACGAGTCACTGACTCACTCATACACAGACCTCACACCCATTTTGCTTCTTTCTGGGCACAACATCCTTCGCTTGGAGAGCAGATTGAGAGGATGTCTCGGGCGGGGCGCTGTTTTCAGCACGAACCGCCAGGGTGTTTACACGGGCTCGTTCGCGACCACTTGGTAGCGCCCAAAACCCGGAGAGCCAAGACACCCTCGGGCACCGGAAATCTTTCCTCGGGAGCTCTGGGGGGCCCCCCTGCAGCGCTGCTGAAGCGCTGCACAAATCGCTTCCATGCGTGCCTGCACGCGTGCAGACACGCGTAGAAGCTGGCCAGAAGCTCTCCCGGACTGGGAACCGGCGGTAAACCGTCAACCAGGTTACCGCCGGGACCCTCGTAGAGCTCTGCATAGACCAGGTCGGTTCCGAGACAGCAGCAGAAAAAAGCTTCTGCATACTAGCTTCAAACATAAAGACATCTTTTTTTCGGTCGTTCACAATGGTGTTTCTCCGTAGTCTTTTAATCGGAATAATGCAGCTAGGGCCCTGAGAATTGCACCATCGAAAGCGCCATCATTCACTGCATAGAATAAAAATTCAACTTTGCAAAACAAACTTCAAAATCTCTCGCCATCGAAAAAAACGACCCCAGGTCATCACATTGTCCGCCCGGGCCGGGTTGGCCAACTGGGCGCCGGCGGTAAACCGTCAACCTTTGTTACCGCCGGGGGACTCGTAGAGCTTCCTGACAACATATAATGTCGAAAAAATTTGCAGAGAAAAAAAAGTTTTTCAGCCCAAGTGATGTCTCTGAATCGATTCCTGTGCTTACCAGCCCTGCAGCCCCCCCTACAGCCCGAGTTAAGTGCAGGGAACCGACAGCACCTCTCAGAATGACTCGAACAATACAAATAGTTTCGCGGACCTAGTTTGGGCAGCAGACAGAGTTCGGAGCTCTGGGTTCGAAAGGCGGACGCGTCTGATGTCTCCGAATCGATTCCAGTGATTACCAGCCATGCAGCACCCTACAGCCCGAGTTAAGTGCAGAGAATCGACAGCATCTCTCAAGATGACTCGAACAATACGAATAGTTTCGCGATTCTAGATCGGCAGGAGACCGAGTTCAGAGCTCTGGATTCAACAGACAACGGCCACTGATAATTCTGAATCAGATTCTGTACGCATCAGCTCTGTAGCTGTCCTGTAGCTCGAGTTAAGTACAGAAAACCGAGAGCGTCTGTCAAGATGACTCCAATAATACGAATAGGTTTGCGGACCTAGCTCGGCTAGCAGACCGAGTTCAGACCTCTGGGTTCAACAGGCGAGCGCGCCTGATCATTCTGAATCGATTAGCTGTGCTTACCAGCTCTGTAGCTGTCCTGAAGCTCGAGTTATCTTGAGAAAACCGTCGCCGCCTATCAAGATGACTCGAAACGGCCGATCCCGCCATGACGCTTTTCGATAGTAATACCCACCCGATCGAGCTGAGATCAAGATGGCGAGCCGCAGTAAGATCATAGATCACGGGAAAAAATACTAGAGCTCTAACGAATGGTCAGATTTCGAGAACATAATTTTCAACCGAGCCAAAGTTGTGAAAAGTTCAGTCGAGATTTTTCGAGCCAACTAGCCTGCCAGCGTTTTCGAATTACTCTGAAGCTTCGCCGCTGCGCTCTCAGGGAAGCTCCACGAGTCACTAGCTGCACCCCGCGCCGGAATTCCTCTAGCTCATTGATGCCGAAGAGCTCCACGAGATACACGTCGCCAGCTCAAATGAACCGCTGCGAGGATTCTGGAGCGACGGAAAGGAGCTCCTGGCGGGCACCACCACCGTCCGGCGTCGAATCTTAAACTGGGCGCCGGCGGTAAACCGTCAACCTTGGTTACCGCCGGGAGACTCGTAGAGCTTCCTAGCTCGACTTAAGTTGAGAAAACCGACAGCACCGACCACCTTCCGACACATAGTGAATATTTTTTGACCTCTGAATGCGACAGGCGGACGCGTCTGATGTCTGCGAATCGACTCCTGTCATTACCAGCCCTGCAGCCCCCCTACAGCCCGAGTTAAGTGCAGAAACCGACAGCACCTCTGAGGATGACTCGAACAATAGAAGAGTTTTGCAGACCTGATTCGGGCAGCAGACCGAGTTCCGAGCTCTGGATTCGACAGGCGGACGCGCCTGATGTCTTAAAATCGATTCCTGTGACAACAAGCACTGTAGCCCCCCTCAGCGCGAGTTCAGTGCAGAAAACCAAGAGCACTTCTCAAGATGACTCGACCAATACGAATAGTTTCGCGATTCTAGATCGGGCAGCAGACCGAGTTCAGAGCTCTGGATCCGACAGACAAACGCAACTGATGATTCTGAATCGGTTTCTGTAAATATCAGCTCTGTAGCTGTTCTACAGCTCGAGTTAAGTACAGAAAATCGAGAGTTGCTGTCCAGATGACTCGAATAATACGAATAGGTTTGCGGACCTAGCTCGGCTCACAGACCGAGTTCAGACCTCTGGATTGAACAGGCGAACGCGCCTAATCATTCTACATCGATTAGCTGTGCTTACCAGCTCTGCAGTTGTCCTAAAGCTCGAGTTATGTTCAAAAAACCGTCAGCGCGTATCAAGATGACTCGAAACGGCCGATCCCGCCACAGTGCTTTTCGATAGTAATATTCACCCGATCGAGCTGAGATCAAGATGGCGAACGGGAATAAGATCGAATATCACGGGAAAAAATACTAGAGCTCTAACGAATGGTCAGATCTCGAGAACATAATTTTCAACCGAGCCAAAGTTGTGAAAAGTTCAGTCGAGATTTTTCGAGCCAACTAGCCTGCCAGCGTTTTCGAATTACTCTGAAGCTTCGCCGCTGCGCTCTCAGGGAAGCTCTACGAGTCACCCTTTAGCTCTCAGCGAGCTCTCCGGTACGCGTGGACGCTTGCCGGAAGCTCTCCCGGTCGCGCTGCCGGACCGGCCAAGTCGCTGCGAGGATCGTGGACCGGCGAAGATGGGCTGCTGGCGGGCACCACCACCGCCCGGTTTCTAATCTAAAACCCTCTAGCTCTCAGAGAGCTCTCCAGGAATATCCACCGCTCCAGAATCCCCGCAGCAACTGGCGCCGGCGGTGAACCGTCAACCTGGTCACCGCCGGGAACCTCGTAGAGCTCCTCTCACTGGGAAAATGCAGAGAATCGACACAGAATCAAAAAATTGAGATTTTTGGAAAATCTTCAAATTCGATTTTTTCAATGTTCATATTCGCTCAGTTTCTGGAAGTCAACTCATGCAAAAATGCATCGAGAGAGCTGAGCTGCTGTCAGAGAGAGTTTATATGCCAATGCTCGGCGTAAAAATCTGCTTTCTCAAAATAAATCGTCAAATATCTTTCAAATTTTCGCAAAACCACCCAAAAGTTATCACATTGTCCGCCTCAGCCGGCTGGGCCAACTGAGCGCCGGCGGTAAACCGTCAACCTTCGTTACCGCCGGGGGACTCGTAGAGCTTCCTGACAACATATAATGTCGAAAGAAATTACACAGAAAAATAGTTTTTCAGCCCAGGCAATTTCAGACTCGGATGCAATAGCCGAACGCCCCCGATGCTTCTAGATTGTCTTCTGTACGAGCTCTGCAGCTCTCCTACAGCCCGAGTTACGTGCGTAAATCGACAGCACCTTCAAGATGACTCGAACAATACGAATAGTTTGGCACACCTAGTTCGAGTATCAGACCGAGTTCAGACCTCTGCATGCGACAGGCGTACGCGTCTGATGTCTCTGAATCGATCCCTCTGATTACCAGCCCTGCAGACGCCCTGCAGCCGAGTTAAGTGCAGGAAACCGATAGCACCTCTGACGATGACTCGAACAATACGAATAGTTTTGCGGACCAGTTCGGGCAACAGACCGAGTTCGAAGCTCTGCATTCCGCAGGCGAACGCGCCTGATGTCTCCGAATCAATTCCAGTGATGACCAGCCATGCAGCCCTCCTACAGCCCGAGTTAAGTGCAGAGAACCGACAGCATCTCGCAAGCGACTCGAACAATACGAAAAGTTTCGTGATTCTAGATCGGGCAGCAGACCGAGTTCAGAGCTATGGATTCAACAGACAATGGCCAATGATAATTCTGAATCAGATTCTGTAAATATCAGCTCTTTAGCTGTCTTGTAGCTCGAGTTAAGTACAGAAAACCGAGAGCGCCTGTGAAGATGACTCGAACAATACGAATAGGTCTGCGCACCTAGCTCGGCTAGCAGACCGAATTCAGACCTCTAGCTTCAACAGGCGAACACACCTGATCATTCTGAATCGATGAGCTGTGCTTACCAGCTCTCTAGCTGTCCTGGAGCTCGAGTTATCTTGAGAAAACCGACACCGCGGGACAAAATGACTCGAAACGGCCGATCCCGCCGGGACGCTTTTTTGCAGTAAAAAGTACCCGATCGAGCTGAGATCAAGATAACGAGCGGGAATAAGATCGAATATCACGGGAAAAAATACTAGAGCTCAAACGAATTGTTGAATTTCGAGAACAAAATTTTCAACCGACCAAAAGTCAGCAACAGGTCCGTCGAGATTTTTCTTGCCAACTAGCTCTCCAGCGCCCCGGAACTGGGCGCCGGCGGTAAACCGTCAACCTTTCTTACCGCCGGGGGACTCGTCGAGCTTCCTGACAACATAAAATGACGAAAAAAATTGTAGAGAACGAATAGTTTCTCAGCCCAAGCAATTTCAGACCACTCGGATGCAACAGCCGAACGCCCCCGATGCTACTGGATTGTCTTCTGCACGAGCTTTCTAGCTCTCCTACAGCCCGAGTTACGTGCGTAAATCGACAGCATCTCTCAAGATGACTCGAACAATACGAATAGTTTGAGAAACCCAGCTCGAGTATCAGACCGAGTTCAGACCTCTGCATGCGACAGGCGGACGCGTCTCATGTCTGAGAATCGATCCCTGTGATTACCAGCCCTGCAGCCTCCCCTACTGCCCGAGTTGAGTGCAGGAAACCGAGAGCACCTCTCAGGATGACTCGAACAATACGAACAGCTTCGCGAACGTAGTTCGGGCAAAAGACAAAGTTCGGAGCTCTGCATTCGAAAGGCGGACGCGTCTGATGTCTCTGAATCGATTCCAGTGATTATCAGCCATGCAGCCCCCATGCAGCCCGAGTTAAGTGCAGAGAACCGACAGCATCTCTCAAGATGACTCGAACAATACGAATAGTTTCGCGATTCTAGATTGGGCAGCAGACCGAGTTCAGAGCTTTCGATTCAACAGACAACGGCCACTGATGATTCTGAATCAGATTCTGTACGTATCAGCTCTGTAGCTGTCCTGTAGCTCGAGTTAAGTACAGAAAACCGAGAGCGTCTGTCAAGATGACTCGAATAATACGAATAGGTTTGCGGACCTAGCTCGGCTAGCAGACCGAGTTCAGACCTCTGGGTTCAACAGGCGAACGCGCCTGATTAGCTGTGCTGACCAGCTCTGTAGGTGTCCTCAAGCTCGAGTTATCTTGAGAAAACCGTCACCGCGTGACAGGATGAGCCGAAACGGGCGGTCCCGCCTGCCTGCTTTTTGGCAGTAAAAGGTACCCGATCGAGCTGATATCAAGATGGTGAGCGGGAATAAGATCGAATATCATGGGAAAAAATACTAGAGCTCAAACGAATTGCTGAATTTCGAGAACAAAATTTTCAACCGACCAAAAGTCACCAAAAGGTCCGTCGAGATTTTTCTTGCCAACTAGCTCTCCAGCGCCCCGGAATGGCGCCGGCGGTGAACCGTCAACCTGGTCACCGCCGGGAACCTCGTAGAGCTCCTTCCACGCGTAAGAGTGCTCATAATCGAATGATAGAGCTTCTGGAAGCATTTCTCGAAAAAGGGAAAACATGATTTTTTTCGTGTCGACATGAAGATGGTTCCGCCAAGTGTTTTGATAGTAAAAGTGCGCCTACAGAGCTCATACTAAGACAGAGAGGCCCTCATAGTCGCTTACAGGTGCGAAAAATATGCTTTCTCAAAATGAATTGTCAAATATCTTTCGAAAAATTGCAAAACCACCCAAAAGTTAACACTTTGTCCTTTCTGGCCGGTAGCTCATCGACTGGAACCCGAGGTAAACCGTCAATTTGGTCACCGCCGGGAACCTCGTAGAGCTCTTTTCTTGCACGGCGATCGTGGGAACACATAGAGAAAGATTCTGGAGCGAGAAACAACAAACTCGAAAAATCACGTTTTTCTGTTTTTATTCAACGTCGGTCCTGCCAAGTGAATTGATAGTAATACTGCACCTATAGACCTGAAAATTTAACTGGCTGACGCAAAATAACCCACTACAGGTGCGAAAAAACTGCACCTACCAACATTCCGACTCATAGTGAATATTTTGTGACCTCTCAATGCGACAGGCGGACGCGTCTGATGTCTGCGAATCGACGCCTGTCATTACCTTCTCTGCAGCCTCCCTACAGCCCGAGTTAAGTGCAGAAAACTGACAGCACCTCTCAGGATGAATCCAACTATACAGAAGTTTCGCAGACCTAATTCGGGCAGCAGACCGAGTTCCGAGCTCTGGATTCGTCAGGCGGACGCGTCTGATGTGTCTTCAAATCGATTCCTGTGACCACTAGCACTGTAGCTCCCCTCAGCGCGAGTTCAATGGAGGAAACCGAGAGCACTTCTCAAGATGGTTCGACCAGTACGAATAGTTTCGTAATTCTAGATCGGGCAGCAGACCGAGTTCAGAGCTCTGAATTCGACAGACAAACGCAACTGATGATCCTGAATCGATTTCTGTAAATATCAGCTCTGTAGCTGTCCTACAGCTCGAGTTAAGTACAAAAAAAACGAGTTCCTGTCAAGATGACTTGAATAATACGAATAGGTTTGCAGACCTAGCTCGGCTAGCAGACCGAGTTCAGACCGCTGGGTTCAACAGGCGAACGCGCCTGATGATTCTAAATGCGATAGGTGTGCTTGCCAGCTATGTAGCTGTCCTCAAGCTCGAGTTATCTTGATAAAACCGTCACCGCGTGACAAGATGACTTCAAACGGGCGATCCCGCCACTGTGCTTTTGGACAGTAATATTCATCCGATCGAGCTGAGATCGAGATGGCGAGCGGGAATAAGATCGAATATCACGGGAAAAAATACTAGAGCTCTAACGAATGGTCAAATTTCGAGAAGAAAATTTTCAACCGAGCAAAAATCACGAAACGTTCCGTCGAGATGTTTCTTGCCAACTAGCTCTCGAGCGCTCCGGAACTGGAAGCGGCGCTAAACCGTCAACCAGGTTACCGCCGCGAGCCTCGTAGAGCTCTTTTCTCGCACGGCGCTGCTTAGAACACGTGAGAGAATCTGTTTTTGATGCGCGAGCTGAAACTCGAAAGCGTAAGTTTGTTAGTTGTCACCGAACGATGGTTTCGCCAAGTGTTTTGATAGTAATACTGCAGCTAAAGACCCCATAATCGGCAGACGCGACAAAACCAACTACAGGTGCGAAACATACCAGATCTCAAAACGAATGTTCGAATCTCCCAGAAAGTTCGTCCAACCGACCCAAAGTTCGCACTGGCGCCGGCGGTGAACCGTCAACCTGGTCACCGCCGGGAACCTCGTAGAGCTCCTCCCACGCGTGAGAGTGCTCAGCATCAAAGGGAGAGCTTCTGGAAGCATTTCTCGAAAAAGAGACACCATGATTTTTTTCAGGTCGAGATGAAGTTCGTTTCGCCAAGTGTTTTGATAGTAAAAGTGCATCTAGAGAGCTCGTATTAGACGCAGAGGCCCTCGTAGTCGTTTACAGGTTCGAAAAATCTGCTTTCTCAAAATAAATGGTCACATATCTTTCAAATATTCGCAACACCACCGAAAAGTTGTCACATTGTCCGTTCTGGTCGGGTCGACCAACTGGGCGCCGGCGGTAAACCGTCAACCTTTCTTACCGCCGGGGGACTCGTAGAGCTTCCTGAGAGTTTATAATGTGATATATATATATATATATAAAAAAAAAAAAAAAAAAAAAAAAAAAAAAAAAAAAAAAAAAAAAAAAAAAAAAAAAAAAAAAAAAAAAAACGACTATGTTTTAAGCCCGAGCGATTTCAAGATAACGCTAACAAAAAACAAACAGTTTCGCAACCCAGTTCGAGTATCAAACCGAGTTCAGACCTCTGAATGCGACAGGCGGGCGCGTCTGATGTCTGCGAATCCACTCATGTGATTCCCAGCCCTGAAGCCCCCCTACAGCCGAGTTAAGTGCAGAAAACCGACAGTATCGACTCGAATAATATAATAGTTTTGCGAACCTAGTTCGAGCAGCAGACCGAGTTCCGAGCTCTCGAATCGACCGAAAGACCGCCTGATGTGTGGGAATCGATATATGTGACCTGCAGCACTGTAGCCCTCCCCCAGCACGAGTTCAGTGCAGAAAATTGAGAACACGTCTCAAGATCATTCGGACAATACGAACAGCTTCGCGAACCTAGCTCGGGCAGCACGCCGAGTTCAGAGCTCTCGGTTCAATAGACCAACGCGACTGATGATTCCCCATCGATGTCTGTCACAATGAGCCCTGTAGCTGCCCTACAGCTCGAGTTAAGTACAGAAAACCGAGAGCGTCTATCAAGATGACTCGAATAATACGAATATGTTTGCGAACCTAGCTCGGCTAGCAGACCGAGTGCAGACCTCTGGATTCAACAGGCGAACGCGCGTGATGATTCTGAGTGCGATAGGTGTGCTTACCAGCACTGTAGCTGCCATAAAGCTCGAGTTAAAGTACAGAAAGTCGAGAGTGTCTCTCAAGATGACTCGAATAATACGAATAGGTTTGCGGACCTAGCTCGGCCTGCAGACCGATTTCAGACCTCTCGATTAAACAGGCGAACGCGCGTGATATTTCTGAGTGCGATAGCTGTGCTTACCAGCTCTGTAGCTGCCCTACAGGAGTTAAGTACAAAATACCAACAGCGCGTATCAAGATGACTCGAAACGGTCGTTCCCGCCAGGAGCTTTTTGGCCTTCAAAGTTACCCGATCGAGCTGAGATTAAGATGGCGAGCGGGGATAAGATCGAATATCATGGGAAAGAATACTAGAGCTCTAACGAATTTCGAGAACAAAATTTTCAACCGACCAAAAGTCAGCAAAAGGTCCGTCGAGATTTTCCTTGCCAACTAGCTCTCCAGCGCCCCAGAATTACTCTTAAGCTTAGTGCGATGAGTGTGCTTACCAGCACTGTAGCTGCCATAAAGCTCGAGTTAAGTACAGAAAATCGAGAGTGTCTATCAAGATGACTCGAATAATACGAATAGGTTTGCGGACCTAGCTCGGCTGGCAGACCGATTTCAGACCTCTCGATTGAACAGGCGAACGCGCGTGATAATTCTGAGTGCGATAGCTGTGCTTATCAGCTCTTTAGCTGCCCTACAGCTCGAGTTAAGTACAAAATACCAACGGCGCGTATCAAGATGACTCGAAACGGTTGTTCCCGCCGGGACGCTTTTTGGCCTTCAAAGTTACCCGATCGAGCTGAGATCAAGATGGCCAGCGGGAATGAGATCGAATGTCATTCGAAAAATACTAGATCTCTAACGAATGGTAAAATTTCGAGAACAAAATTGTCAACCGACCAAAAGTCAGCAAAAGGTCCGCCCAGATTTGTCTTGCCAACTAGCTCTCCAGCGCCCCGGAATTACTCTTAAGCTTCCAGCAATAACTTCTTAAGCGAAGCTCTACGAGTTACTGGGCGCCGGCGGTAAACCGTCAACCTTGGTTACCGCCGGGGAACTCGTAGAGCTTCCAAGCTGAAAACCGAGAGCACCTACCAACATTCTGACTTAGTGAATATTTTTTGATCTCTGAATGCGAGAAGCGGCGGCGTCTGATCAGACCGAGTTCAGACCTCTCAAAGCGACAGGCGGACGCGTCTGATGTCTGCGAATCGACGCATGTGATTACCAGCCCTGCAACCCCCGTACAGCCCGAGTTAAGTGCAGAAAACCGACAGCATCTCTCAGGATGACTCGAATAATATAATAGTTTCGCAGACCTGTTTCGAGGAGCAGACCATTTTCTGAGCTCTCGAATCGACCAACGAACGCGCCTGATGTGCGCAAATCGATTTCTATGATCCGCAGCACTGTAGCCCTCCCCCAGCACGAGTTGAGTGCAGAAAATTCAGAGCACTGTTCACGATGGTTCGGACAATACGAATAGTTCCGCGAACCTAGCTCGGGCAGCAGGCCGAGTTCAGAGCTCTTGATACAACAGGCTAACGCGCCCGATAATTCTCAATCAATTGGTGTGACTGTAGGCTCTGTAGCTACAGCTCGAGTTAAGTACAGAAAATACCGAGAACGGTTGTCAAGATGACTCAAATAATACAAATTTATTTGCGGACCTAGCTCGGCTAGCAGACCGAGTTCAGACCTCTGGAGTCAAGAGGCTAACGCGTCTGATGATTCTGAGTGCGATAGGCGTGCTGCCCTCGACTTAAGCAGATAATCCCCACCACGCGTATCAAGTTGACTCAAATAATACGAATAGGTTGGCGAACCTAGCTCGGCTGGAGACCGAGTTCAGAACTATGGATTGAACAGGCGAACGCGCCTGATTATTCTGAGTTCGATAGGCGTGCTTACCAACACTGTAGCTGCCCTACAGCTCGAGTTAAGTAGAAAATACCGACAACGTACCAAGTTGTCTCGAATAATACGAATAGGTTTGTGGATCTAGCTCCGCTAGCAGACCCAGTTCAGACCCCTGGATTCAACAGACGAACGCGCCTGATGATTCTGAGCGCGATAGCTGTGCTTACCAGCTCTGTAGCTGTACGACAGCTCGAGTTAAGTACAAAATACCGACAACGTGTATCAAGATGACTCGAAACGACCGATCCCGCCAGTGTGCTTTTTGGCAGTAAAAGGTACCTGATCGAGCTGAGATCGAGATGGCGAGCGAGCGGGAATAAGATCGAGTATCACGGGAAAAAATACTAGAGCTCTAACCAATTGTCAAATTTCGAGAACATAATTTTTAACCGACGAAAAGTTGTGAAAAGTTCAGTTCTTTTTTTTGGAGCCAACTAGCTCTCCAGCGCGCCGGAATTACTGGGCGCCGGCGGTAAACCGTCAACCTTTCTTACCGCCGGGGGACTCGTAGAGCTTCCTGACAGTATATAGTGTGGGTAAAAATCCAGAGAACCACCAGTTTTCATGACTCTGACAGTTTCGCAATCCAGTTCGAGTATCAGACCGAGTTCAGACCTCGCAATGCGACAGGCGGACGCGTCTCATGTCTGCGAATCGACTCATGTGATTACCAGCCCTGCAGCCCCCCGACAGCCCGAGTTAAGTGCAGAAAACCGAGAGCATCTCTCAGGATGACTCGAATACAATAGTTTCGCGAATCTGTTTCGAGCAGCGAATCAAGTTCTGAGAGTTGAGTGCAGAAAATTGAGAGCACATTGCACGATGATTCGGACAATACGAATAGTTTAGCGAACCTAGCTCGGGCAGCAGGCCGAGTTCAGAGCTCTCGATACAACGGACAAACGCGCCCGATGATTCCGAATCGATTTATGTGACTATAGGCTCTCTAGCTGCCCTACAGCTCGAGTTAAATACAGAAAACCGAGAGCGTTTGTCAAGATCACTCGAATAATACGAACAGGTTTGCGGACCTAGCCCAGCTAGCAGACCGAGTTCAGACCTATCGATTCAAGAGACGAACGCGCCTGATGATTCTGAGTGTGCTAGGCGTGCTTACCAGCACTGTAGCTGCCCTAGACCTCGAGTTAAGCAGGAAATACTGACAACGCGTATCAAGTTGACTCGAATAATTCGAATAGGTTTGCGGACCTAGCTCGGGTAGCAGACCGAGTTCAGACCTCTGGATTGAATAGGCGAACGCGCCTGATGATTCTAAGTGCGATAGGTGTGCTTACCAGCACTGTAGCTGCCCTACAGCTCGACTTAAGTTGAAAATACCGAGAGCGCGTATCAAGATGACTCGAAACGGCCGTTCCCGCCTGCCTGCTTTTTGGCCTTCAAAGTTACCGGATCGAGCTGAGATCAAGATGGCGAGCGGGAATAAGATCGAATATCATGGGAAAAAATACTAGAGCTCTAACGAATTGTCAAATTTCGAGAACAAAATTTTCAACCGAGCAAAAGTCACCAGGTCCGTCGAGATTGTTCTTGCCAACTAGCTCTGGGACGCGCCGGAATTACTCTTAGCTTCCAGCTATAACTAGCTAAGGGAAGCTCTACGAGTTACTCTCAGCTTCCAGCTATAACTAGCTAAGGGAAGCTCTACAAGTTACTAGCCCCACCCCGCGCCGGAATTCATCTAGCTTATCGATGACGAAGAGCTCTACGAGGTACATTGTTCGTCGGGGCCGGGTCGGCCAACTAGCGGATAGCGAAGCCAGGCGCGGAGCGCGAAGCCGTGCGCTAGAAGCCGTGCCGCACTGGGCGCCGACGGTAAACCGTCAACCTTTCTTACCGCCGGGGGACTCGTAGAGCTTCCTGACAAAATATACTGTGGGAAAAAACTCCAAAGAACGACTTTGTTTTAAGCCCAAGCGATTTCAAACCTCTCAAGATAACGCTAACAAAAAACAAACAGTTTCGCAACCCAGTTCGAGTATCAAACCGAGTTCAGACCTCTGTATGCGACATCATGCGATTCCACTCATGCGATTCCAGCCCTAAAGCCCACCTACAGCCGGAGTTAATGCAGAAAACCGACAGTATCGACTCGAATAATATAATAGTGTTGCGAACCTAGTTCGAGCAGCAGACCGAGTTCCGAGCTCTGGAATCGACCGAAAGACGCGCCTGATGTGTGAAAATCGATATATGTGGCCTGCAGCACTGTAGCCCTCCCCCAGCACGAGTTCAGTGCAGAAAATTGAGAGCACGTCTCAAAATCATTCGGACAATACGAACAGTTTCGCGAACCTAGCTCGGGCAGCAGGCCGAATTCAGACCTCTCGGTTCAACAGACGCGTGCCATTGGTGATTTCCCATCGATGTCGTCCTGTGGCCAAGAGCCCTGTAGCAGCTCTGTAGCTGCGAGTTAAGTACAGAAACCGAGACTCTATCCAAGAGAACTTCGAATAATACCAACAGGTTGTTTTTTTGTTGTTGCGAGCCTGCGTCGGCTTAGCAGACCGAGGTTCAGACCTCCGTATTCACAGGCGAAAGCGCGTGATGATTCTGAGTGCGATAGGTGTGCTTAACCCGCACTGTAGCGACCTAAAGCTCGAGTCATACAGTGAAAACCCGAGGTGTCTATCAAGATGGACTCGAATAATACGTATAGGTTTGCGACTCTAGCTCGGCTAGCAGACCGAGTTCAGACCTCTGGATCCAACAGGCGAACGCGCCTGATCATTCTGAATGCATTAGCTGTGCTGACCAGCTCTGTAGTTGTCCTGAAGCTCGAGTTATCTTGAGAAAACCGACAGCGCGTATCAAGATGACTCGAAACGGCCGTTCCCGCCTGCCTTCTTTTTGGCCTTCAAAGTTACCCGAGTCGAGCTGAGATCAAGATGGCGGCGGGAGATAAGATCGAATATCCGGGAAATAAATCTAGAGCTCTAGCGCAGATGTTCAAATTTCGAGACCTAAATTTTCAACAACCGGGGCAAAAAGATCATCAAGAGTTCCCGTCCGAGATTTTTTCCCTTGACAACTAGCTCTCCAGCGCGCCGGAATTACTGGGCGCCGGCGGTAAACCGTCAACCTTTCTTACCGCCGGGGGACTCGTAGAGCTTCCTGACAATATATAATGTGGAAAAATATTTCAGAGAACGACTAGTTTTTCAGCCCAAGCAATTATAGACTTCTCAAGATAACTCTAAGAAAACAAACGAACAGTTTCCAATCAAGCTCGAGTATGAAACCGAGTTGAGACCTCTCAATGCGACAGACGGACGCGTCTGATGTCTGCCGATCGATTTCTGTGATTCCCAGCTCTGCAGCCCCCCATACAACCTGAGTTAAGTGGAGAAAGCCGAGAGTACCTCTCAGGATGACTCGAATAATACAACAGTTTCGTGGATCTCGTTCGAGCAGCAACCGAGTTCCGAGCTCTCGGTTCGACGAACGGACGCGCCTGATGTCTCGAATCGATTCCTGTGACCAACAGTACTGTAGCCCCCCCCCCCAGCACGATTCAAATACAGAAAACCGAGACCACTTCTTAAGAT
>CAUYUJ010020188.1:0-32500 GCA_963575745.1 Prorocentrum cordatum
GAGCAAATTCGTGTTTTGATGTTCAAGAGCTTCACGCATTGAGGGCGGGTCGTTATCAAAATGTGGCTCTCGCCTTGGCGCCGCGCACATTCGTCTTAAAAAGTTTCACACATGTCACGGATGGAGGGCGGACAGTTTTCAATATGCGGCTCTCGCCGTAGCGCCGCCCTCACTCGTCTCACGGATGGAGGGCGGGTGGTTTTCAAAAGATGGCTCTCGCCTAAGCGCCGCGCATATTCGTCTCAAAAAAAGAGCCTCACGGATGGAGGGCGGGTGGTTGTCAAAGGGTGGCTCTCGCCGCGGCGCCGCGCACATTCGTTTTCAAAAAGTTGCAAGAATTTCACGGGTTGAGGACCGCTCGTTTTCAAAATGTGGCTCTCGCCCTAGCACCGCGCACATTTGTTCTACACATGACAAGAGTGTCACGGATTCTCATGACCACCGTACCACTCAGGATTGTCAGGACGCAACATGTACTTTGACTCGCAGTGTTGAACTCCCACGAGTGGTGTTCTGGCACTTTTCAAAACCGTCAAGACGCAACAGTCACGTTGATTCGTGGTGCTGGGGTCCCGAAAATGGTGTTCTGGCACACTTCAGGATCTTCAAACGATTGTCTCCCAACGGAGCACTTCCCTCAGCGGAAGTGAACCCTTGTAGGAGCCCGCGAAGAGGGAGCTTGGAGGGAGGATTTACTCCAACGTCGTTGGTCGTGGGGTCACACCGGTCCTCCTCCTCCTCCACCTCCATGTCCACCTCCTCCTCCAAGATTGCCTCTTCCTCCTCCTCATGCTCTCACCCTCTTCCTCCTCATCCCATCGCCCTCCCCCTGGAAGCCAAAGCTCGCAGAGGCAGAGGCAGAGGCAGAGGCAGAAAGCAGCGAGGCTCGCGGCTACGTCTCTTGTGGCCTGGCGTGCATCAGCATGCGAGGGTGCGGCGCGCCCGAGACGTCCCTCCTCCAGCACAGCCGTCCACGGCTCTCACGCCGCACTGCTCTGCGGTCCGCAGCCCTTCAGCCGCAGAGGCGGCGCGAGCGTCCAGGTCCCGAGCCCTCCCCCCCCGCCATGATCCTCCCCGCCCTCCTGGAGGGGCAAAACATGGGGACCACGACCAAGACTGAACGAGGGAACGTCGCGCCGTTCTTAATCAACGTCGATCGTGGTCAGCGTCAATTCGTGGATCATCTTCGCGAATCGGCGGCTGCCGACATGGACCATGACCAAGATCGGCACCGACAAGATCCTGTGACATCTTGGTCATGGTCCCCGTGCTTCTTCCCTCGACCTCCTCCCTCAGCCCTCACGCCGTGCAAGTTCCCAAACCTTTCCCGCTGTGCTGACCCATCTGTTTCTGAACCGCGGTGCGCCAACATCGCCTCGACTATCGGTGCCCTCCTTCCAGAATTCCTGGCCCCATCCGTGCTTCTCCTTCTGCTGCTTGAGATTGCCGCGGCTACCGCGACCGCCAGTGCGGCACGAGGTGCTTCTGCTGACGACGGGCGGACCCAGGGGAAGTCCAACACGGAGAGCTGGGCTTCGGCCAATCAGAACTCGGCCAGGGTTTTGCGGGCCTCCTCATCCTCCTCCTCCGCCTCCTCCCCCTCCTCCTCCTCCTCCTCCACCTCCTCCTCCTCCTCCTCCTCCTCAACCTGCTCCTCCACCTCTCCTCCCCTCCTCCTCCTCCTCCTCCTCCTCCCCCTACCTCAATCCTTCCATCATCATCAGCACATCCTCATCATCATCATATCCATCATCAGCAGCAGCAGCAGCAGCACATCATCGCATAACATCACAGCATCATCAACATCATCAACATCATCATCATCATCATCCATCATCATCAACATCATCATCATCATCCATCATCATCATCGTCATCGTCATCGTCATCGTCATCGTCATCGTCATCGTCATCGTCATCGTCATCGTCATCGTCATCGTCATCGTCATCGTCATCAGCAGCATCAGCATCAGTATCAGCATCAGCGTCAGCATCATCATCATCATCATCATCATCATCATCATCATCATTATTATCATCCTCATCCTCCTCATCATCATCATCATCATCATCATCATCATCATCATCATCATCATCATCATCATCATCATCATCATCATCCTTCTCCTCCTCCTCCTCCTCCTCCTCCTCATCATCATCATCATCATCATCATCATCATCATCATCAAGAGGCATCATCAGCATCAGCAGCATCATCGTCATCATCATCGTCATCATCCTCCTCCTCCTCCTCCTCCTCCTCCTCCTCCTCCTCCTCCTCCTCCTTCTCCTCCTCCTCCCTTCGCCAGGTGCCAGGCTTCCCTGGCACGGCTGGTCACGCCGCGCGGCTGCCAGACCAGAGGCTGGCCTGGCCCCTGCGAGACGCGCCTGGGCTCCGCCCCTTCGCCGGCCAGCCCCCGCCCCCTCCTCGGAGGCCGCACCGTACGTCGGGATGCTCCCCGAGGCCTGCCGTGGGGGGCCGAGGAGGCCGGGAGCCGAGGGGGCAGGACGGGGGCGGGGGGCGCTCCCTCCTCCCTCCTTTCTCCTCTCCTCCCTCCTCCCTCCTCCTCCTCCCACCTCCTTCTTCATCTTCTTCTCCTCCCTCCTCCTCCTCCTCCTCCTCCTCCTCCCTCCTCCTCCTCCTCTCCTCCTCCTCCTCCTCCTCTCCTCCTCCTCCTCCTCCTCATCCTCTTCATCCTCCTCTTCTTCCTCCTCCTCCTCCTCCTCCATACAACGAAGGCGGCGTGGCAGGCCAGGGTCGCCGGAGCAACGAGGAGGAGGAGATGAATACGGAGAACGACGATAGACAACGCCAACGCAGACGACGACGCCGCCGACACCGCCGACGCCGCCGAAACCGCCGCCGCCGCCGACAAGGACGACCTGTCCCTCCGTTCCCCATCCCTCCCATCCTTTCTTTTCCCATCGTGGAGTCTGCCCCATCAGCCATGACGGGCAGGATGCGAGCGTGGCCTGTGCTGGGGCTCTCTGCCAGACTGCAATGCTGCAGCCAGCAGGCCCAGCCCCACATGAGGAGGAGACGGGAGGGGACAGCAGAAGGCGGGGGGAGGAATGGAGGGGAGGCGGACGAGCAAATGCAGATGCAGAAGAAGGAGGTGGGGCTGGTGCTGTAGTGTGTTTTCTTTGGCGCAGGGGGTGGACCGCTCAGTGCTGGGATTCTTGCACCTCGGCCAGCAGTGTGGGAGCTCAGCACAAGCATCTAACGTTGCTCGTTTCGGGAGCTGGTGCACCACCGCTCGTCTCCATCTGGTCCCAGGCCACTGCTCACAACGTGTCTCGAAGTCCTGAGGCGGTCCACTGCTCGCCCCGATCCTGGAGGTGACTGCCGGGCTTCGTCGTTCTGCCCGTGCTGGCTCCGCGCAGGCCTTCTGGACGGCAGTCCCTCGCGGCTTCATCACCCAGCACAGGCTGTGCCTGGAACGACGTGACGCTCAGCGTCACTGCTGCACGCCATTGGCACACCAGGCCACGGGCTCATGCTGCCCTGCGACCGCTTCTGCCCCGCTACGTTCTGACCTTGACGAGGTCCTCAGCCGAGGGCAGCGCGCGAGGGAGCGCGACGCCGCGTGCACGTGCGCGCTCCCGTTGAGCAGGGAGTGGCACTGGCCTGCCTCGCTCCAGCACCGCCTGGCGGGTGCAACCCGTGGGGTTACGCGGCCTAACCGACCTCTAGCAGACCATCCCCTTCTGTGACGTCACCCCTCACCATTCGGGCCTCCCTCCGGCCGCGTACACAGACGTCTTGGGGCGAGGCGGGGGGGGCGTCACGGAAGGGGATGGCTTGCTGGGGGTCGGTTGGGTCGCCCCTGATGCCTCCACCTCCCAGGGGTCTCCCACGAGCCCTCCCCTCCAACTCCCCGAAAGGTCTCCCGGGAGACCTCCCCTCCCAAGAGGGACCCTCTGGAGTCGCGGACGGCTGAGGCGGCGGAGGCCTCCGGGAGTGGAAAGGGAGACTCTCCCATCCACGGGACGCCTCCCGAGGCCTCTGGAAGGTGGAGGGGGAAAGAGAAAGAGAGAGAGAGAGAGAGCACCCGCTGAAGGGCGAATCCTGGCCCAGCGCGGGCCATGGGTGGATGGCACCGCAGTGCCTCGCATGTGCAAGTACAGGTTGGATTTCATGACGTTCTATAAAAGAAATCCTCTTCCCAATCCCTCCACCACTTCGCGTCTCCTGGAAGGCCTCCCCTCCACCTCCTGAGGGTCTCCTCAGGAGGTCTCTCCGAGGTGGAGCGGGCGCCTCCGGTCGGGCCCCCTGGAGACCGCAGCGGGAGGTGGGGGAGGCTTCCAGCAGTCATCTTCCCCTCCCACCTCCAGCCTGTCTGGAGGTGGGAGGGCTCCGGGAGGTCCCCCGCGGGCCACGGGAAGTGAGGGAGAAGTCCCGGTTCTCCTGGAGGCGCACCTCGAGGTCGGAGGGGCAGTCGATCCCTGGGTGTGTCTTGAGCACCGCACTCTGGCCGGGACTTCGAGCGCAGGGGGCTGGTTCGCGGGCGCCCCCCGCGGTGAGCACGGAGGCTGGCGCGTGGGCCCGGAACGGGGGCTCCGCGCAATCAAGCAGGCGTGTGGGAGCGTGAGTCTGGCACCCTGCGTACTCAACTCGCTTTGCGTGTGGGCCCCTGCACGTGCCGAGCCCGATAGCTGGAGTCGCGCGCGGGAAACCCAAGGGGTCTGGAAAGAAATACCCGTGTGGAACCTCGTGCGTGGGGAGCTACACGTGGAACCCAACGCGTGTGGCATTCTGAGTGGAACCCTCTGTGTGGAACCCTCTGCGTGTGTGGAATCGTCGGCGTGCGGAGCCCTGTTCTTATGGAGACCTACATGCCCATGCGCGTGGAAACCTAGGTGTGTAACCCTATGCGTGTGGAGCCATGCCTATGCGCGTGGCACTCTGAAGGAGGTACCCTGTGTATGAGGCCATCTTGCCAGAACCCTGGCTGCGCGGAACCCTGCGTGCGTGGAGCACTACGGGTGAGGAACTCTATGTGTGTGGAGACTTCTGTGCTCCGCCGTGCGAATGGCCGACAGCGCACATCCGGGCCAGCTCCATGCAGACTGAGCGCGCACACCGAAGCTCCTACGCAAAGCGGATGGGCGAGTCGCTCATGAGAGCAAGCGGGCGGACCCTGGCTAGCCTTCGTGCCAGAGAGCCGTCGGACAGACCAACGGGCGGGTCTGGCGAGCGGGCACCCGCAGGCGGGTCGGCCGGGCGAGACGTCGAGGTGGGCGCGCTGTTCTGCGAGCGAGCGGTCGGACCCTACCGGGGCGAGCCTTGGCGAGAGCCGGAGTCCTTCTCGGAGGGCCGCCCCTCCGCCCTGGCCGGACCTTCTGCAGGCCGCCGCCAACAGATGGCAGGAGATTCTGCTCTCGGGGAGCACGGCGAGGGAGAGCTCCGCTTCGCATGCAGGCGTCCTCCTCCTCCTCCTCCTCCTCATCCTCCTCCTCCTCCTCCTCCTCCTCCTCCTCCTCCTCATCATCATCATCATCATCATCAGCATCATCAGCAGCATCATCATCGTCATCATCATCATCAGCATCAGCAGCATCATCATCATCATCAGCATCAGCATCAGCATCCACATCATCATCATCATCATCATCATCATCATCATCATCATCATCATCATCATCATCATCATCATCATCATCATCATCATCATCATCATCATCGTCATCGTCATCAGCAGCAGCAGCAGCAGCAGCATCACCATCATCATCAGCAGCAGCAGCCGCATCATCGTCAGAATCAGCATAATATTCATCATCATCAGCAGCAGAATCATCATCATCGTCATCATAATCATCATAATCATCCGAATCATCATCATCATCATCATCATCATCATCATCATCATCATCGTCATCATCATCATCATCGTCATCATCATCATCATCATCATCATCATCATCATCATCATCATCATCATCATCATCATCATCATCATCGTAGCCGGATCCTCCTCCTCCTCCTCCTCCTCCTCCTCCTCCTCGTCGCCGGAAGAGAATGGGCGAGAGACGAACCGAACAGGGGCGAGAGGACCGTGGAGGGGGACGACCGCACTAAGAGAAGGGGCACAGGAGGGGAAACGGGGAGGGGAAAGAGGAAGAGGGGATTGAGGAAGACAGGGACAAAGAGGAACTTATCAGGGCACAGCCGCCTCCATGGACTGGTGCCCCCTCGCGCTGTCTGGCACTGCCTGTTGTCTGCGTTCCGCGAGCTCCTGCGCTCGCGCCACCATTTGAACACGACGCTCTCCTCCCGCTGCTTCCTCCGACTTCCCCTCTCTCCTCTTCCCCTCTCCTTCCGCTGCCCGCTCCAGGCTCCCCCCTTCATCTTCCTGTTACGTGGTCCAGAGATCTTACCCCCCCCCCCCCCAGCAGCCTCCCGACCCGCTACTGCTGTTTGCTTTCCAGCGCAACAACCTAACAGGCAACACACACACACACACACAAAAAAAAAAAGATGGGCCCCCGAGGTGCGCCAGCCAGCCAAAGGTGCCTCCGAAGCCGCCACTACTGCCGCCGCGGGCCGCCCGCAGACCAACTCTCGGCCTGGCACTGCAAGAGCCTGCCCTGGCCCCCATTGGCTCTGGATCGATATCGACCCAGACGTGCCAACCTGTGGTCAGACCCCTCCTGTGCAGCCGCCTGCGATTTAACCCGGTACAACATTTCCGCTGGCTGACTTCCTTCGCGCCCAGGCTGCCATCAACCGCCATGACGCGCGCTGACCAGCCCCTGGACTGCACGACAACGCCCTGCTTGCTAGATCACAGCCGCTTGGCCGCACTCGGGGTGGCATGGAGTTAAGCCACACAGGCCTCTAAGCTTAGGCGTTGCAGGATGGCTCTGCTGCAGACCTTCAATCGAAAGCGTGCTTATGCGCGAAGGCCGATCCTACTCGGAGGACGTCGCGAAGGAAGACTCGCAGAGCTTACATGTCACGGCCCGTGGCACAAGTGCGACGCCCTGCCAAATCCCTGCCGAGAGCGAACCACGACTCCGCGAGCTGGCGTGGCCCTCAATTGAACGTTTGCACTAGCGCCCCAAGATATGCAGCCAGGATTGAAGCTGGTCCAAGAAGGAGACCCCTTGGGGCAGGCGGAGCTCGCGCGATAACCCTAAGATGTTCACAACACCCGCCGCAACATCTGAAGGCAGACGAAATCGCGAGCAGGGCGAAAGGAAGGATGTCCCCCCCAAGTTGCTCGGCGAGCATATCCACCACCAGAAGAAGGGCCGGGACCCCTAGTGGTACCTGACCTAGGCTCCAGGCCCAAGCAGGCCCCCGTCGAGTACAGAACGCTCGAAGATCCAGAGCCAAGCCCAAGGGTGGGGGCACGACGGGAAACAAAACTGCAGCTGACACGGGACACGCATACATGTGTTGATTCCCCCTCTCATCCTTGGGTGGCACAGGAAACATACTGTTCGCCAGCAACCCAGCAACTTGCATACATTGGTACCGATGCTGTGCCAAACACCTCGGACTGAGAATGCCCACTTTGGTAAGGCATCCCTTGTCCAGGGACGCACACCAGCAAGGCACCCTGATGTTCTGTATCATGCCAATCAATGATGACGCTTGGCCACAATACGAGAAGTGCACGTGTGACAGACAACAGACTAATCGTAAAAGATACAAGGATCAGGCAGCTGCAAGATAAACTGAAACTGGTGTGAAAGTCCGTACACCAAAAAACGCGTATGTCGGCACCCGCCGAATGCCGCCCCGACGACACCCTGTACGGAATCCTCAGCGTCTACTCCCCTGGTACAACATCCATCGCAAAGTGGTGGCCGCCCATCTCGATCCAATTCGCCACCACATGTTCTCCTGGAGGATGCGGCTGTGAGGCACTGCTCCCAGCCTCCCTGGCCACAAAGTTTGCGCCACTAACAGCGCTCGAATCGACCTGACGCCCACTCCACTCCGATGCATGCTGCCCTGGCGCTGGCTTTCGAGCCAACTGCACCGCCCAACACCACGGCCTGACGAATATCCCAGCGGCCAACGCGCACTGTGTCCTCGACTTTGAGCTCCACGAGCTCGGCACACACGGCCGACTCGCTTTTACTTTTACTTCCGCCGCCGCCTTCCGCCACCGCTGGCGGACCTGCCGCCATCTTACGTCGGCCAACTTCCGCCGGCCATCCACCGAAGGCGAGGACCCTGCCGACCCCATGGACATCATTGGTCCCACCCCCACGGTCGCTCTCGCAGGCGCTGCCGCTTTGACGGCCCCGACACAGCCCCGCTGCCAGGCGCGGCCGCCCATCCCCGAGGCGAGCTGGCCAAGGACACCCACGACCCGGCACGCTCATGCCAAGCCAGCAGTGCATCCCGACCCCGCTGACCTCGACGCCCCCGCCGCCGACTCCCAACGCCACAAGTTCTGGTGACCAATACCCTGACGGGTGGATCACCTCTTCCTGCCCTGCCCAAGCACAACGGCCAACCAGTTGGGCGAGGACGTCCGCAAGGAAAGCCCTCCAGCACAACCACATCTGACGTTCCGCCTCCACTTCTGCTGTCGTCTCCCCCGCACCTTGCACAACCGACGCAATTGGGCCGGCCACTCCGCTGAGCACAGTCCCGCGGCCGCCTACCTCTACCTCGGGGATTGGGCGGCCCAAACCACTGATCCTCCGCCATTCAGTCTGCGTTGCCGTGTCGCGAAGTCGATACTGATGAGCTCGCTCTTCAGGCTGGCGTCGATGAGGCTAGCATTTCGCAGCCAGCGCGCAGCCCAAACGAGCCCCCAGGGGTGGGGTTCCAGCGCAGAAGCGCTGCTACGGAGGAGGCGTCCATGTGGCAGGCGGACAAGCAGGGACCGTCGGAGACAATCGGAACTAACCGAGGGCGTACAGGCAGCGACCTAACAAGCACCGCACTGGCGACGTAAGGGGAAGGATGCGGAGAAGAGAAGGATGCCCCACCGCCCCTCGCACCCTCGTGTCACCCGCTGCCGACACCCTGCTTGTACGTTGACCAGCCTGGGTCCGAGGTCTGACCCTGCACGGTCCGCAACATCGACGCTTCGAGGAGGAGGACCGGAGCAAACCAAGATGCATAAACGATGCTGCAATACACCGTCCTGTTCCAAGTCCCCTGCTCACACGCCCCTTCAAATCCTCCTTTCTCGCCAGAAGACTCGCCCAAATGAAAGATTAGTACGGTTGGGCCTGCCAGTTTGGCGAGGGCCCCGCTTTGAAAAGGAAATGCCTATTGCAAAAATTGACACGTGTTGTCATGAACGTCGAGGAAGTCTCAAGCGGCAGCTCGATTCTGAAAAAGAGCCAGCATGGTTCCGTGCAGCGCTACGGCGTTGAAGCCTCGGGCCTTTAAACATAATGAGGTCTCAAGCGATAACTCCGTGTTGAAAAAGAGCAACCATACATCCTGCTAGACGCTGCATTGAAAAAACGAACGCGCGCGGCGCTGAGGCGATAGCCCATTATGAAAACGACCAGCCAGTCATTGAAACTCCCGCAATAATGTGAAACGAATGCTTGCGGCACTAAGGCGAAGGCCCCCTTATGAAAAGAAGTAGCCCGCCATCCGTGAAGATAGTGCCAAAGTGGAAGACGGATGCGAGCGGCGCCAAGACGAGAGCACCAGTTTGCAAAGGATCCCCGTCCATCCGTGACACTGCTGCAGACGTTGGAAACAAGGTGCGCGGCTCTAAGACGAAAGACATATTTGGAAAAAACAGTCCTTTCCACAAGTGAAACTGTTGCACATGTGTCAGACGACTGTGCGCGGTGAAGGCAAGAGCACCAGTTTGAAAACCACCCCCGTTGAACCCCCGAAATTACTGCGAAGATATAAAACGAAGGTGCGCTGAGCTAAAGCAAGAACCACATGTTCACAACGGCGCCCAGTACATCCGTGAAGCCGCTGCAGACTTTTGAGACGAATGCGCGCAGCGCTACGCCGAGAGCCACGTGTTGGAAAATAACCGCCTTGCACCCCTTAAACTGCTGCAAGCTGTCGTAGCAAGGGTGCGCGGCGCTAAGGCGAAAGACACATTTGACAATGGTCCCTTCCACCAATGAAACTGTTGCAAATGTTTCAGAAATTTGTGCGCGGCGCTGAGGCGGGAGCACCATTGTGAAAACCACCACCCTTCCATTATTGAGGTTGCTACGAGCTGTTAAGACGAAGGCGCGCGGAGCCAAAAGGAGAGCCACACTTTGAAAATAGCGTCCATTCCTCCATCCTTGAAACTGCTGCAAACTGTGAAACCGAACATGCGCAACGCTCAGGATAGAGCACCATTTTGAAAACCATCCCCTTCCACCCGTGAAACTGCTGCAAACGTTTCAGCGAATGCGCACGGCTCTCAGTCGAGAACACCATGTTGAAAACCACGCCCCCTCCATCTGTGAAACTGCGTCAATTTTTGACACGAATGGACGCGATGCTAAGGCGAGAGCCACAGTTTGAAAACCACCCGCCCTCCCGCCCTCCTCCACCCGTGAAACTGTTGCAGCTGCTGGAAATGAACGCGCGCGGCGCCAAGGCGAGAGCTACACTTCGAAAATCAGTCGCCCCGTCCACCCGTGAAAATGTTGCGAATCCCCCATGTTAGATAGATCGGCGGTGAGGAAGACTCAAGGGAAGCACGCCTGGGGGCACGACACCTAAAAGTCTGCCATGACAAAGAAAATGGATCGAGGCGAGGAGGAGGAGGAGGAGGAGAAATAGAGGAGGAGGAGGAGGAGGAGGAGGAGGAGGAGGAGGAGGAGGAGGAGGAGGAGGAGGGGGAGGAGGGGGAGGAGGAGGGCGTCGCCGCAGCAGTCCTTCTCAAGGGCCACCGCCCTCTCGTTCCTCTGTTCGGTTTCCTCCGGCTCCAGCTCGGGCGGGGCCAGTGTCTCCGCACACAGGGAGGGGGGAGGAGGTGTGGGGGGGGGGGGGCGGCCGAGACGGTGGGACATAAAAAAACTAGGGGGGGCGGAAAGGAGGAAGGGGGCAGGGGGGAGGGGCTACTGGAGGACAGGGTGACAGGGGGACAGGGGGACAGGGGGACAGGGGAAAGAGAGAGGGGGGGGGCAGGCTAGGTGCGCTCGCGCCATATCTGGCATCCTACCCCTCCCACCCGTCCTTTCCCACTGTGCCGATTGTTTCTCTATCCGCGGACGCGTGTCATAGCGGACCTGGACCTCCGAAAAATTATCCCGGCAAAGCGACCTGACAGCGATGTGTATAAGCATATCTGGAAGCATTCCCCTTAAGATTCAGGTGAGAATCCAGTTGTAGAATTCTGCTGTTCTCGCAGTCGCAGTCGCATTCACAATGACAGTCGCAGTGGCAACGGCCTTAGGATCCAATGGAATCCTAAGGATTCCTAGGGATTCCTAAGGCATCCTGAGGCATCCTTAGGAATACATAGGAATCCGTTGGAAATCTTAGGTATCCTTAGGAATCATGATTCCTAGGGATTCCTGAGGATGCTTAACTATGCCTACGGATTCCTAAGGATGCCTACGGATTCCTAGGGATTCCGAGGGATTCCTAAGGATTCCTATGGATTGCCACTGATGCCTCAGCCTGCCTCAGTTTCAGCCTCAGCCTCAGCCTGCCTCGGCTTGCCTCAGCCTCAGCCTCAGCCTGCCTCGGCCTCAGCCTCAGCCTGCCTCAGCCTCAGCCTCACCCTGCCTCGGCCTCAGCCTACGTCAGCCGCAGCCTCAGCCTGCCACAGCCTGCCTCAGCCTCAGCCTGAGCCTCAGCCTCAGCCTGAGCCTGCCTCGGCTTGCCTCAGCCTCAGCCTCAGCCTGCCTCGGCCTCAGCCTGCCTCGGCCTCAGCCTGCCTCAGCCTCCCCTCCTCCACCCCCCCCCCTTCCCCCCCCCATTCAGCCTCACCTTGTCTCAGCTTCGGCCTGCCTCGGCCTCATCCTCAGCCTCAGCCTCAGTCTCAGCCTCAACCTGTCTCGGCCTGAGCCTGCCTCAGCCTCAGCCTGCCTCAGCCTCAGCCTCAGCCTGCCTCAGCCTCAGCCTCAGTCCCTCAGCCTGCCTCAGCCTCAGCCTGCCTCAGCCTCAGCCTGCCTCGGCTTGCCTCGGCCTCAGCCTCAGCCGGCCTCGGCCTCAGCCTCAGCCTGCCTCAGCCTCAGCCTCAGCCTCAGCCTCAGCCTCAGCCTCAGCCTCAGCCTCAGCCTCAGCCTCAGCCTGCCTCAGCCTCAGCCTGCATCAGCCTCAGCCTCAGTCTGCCTCGGACGCAGCTTGCCTCAGCCTCAGCCACAGCCTCAGCCTGCCTCGGCCTCAGCCTCAGCCTGCCTCAGCCTCAGCGTCAGCCTCTCAGCCTCAGCCTGCATCAGCCTCAGCCTCAGCCTCAGCCTTAGCCTGCCTCAGCCTCAGACTCAGCCTGCCTCAGCCTCAGCCTGCCTCAGCCTCAGCCTGCCTCAGCGTGCCTCAGCCTCAGCATCAGCCTGCCTCGGCCTCAGCCTGCCTCGGCCTCAGCCTGCCTCAGTTCGGGCATTCAAAATATGGCACAGGACTGGTGTTCTGGGAGCACGAAGATCACGAAGTGGCCCACAGTTGGCTCCGGCCAATCAAAATATGGTACAGGAATCGTGTTCTGGGAACACGAAGAACACGAAGTGGCCTACAGTTGACTCCGGGCATTCAAAATGTGGCCTGGGAATGGTGTTCTGGGAGCACGAAAAACACGAAGTGGCCTAGAGCTCGCTCGGGGCATTCAAAATGTGGCCTGGGAATGGTGTTCTGGGAAGACGAAGAACACGAAGTGGCCTAGAGTTCGCTCCGGGCATTCAAAATGTGGCCTGGGAATGGTGTTCTGGGAAGACGAAGAACACGAAGTGGCCGACAGTCGGCTCCGGGCATTCAAAATGTGGCCTGGGAGTAGTGTTCTGGGAACACGAAGAATAGGAATCCATAGGAAACTATAGGAATCTATAGGAGTCCTGGGGAGTCCCCGGTTTTCCCTGGCATCCCCCGGATCCTGCCCAGACCCCCCTGGGGAATCAGGATGCTCTCTTTTGACCCCACTAGAAACCCATCAGTCTTCGCTGTTAGGTAAAAACGCGAACTGGAGAGGAAGAAGCGGGAGGAGCAGGAGGGGGAAGACGGAGGAGGGGAAAGGAGGGGGTGACAACGAAGCGGAAGAACTCGGATCCAGTAAAGTGGCCAACGCTAGGGGGAGAGCGCCACTCTGAACGACAGGAGCACAGCCACGATCCTAAAATGAGACCCACGCTACAGCGGGAGCACTATTTTGGAAGGACCGAGAATGCTCAGACTGGAAAACACTGGAGAAAAACCAGCTCGGCACCATCCTGAGTGTAAAAGAACAGTACGCGTAAGGGGCCAGGCGACTCCCAAGCCATTTTCCGGGGAGAAAGGAAAATGTGCTGACATTGAGTAAGTGCAGGGGGCAAGCTAGGTGCGCTCGCGCCATATCTGACATCCTGGCCCTCCCACCCATTCCTTCCCCTTGCGAAGATGCCTTCTCTGTCAGCCGACGGGTGGCACAGCGGACCTAGAACCCCCCAAATGACCCCATTGCGTTACGCGCAATCATAAGAGGAGCTTATTCTTCTTGGAGGCGGAGGTGATGGATGAGCAGGAAGTAAGCAGCAGGAAGAGGATGAGGAAGACGACGGAGGAGGAAGGGGAAGAGGGAGAGGAAGAGGAACAGCAGCAGTAGCAGGAGCAGGAGCAGAAGGAGCGGGAGGAGCAGGATGAACAAGGAGGGCGGAGGAGGGAAAGGAAGGGGGCGACTACGACAGCGAAGATCTCGGATCCAGAAATGCGGCCCGCGCTGGAGCGAGACCGTCATTTTCCGAACGACTGGAGCAAAGCGCCGCTCCTGCTTACGTGTGACAGAATGCGGTGTGGAACATGTGGTCAGCGCCATCGCAAGGGCGGAAGGGGTCGCTGCTGAGTCCCAGGGGCCATTGCTCGACGCCGTGGGGGCGGAGGAATCCGATGGGCAAATCGGGGCTGCTGCTACGGTCGGTAGGCGCAGCGTCAGGGTTCCGCAGTTCCCCAGGATCTGCAAGTCAACGTCCTCCCTCGCACTGGTCGCTACCATTCCGTTGCGCTGGTCTGCCACCTGCTGATCGTCCGACGAGCGATCCTGTGCCATGGCACTGCCTTGACGCATAAGCTCCGACATCCGCGCAGTTTCCTGCAAGAGCAGCATACCAACAGATGCGGGCCGCACAAGCTCGGGGGAGATGGTGAGGAGCGGCGTGCCAACACTGTCGCTTTACGGCTCAACTGCAACAGCCACCCGGAGGAGGAAGCGGAGAAGGGCGAGAAGGGTGAGGACGCACTAGAAGGATGAGGACGAGGACGAGCAAGACGGAGATGACGATGGGGGGCAAGAACAATAAGGCGGACGGGAAGAAGCAAAAATAGGCTTGGTCAAGCGATCGGGGCCTGGGCGGATTCCACCCCCGCCGGCTTGGTCCGCTCAGCTTCAAGCTCCTGCGCGGAAGTGGGAATCCAAGACTCGCTTGCACACGTGCGTAGCATCTTTTGTTCACCATTCCACCCTCGTTCAATTGCTCTGGTCGCCTGCTCGGTTGTCGGTGGTGCGCACGACGCTGCCAGCGAGGCCAAGACAGACGACCTACTTCTTCGTGCTCTAGCAAGCACATCAAGCTTGCACAAATGTATACCATATCTACACATGAATATGTATAAGCATCTCTGTATATATATATGTGTGTAGATATACGTATCTGCGAACACATGGTATGAATAGAATCGCGAGTTTTGTCTGCGACGCCCTGTTCTGAGGGGAGGTTGCGCAACTGGAAGGAGGTGGGACTCTGAGGCCCTTGACAAGCTAACAAAGAGTCGCAACTGCAGCTCGGGGAGCTCACTCCTGTCTCCTCCAGCCCCATACGGCCAAGAACTGTTGATAACGTCTCGGAACGGCAGCCCCGACTACACGCTATATCATGCAATCGGATGGCGTGTCGCTCCGCTTCGCGGGGCGGGAGGCTTCGAAAGGCTCGGGACGTTGAAGATCGGGGACGGGGACGTGCTCGGAGTGAAGCGCCGGCGCGACACGCGAAGCCGAAGTTCCCGACCGCCTTCGCTGCTGTCGGACCTGCCAAACCACCGAACACACGAACCGTGTCCCCAGAGGGAGCCTCTGGTTTGGACGCCCGAAATGGGTACCGAAAAAATGGGTACGATGCCCAACAGCAAGTGTTGTCCCAAGCCAACAGCAGCCGCTGTTGGGCAGGCGGCCTTCTGTGGGATGCACAAAGACGTACTAATACTATATGTCATCCTTGGACGCGCGCGTCCGACCCGGACATATAGTATACCCATCTTGTAGTATATCGTTTCCCGAGCGGTGTGACCAGAAAGCGCCCGCCACGACGCATATACTATAAGATTTCTCGGTGCGCGCGTCGCCCCTGGGGGGGGCGACGCACATATAGTATAAGTATGTTGGGGTGTTGCCGATTCTGTCTCGAATGGACACAGGCCGCGGCGGCGTGGACAGCGAGCCCTGCCCAAAACGAACAGGAACTGCTGTTGGGCATCGTACCCATTCTTTCCGTGCCCATTTCGGGCGTCCAGATCTGGGGCGGACCCGCCCGAGGCGCGCGGGGTCGGCCGGGAGCTCCGCGGCGGACCCGCACTCTCCCGAGCTGCGCGCGGCACCGCGCGTGCAGAGGGGCCGCGCTCTCGCCCGGCGTCCTTCCGACGCTGCTCCCAAAGCGCCGAATCCATCGCACGTCTCCTCGAGTGTGGCGCTGAGCACCACCGCACTGCCGATGCCAACGAAGCTTCTTGCCAGGAAGAGGGAGAGAGAGAGAGAGACAGAGAGAGAGAGACAGACAGACAGACAGACAGACAGACAGACAGACAGACAGACAGACAGACAGACAGAAAGAAAGAAAAGAGACAAACAAACAAGCAAACAAAACACGAAAGGAGGAGGAGAATCCAGATGCCCTTCGCGTCGCGAAAATATCAGGACAGAACGCTTGCGGCAGTTCTCTTGTTGCTGGAAGGCATCTACACGGATCTGGGCCCGTCGACAAAATACTTTGGCTGAACAGCTGGCCCCAAGAAGGGGGCGAGAACCCATGGGCCCGCGACACGGAAAAATCGGCGTTGGAAGAGAGGGGAAAAAGGAGAATCCAAGCTTTGAGATGTTTGCTTGCACGGTTCTGGGCCCCTGGAGGCTTCCGGAAGCCAGCGGAGACCTCGGGGACCTCCAGGCCCCTTGCGCGCGTCTTACGCGCGAGGACATGGCGGCCCCACGCGATGGCTTACGCAAACCGCCAAAGCGGCACGCCGCGTGGAGGAGTACGCGCTCAGCAAGACCTTGCGCGGGCAGCTCGCGTGCGCATGTCCGTGCAGATCGACGCTCCTCTTCCTTGGGCTACACATGAGAGTGACCCTAGGCAGGAGTGATCTTTGGTGCGCGGCTTTCGGAGGTTATCGGGGGGGGTCAAATCCACGCGCGCAAACCAGTGCTGGCGATAGAGGCCTCCCACATAGGTTTGGAGCAGATGGGGTCGGAAAATCGCGCGGCACCTTCGATGCATCACTAATGCATCGGCGATACATCGGCGACGTCGGCCATGCATCGGCAACGCCAGCGTGGAGAAAACCGTGCTCCGCATTGAGACGCACCGCAGATGCATCGGCGATGCGGCGCAATCCCCCCCATCTAGGAGGCCCAGAGGGCTGGCCCCTGTGCCGGTGACTCAAAGATGGGGTCCTGAAGATTGGGTCCTGAGGATAGAAAGGGGATCCGAGGGTGGATTTACATCGTTTGAGGCTCCTCGTCCTTACGACCCCATCCCTCAAAATCCCATCGTTGAAACACCGACTGTGGGCCCACGCCAGGCCACTCCGGAGAAGGGCCACTCTCACGCGAGAAACCAGGGACGGACGCGCCGCGGGGCCTTGGGAGCCGAGGGCGGCCCCGTGACCTCCAGGCGCCACGAGAGAATCGCGAGGAGACCTCTTGCTTCTCTCCCGCAACTCTGTCGGGGGGGGCGCAAAAGGTGGGGCAGGGGCAGGGGTGGTTTTCGAGGGAACGTCACTCGAGACGCCCCTTAGAAGAAGGCAGTGTCAGCATCCGACTGGGTTCGTTCCCCGACCTCACCTTTGCGGACCCCTCCCTCTGAGATACCCCTGGCGTTTGCCCCGGCGGGCCGCTCTTGGGGCCCCGCGGGGGGCCAGCAGAAGACAGGACCGCGGCAGAGAAAGCAGGTCCAGGACGAGGCTCGAGAGCTCTGGGGATTCCAATCCGCGAACAAGAGAGCAACCTGGGAGGTCTGAGTACTTGTCGTCTTCATCATCATCATCATCATCATCATCATCATCATCATCATCATCATCATCATCATCATCATCATCATCATCATCATCATCATCGTTATCATCATCAACACCATCATCAGCATCATCAGCATCGCCATCATCATCATCATCATCGTCATCAGCATCATCATCGTCATCAGCATCATCATCATCAGCATCATCATCATCATCATCATCATCATCATCATCGCCATCACCATCATGATCCACATCATTCGCATCATCCGTATCATCCGCATCATCCTTCTCATCATCCCCATCACCATCATCATCATCATCATCAATCATCATCATCATCAGCATCTCCTCATCATCATCACCTCATCATCACCACCATCATCAACAACAACCACACCAATAATTTGAGACTGTTCGCTCTCAGTTGCTCGCGTGCCATACCACACGCATATCCCAGACCATCGATACCTGCCCTCTTCATCTTCGATCGTGCCCCCCATTGGGTGTATCTTCTTTACCTGCCACGTGTATCTGGTGCACCCCCTAAAACAAGGGCAGAGAGGACGGAAGGAAGGAAGGCACACGGGGGATGGAGAAGGATGAAGGTCGAGAGAGAACACCAAGAGGGGGGCTAGCAGAACCAGACGGGCATATCGGGCGGGTAGACCATAACGGGCGGGTCGGGAAGGCGGGCCCAGCTGGCCAGGTCGAGAAGGCGGGTTGCTGAAGCGCGCGTCCTGCATGGATCTCGAGGAAATCTCGAGCGAGAGCGCGATTCCGAAGAAAACAATTATTTTGCTTCGAGCGATCCCCACCGAAACCTTCGGCGTTTGGTCCCAACGGTGCGCGCGCCTACTGGAAGGATGTGGGCAGATCCCGGCGGCGTCGGCCAGCGCGGCGGCCGGGCCAGGTCGCAAGTTGATGTTTCCGAATTCTGACGACCCCAAGGCCCCTGACGAGGACAAAACCAAACCCAAAACGCTTTTTGCGATACACCAATTTGTTCTGAGATCATATCAACCATCGGTAAGAGGACGAGGAAGAACAGCAGCACCACCACGAGGAGGAGACGATCGACGAAGGAGAGGAGGAGGAGGAAAAAGGAGGTGAGGCGGACCTCGCCTTCCTCCTCCTGTTCCTCCTCAACGTCCTCGTTCCTCCCCCTCCTCTTCCTCCTCCTCATCCTCCTCCTCCTCCTCCTCCGTTCCCTCCTCTTCGCCCTGCTCTTCGTCCTCTTCCCTCATCATGCGCCTCGCCCCCCCCATCTGCCCCCTCGCCCTCGTCTTCTTCGCTCCCCCGAGCATGCGCGGGGCGCGCGGCGGCCCCGGGTGGAGCCCCCCTGGCACGTGGGTATCCGACATCCATGGGTGCACGTTGGCTCATATATGTCACCATATGGTTGGATATACTATGGTATGACATGCGTTGCGGCACTATGTCATTGCTGGATATGCTGACAGATTATGTTGTAGTATGCTGTTCCGTGATGCTGTTGACGGCTCGGCTGAGTACATTATGGAATGATCTGCTCTGCTAGTATGTTTCGCAAAACCCTGGTGACACGTGTTATGATATGTTATGTGATGATGTCTCATGATATGATATGCCCTGCCATAGTGTATTACGTTATGATCGGTGATATTATGTTATGTTGTGGTATGTCGTATTATGCTATATCATGCTATGCTCTGGTATGGTGTGTGATGTTGTGTTTGTAGACAACTCGGTACAGTATGATATATGATGACCTGCTATGCTAGTATGGGGCGGTATGATCTACTGTTGTCTTATGATATGTTATGCGATGAAGTGCAATGGCATGGGATGTTATGCCAAGGTGTCTTATGGTTTCCTTGGTTATGTCATGTTATGTTGTGCTATGTCGCCTTCTGCTCGACCGTGCTATTACATGATGTGCGATGTGACGGTCGATTCGATCATGCTCTTTTTTGTCATGAGTTTGTTATGGTATGCTCTGTCATGTTACGGCATGCTCGTGTTATGGTATGCTACCTTCTGGTGTGACATGCTGTGTTCTGGCGTGTTCGCCGCTATACGCTGCTGACGTATTATGATATGTTTGGTGACGCTGCGCCATGAAATGATTTGTTATGCAAATGTGCCTTATGGTATGCTCGGCTCTGTTATATTGTGTTGTGTTATGTCGTTTGCGGTTCTGTCATGTTCTGCTCTGGTATGTTCTGTGATATGCTGGCGTCCTCTATTTTGTCATGATATCGATATGATATGTTCTGCAATTTTATGTCATGCTCTTGCTCTGTTCTGTCATGTTCTGTTTCGTCACATTGTGTTCTATCGTGTTTGTCGAGGGCGCGAGGCAAGATACCCGGGATTCTCGGGACAACGTGAGGCCTGGCGGCCGCAGTATGCAGGGTGTGTACTGTCATGTTTGTCGAGGGCGCGAGGCGGGATAACCAGGACTCTCGGGACAACTTGGGGTCTGGCGGCCGCGGTATGCAGGGTGTGTTCTGTCGTGTTTGTCGAGGGCGCGAGGCGGGATAACCGGGACTCTCGGGACAACTTGGGGTCTGGCGGCCGCGGTATGCAGGGTGTGTTCTGTCGTGTTTGTCGAGGGCGCGAGGCGGGATAACCGGGACACTCGGGGCAACTTGGGGTCAGGCGGCCGCGGTATGCAGGGTGCGAGTGGCCGGGAGGTCTGTTCTTAAAATCTATCGACTCCACCCTGTCCAGCGGGGAACAAGAGAAGAAGCGAGGGCCTGATTCATGAGTGTCGACGGAGCGGCGTTCCCATAAATTGCAACCAAAGACAACGCGAGAGCGCGATTCCAGCATAAATTGTGAGGAAGTTTCGCGCGCGAGCACGATTCCCAAATGAATTGTGAGGACATGTCAGGCGGGAGCCGTTGTTGTTGTTGAACCTCGGGGGACAACGACGCATTGTGAGCCCCAAGACTTTCCCTTGAAAAAAACACCAGGTGGAAGCCCCTGCAGGAGCACCTTAATCGAAAACACAACGGGCACTGGGCAGTGGGGACCAACCAAAAGCATTCTTTAGATTACACATGAAAAGTCAACAGCAACACAACCACAACAACCACAGCCACAAAAACATCATCACCACCATCACCGACACCACAATCACCACCACCAATCGCCATCACCACCCATGAACACCATCACATTCCATCACCTCCCATCATCTTCATCATCACCAATATCATCAGCATCATCCTCTTCAAATCCCTCATCCGCACCACCACCACCAATCATCATCACCATCCAACAATACGAACACATTCCATCATCAGCAGCAACACCACCGTCATCGTCATCATCCTACTCATCAGCAGCATCCTCACAACTATATATCACCATCCTCGATAAACCACATCACCACCATCAGCATCAGCATCAGCAGCATCGTCGTCATCATCCTTATCACCTACATCATCACCATCAGCATCATCACCATCATCACCATATCAGAATCACCACCATCGTCACCGTCGTCGTTGTCATCACTAGCAGCAGTTTCCCCATCACCGCCCGTCACCACCATCAACCATGATCGTCGTCATCGCCACTTATAGCTACCATCATCAAAAGCATAATCAGCATCATCATCACCGCCACCACCATCATCATCAACAACGTCAACCGCATCGTGATTCGGGCGTGCTGGAGAGCCGTGCAGCCTCGTGGAGTCCACGCAGAGCAAAGGGGCCGTGGGAGGAATCAGGGAATCGTCATCGTCGTCGTCATCGCCACCGTCGCCGCCCCGCTTCCCGCCAGACTGGGGCTCCTCCGATTAACCCGGGAGCTCGCCTCCCGAGATCGACCTCCGTCCGAACGCGGGCACGGGCGAAACCCCCCGTCCTTGATGCGCAGGTTCCGGGCCTCGAGGGAGGCCTGGCGCGCCCGCTGGCGGCGAGCGAGCACGGCAGCCTCCCTCTCTCCACGTCCTGGTCCTCCTCCTCCTCCTTCTCCTCCTCCTCCTTCTCCTCCTCCTCCTCCTTCTCCTCCTGCTTCTCCTCCCTTCCAGGTCCTCCTCCTCCTCCTCCTCCTCCTCCTCCTCCTCCTCCTCCTCCTCCTCCGCCTCCGCCTTCTCTTTCTCCTCCATTCCTTTTCCTTATACATAACTCCTCCCTGTCGCATCCCGAGGCCGGTCGAAAGGGCGGACCGGGCGTTTCGACTGAAACTTCCTCACCCTTTACGATCGTGAAGCTGAAAGACTGACAAATGCTTCACAGATTGAAGGCGAGTTGTCTTCAAAATGTGGCTCTCGCCGTAGCGCCTCGCACATTCGTTTAAAAAATGCTTGCAAAGTTTCCTGGGTTGAGGGCGGGTCGTTTTCAAAGTGTGGTTCTCGCCTTAGCGCCGCGCACATTCGTTTGCAAGAATCCAAGAATTTCGAAGATTGAGGGCGGGTCCATTTCAAAATGTGGCTCTCGCCTTAGCGCCGCGCACACTCGTTGCAAAAAGACACAGGAGCTTCACGGAGTGAGGGCGGGTCGTTTTCAAAGTGTGGTTCTCGCCCTAGCGCCGCGAACATTCGTTTGCAAAAATCAACGAATTTCAAAGATTGAGGGCGGGTTCACTTCAAGATGTGGCTCTCGCCTTAGCGCCGCGCACACTCTTTGCAAAAAAATACAAGAACTTCAGGGATTGAGGGCGGCTCGTTCTCAAAATGTGGTTTTCGCCTTAGCGCCGCGCACATTCGTTTTCAAAAACCAAAAAAAACCTAACATTGAAGGCGGGTCCATGTCAAAATGTGGCTCTCGCTTTTGCGCCTTGTCCATTCGTTTGCAAGAAATCCAAGAATTCCACAGATTGAGGGTGGGTCCATTTCAAAATGTGGCTCTCGCCTTAGCGCCACGCACACTCGTTGCAACAACTTTTCCAGAGCTTCACGGATTGAGGGCGGGTCGCTTTCAAAGTGTGGTTCTCGCCTTAGCGCCGCGCACATTCGTTTGCAAAAATCCAAGAATTTCAAAGATTGAGGGTGGGTCCATTTCAAAATGTGGCTCTCGCCTTAGCGCCGCGCACACTCGTTGCAATAAAGATACAAGTGCTTCACGGATGGAGGGCGGCTCGTTCTCAAAATGTGGCTTTCGCCTTAGCGCCGCGCACATTCCTCTGCACCCCCCCCCCCCCCCAAACAAAAAATGAGAGCGGGTCCATGTCAAAATGTGGCTCTCGCCTTAGCGCCGCGCACTTTCGTTTTAAAAGTTCGAGAGTTTCAATGGTTCTCACGGTCAACGTACATGAAATTGCGTCTTGGATGGATTCAGGGATGTCAGGGCGCACCAGTTACGCTGACTCGCGGTGTTGAAATCCTTGGAACGGCGTTCTGGCACGATTAAGGATCGCCAAGGCGTAACAGTCAGGTTAGCTCATGGCATTGAAATCCTAAGAATTGTGTTTCGGCACGCTTCAGGATTTCCACACGGATGTCCCCCAACGGGGCCATTCCCTCAGTGGAAATGAACCCTTGCAGGGGCCTGTGAAGAAGGAGTTTGGAGGGAGGGGGTGTATCACAATATCGTTGATGGGTCTTGGGTTTACACTGGTCCTCCTCCCCCATCCTCGTCCTGCTCCTCCCTTCCCCCTCCTCCTCCCCCTCCTCCTCCTCCTCGTCATCATCATCATCATCACCATCATCATCAGCAGCACCATAATCATCATCATCGTCATCTTCATCTTCAGCAACATCATCATCGTCGTCGTCATCATCATCATCATCATCATCCTAATCAGCATCATCATCATCATCATCATCATCATCCTCATCATCATCATCATCATCAGCCTCATCATCAGCAGCATCATCATCATCACCATCATCACCATCATTATCATTACCATCGTCGTCATCATCAACAACAACATCAACACCACCATCAGCATAATCAGCATCCTCATCATCATTATCATCAGCACCCGCATTATCATCATCGTCGTGGTCGTCAGCATGCTCATCAGTAGCGTATTCATCAGCATCATCAGCTACATCATCATCATCATCATCATCATCATCATCATCATCATCACCAGCACCATTTATCGCAAGTTTATATATCATCATCATCTGCATCATCATCAACAGCATCAGCATCACAAACATCCTCATCAGCATCATCACCATCATCATCGTCGTCGACATCGTCACCATCATTATCAGCATCATCATTACCATCCTCAGTATCATCATAATCAGCTGCATCAGCATCAGCATCAGCATCAGCATCAGCATCAGCATCAGCATCATTATCAACACCATCATCATCCTCATCACCACCACCACCACCATCATCATCAGCAGCAGCCGCATAATTGCTTGCACGATCATAACATGCCATCTCCTCCTCCGCCTCCTCCTACTCCTCCTCCTCCGCTTCCTCCGTCTCCGCCGCCTCTCTGCCTCTTCTCCCTCCTCCTCCTCGTCCTCGTCTTCATCATCCTCATCCTCTTCCTCCTCCTCGTCTTCCTCCTTCTCCACCTCCTCCTCCTCCACCTCCTCCTCCTCGGCCTCCTCCGCCTCCTCTGTCTCCTCCTCCTCCTCCTCCTCCTCCTACTCCTCCTCCGCTTCCTCCGTCTTCTCTGTCTCCTCTGTCTCCTCCTCCTCCTCCTCCTCCTCCTCCTCATTCTCCTCCTCCTCCTCGTCCTTGTCCTCGTCCTCGTCCTCCTCCTCCCTCCTCCTCCTCCTCCTCCTCCTCCTCCCTCCTCCTCCTCCTCCTCCGGCTCCGCCTCCTCCTCCTCCTCCTCCTCCTCGTCCATCATCATCATCATCATCATCATCATCATCATCATCATCATCATCATCATCAGCATCAGCAGCAGCAGCAGCATCATCATCATCATCATCATCATCATCATCATCATCAGCATCATCATCATCATCATCATCATCAGCATCATCATCATCATCATCATCAGCATCATCATCAGCATCATCATCATCATTCATCATCATCATCATCATCATCATCATCATAATCAGCATCATCATCGTCACCATCACCATCACCATGATCATGATCATCATCATCAGCAGCAGCATCATCATCAGCAGCATCACCATCACCATCAATCATCATCATCAGCATCATAATCATCATAATCATCATCATCAGCATCATCATCATCATCATCATCATCATCATCATCATCATCATCATCATCATCCATCCTTCTCCTCCTCCTCCTTCTCCTCCTTCTCCTCCCCCTCCTCCTCCTCCTCCGCCTCCTCCTCCTCCTCCTCCTCCTCCCTCCTCCTCCTCCTCCTCCTCCTCCTCCTCCTTCTTCCTCCTCCCTCCTCCTCCTCCTCCTCCTCCTCCTCCTCCTCCTCCTCCTCCTCCTCCTATTCTTCTTCTTTTCATTATGATTATTATTATCCTTGTTATTATTATTATTATTATTCTCTCCCTCCCCCAGGTCATCCTCGTCCACATGCTCCAGATGCTCATCTTCCTGACGCGGGCGCCGACGAGGGAGGGGAGGGAACGGGAGAGTGGGACGGGGTGGGGGGAGAGAGGGGAGGGATGCAAGGTAAAGAAGCAGCATGGGAGGGGGGGCAGGAGCGAGGGGGAGGGAGGCAGGGAGGGGAGGAGCCTCTGCTTGGCCGAGGCTCCATCCGAAGAGGGCGGGTGCCCGCCCTTGCACACCTTCTAGCAGCTCGGCAGCAGCCTCCCTGGGGCCGCACAACTGCACGCGCCGAGGAAAACTCGGGGCGGGCGCCTCGGGGAGAGCGCTCCCTGCCGCATGCGGCGGCATGCCGAGAGGGGCATGGTGCGACGCGCGGCTTCGATGAGCTCATGCTCGCAAAGAGGGTGCCGAGGCGGGTGGCGCCACGTGGCACGAGGACCACGCCACTTACGCCGCACAGGCACCGATCGAGGAAAAAAAGAAGCGGCAGCAGCGGCGGCCGAATGATGGGGACCAGCAGCGGCATGCCGAGAGGGAGGGAGGAAAGACTGGCTTTTGTCGGTTACCCCCCTCTCCTCCTCCCGCCCTCGCCCTCGCCATCCATCGTCCTCATTACAGCCGTGTCGCGCGAATTTGACGGCGGTGCGATTGGATTCGCAGTGCCAGCCGATGTGTGAGATGTGCGAGGCTTGTCAGAGAGCGTGTTCCGCTGAAGAACAAAAAATAAATAATCTGGTTTCTTTTCGCCACACGTAGGAGTGACCCATCCAGCCATCGCTCTGGCATAGGGCCAGCCAGCCATCGCAGTGCCCAGTGCGCTGCGCCTTGCGGACTCGAGCGCCCCAGGAGGACTCGGCAGACACATCCATGTGCAGGAGGACCAGCCCTGGAATACCAAAAACACCGAAGAAAAAAACTTCTGGAGGTCCGCGCGAACTTCTGGGGTCGGCGCTGGACACCGCGCCCACCGCAGCTCCTCCCCAGCCCGCGGAGCGAGATGGCAGCGGCGCCAGAAGCGCCGCCAGGGGTGGCGGGAAGGAGGGCCCAGCGCCGACCCGAGAGATCCGCCCAGACCTCCGAGAAGGTCGACACCGCCCTCTGCTCCTGGCAGCCCGAGCCCCGAGGGTGGGCCAGGCGTGCCACCCTCCCCCGGTCCACCCGAGGAGCCCCCCGGCGCGGGAGCGCGCTCACCGCCGCCTCCCCCTCCTCCTCCTCCTCCTCCTCCTCCTCCTCCTCCTCCTCCTCCTCCTCCTCCTCCTCCTCCACTACTCCAGAACCTCGCCGCCGTCCCAGAGCCCGCGGCCGAGCGAGAACTCGGCGGCGGCCCTCGACTCGACTCAGAGGTGCCAGCCCTTTTGCCCCGAGGGCCCTACTGGCAGGAGGAGTGGGACCAGTCGAGCCAGGTCGGGGCGTGGACAGCCGCGCCCTCAGAGGGAGAGCACTTCGTGGGGCGGGGACCAGAATGCGCCGAGTGAGCACCACCAGGGAGCCGCTGCAAATGGCTTTCGAGTATCTGTTGTGCAGTTTTGCAGTGCGGCACGAGTTGCAATGTGGATGCGTATTTGTGTGCTGTGAATGATAGTGTCGTGTCTGATTGGTCGTGTGGCATGTTTGCACCTGCTTGTAATATCATCCTGAACGCGGTTTCTGATAATTGACTACCATAGCGCCTGCAATGTCTAATTGGTCGTTGCTGCAGTTGGCTCTTATCGGGCTGGCGTGAAGTCCTGACGCCCGTCATGGCTGATTGGTCGTGGAATGCTGATACGGCCAAGTCATAGCATGATACTGATTAGCCTTCTGATGTGATGGACTAGTACTGTCTTATGTCATTGGTGACTTACTTGTAAACATGTCATGCCTGTGTCTATCATGTCTATGACTCGCGTATGTCAGTCTGCATATAGGATCATGACTTATGTCTGTAGTTTGGGTCTGTCATCGGTTATGTTCGGGGCCCGGCGAGGCGGGCCACCAGGAACTGCCAGGGTAGTGAAGCCTGGAGGTCGCGGTGTACAGAGCTGGCGGGCGAGGTGGGACATCAGGGGCTATCGAGAGTACCCCGGCCTGGCGGTCGCGGTTTGCAGGGCTGGCGAGCTCAGTCCTGTTTGTGCAGATGGTGGTGCATATGATGCTCGGGATAGATGGTTGAAATCCGTGGCTTCTGTCAGGTCGCGAGGGCCAGGCCAGGAGCAACTGGGACACACCACTTCGTGGAGACTAGATCATTCCGAGGCAGCGCCCCCCATACCTGGGTAGGAATACGCAAACAGCCCCGTCTGCCGGGTGGGGATAAAATGAAAGCCAGAGCCGATTCCATTGGGGAGGAACGACCACACATACATATCGCCAGAGCGCAATCGAGGGATCGTGACCACCAGTGGCGAGGGGCAACAAGTGGCATCGGTCACGAAAGTCATGCTGGGTGGCGGCCAGGGTCAGAGCTGGCAGCTGGAAGCAACAAGTATCCTGTCGAACACATGCGAACCCTGCCACTGGGGCCGTCGGTGCGAACCATGCCACTGGGGCCTTCGGCGGAGCTCCCTTAGGGGCCGCGAAACATGTGACGGGTGCACCACAATGGGACGGGTAACCATGCGGCCCCTGCCACTGGGGCCCTCGGTGAAGCTCCCTATGGGGGCACGAAGCGTGTGCGTGGTGTGCCGAAGCGGACATGCGGAAGGCAGGGCAAGGAGGAGGAGGAGGAAGAGGAGGAGGAGGAGGAGGAGGAGAAGAAAGAGGAGGAGGAGGAGGAGGAGGAAGAGGAAGGAGACGTGCGGCGCTGCGCTTTCAAGACGAGGAGCCAACTCACAGGAGGAGTTGGGATCCGTACCAGGCGAGCAGACCAGCAAACAGACAAGCGAGCACCCGTCCCCGCCCTTCGGCGGAGGGGCGCTGGGGCCTCGAGCTGGCGGATGCGCGCCGCGCGCGAGAGCAGCTCCGCGGTCTGCGCCTCCACCTCCAGCCGGGCAGCGCGCTCCCGTGCCAGCGCCTGGCACCGGGGAGGGCGAGGGGAGGGCGAAGGGAGGGCGAGGGGAGGGCGAGGGGAGGGCGAGAGCAGGTCAGCCTACGGCCAGGAACTTGTGGACAGCGTGTCGCGGCGGCGGCCCCGGCGATTTGTTCCTCTCAGCGAGGGACACATCGGAGCCGAGGGACACATCGGAGCCGAAAAGGGCACAGGGGGAGGAAGAAAGGGCGGAGCACGCTCAGACCGTGAAGATCTTGCACGTGTGCCAGAACACAGGCTAGAACGCGCAGCGAGCCGGGAGTGGCAGGGCAAGACGTGTGGCCGTGCCAAAGTGCGGCAAGTTCATGAGACGCCCTGTGGCGGAACTCCGAGGCGACCGCGCACGCAGCTCATGCGAAGAGCAGTCCAAGTTGCAAAGACAGTACAGAGCTCCAGTGAAGAAACCGACCACGTGTGTCGCCGAAACGCAATCTGGGGAACGGCACGGACCAGCAGCCCAGGGAAGCCAGCCCCAGCGACGCGCTGTGCCTTCAAGCGGATAGGTTGTCGCTCCGCTCCGCGGGACGGGAAGCTCGGGAAAGATGGCGAAGGCAAGATAGCCGCAGGGGGGGCTTGGGAAAGATGGCAGGAACGATAACAGGCTCCGCAACCCAGGGCCGGATAGCGGGAGGCTGGGAAAGGCTCGGGACGTTGACGCTTGGGAATGGTGACGTGGATAGCGTGTCGCACTGAAGCGCAAAGGGGTCAGAACCGGCGGAGCGACGCGCGAAGCCAAAGCTCCTGACCGTGAGCACAAGGGCTTTGGGGTGTCCGCGCAGACCTTCGAGAGCGTGTGCTCCCGCTGCTTCCGCTTCTTCGAGGGAAGCGAGGCCCGGGCGGGGGGGTGCACGGCGAGAGGGGCGGGCGGAAAAAAAAGGGGGGAAGGCAGCGGGAAAAGGAGGGCGGCCATGGAGGAGGAGGAGGAGGAGGAGGAGGAGGAGGAGGAGGAGGAGGAGGAGGACGACGACGACGACGACGACGACGAAGAGGACGAGCACAAAGGGGAGGAGGAGGAGGAGGAGGAGGAGGAGGAGGAGGAGGAGGAGAAGGAGGAGGAGGAGAGGAGGAGGAGGAGAGAGGAGGAGGAGGAGGAGGAGGAGGAGGAGGAAGGAGAGGAGGAGGAGGACATAGGGAAGAAGGAGGAGGAGGACGAGGACGAGGACGAGGCCGAGGACGACGACAACGATGGAAGAGAAGGGGGGCAAGGGCATGGAAAAATAAAAAATGAGTAGACTGGTTTCTTGGGTCCGCGCTCGACCCTCCCCCCCTCCCTGGCGCGCGCTCCGGCGCCCCAGGGGGTGGCGCCAGAGGCGCTGCTAGGGGGGGGGCCCAGCGCCGAACCAAGAAAATCCGCGCGGACATTTGAAAGCGGAAAGTCAACCCGTGCAACAAGGACGCACGAGAGGGATGCAAGGACCCTGGAAGTAGGGAATCGAACTCTATACACCGACGATTCTGGGGGCCCTGCATTGAAATTTGCACTGGAGAGCGGATCCTGGTGTATACGGGACCCTGGTGTATACATTTTTCGCTGCTTCCCCGGGACATCGGGGAAAAAGCGTACACCACACCACCCAAGCATCGCCCCCGACCCTCAAGAAGTCCTGGGATTGAAGAACAGCCCGCCACTGGTAATGTATATGTTCCAGTTTCCGAGGAAGGCCGTCGACACTCTGCGAGCGGGGCGCGGCCAGCGAAAGCGGCCAAGGATGGGCCGAAGGGGAAGGAGGCAAGGATAACCTTAGGAAGGAGGCAGCAGGGAGGAGGGGAGGAGGGGGTTGACAAGGCGGGAGGAGGGAGGGGGAGGCTCGGAGGAGCATGTCAAGACAGCAAGGGCTGGTGCCACAGCAGTCAATGCCAGAAGAGCAGGAAGCCTTTGAGACCCTCCGCCGCACAGGGAAGCGCTCGCACTCGGGGAGCGACGCCCTGGACCTGGCCGAGCTCGAGCTCGATCGCCTGCCTCTGCCCCTGGCCACCTGCTCGACGCAGGCGGCCCGCTGGCGAGGCAGGGAACCGCCCGCGCCTCGCGTGCCTGCGGCTCGTGGCCGTGCAGCCCTGCCCGGCTACGGCCTCCACTCCCTCGGCGAGAGCGGCACCGGGGGGGCGGGGCGCGGATGCGAGCAACGTGTCCGCATCCGCGGCCTCGCGCCCCTGGGCCGCCACCGTCGCGGATGCGGGCGCGGCTGCCGCAGGTGCCCAGTGAGTATTCGCGCCCCGGAGTCCAGACCGCGAGGTCGCGGATGCGGAGATGTTCGCCACTCGTGAGGGTTGCGGAGGGGGGGGGCGTGGAGCCGGAGGGGTGCACGGGGCTCCACGCCCCACACGCCGCACTCCACCTCCGCGAGAGCCCCGCCACGCCCCCCCCGTCGGGCTCCGCGCCCCGCACGCCCTCCGACCAGCACGCCGTGCGGCCTCCGTGAGGGCGGCATCGCCCGCCCCCCCCCCTTTGGGGTTCTGGCCCGCCGTCTCTGGCGCCACCGCTCGCCGCGGCGACCGTCACCGCCTCCTGGTCGGGCAGCACGGCTGTGCTCTGCTCGACCAGATCCCTGCACCTGCCCCTGTGAAGCGGCACGTGCGGCTGTTCCTGCAGCTTCTCGATCGACTTGTCTGGTAGTTTGCAGTGAGCTGCCCCGTCGAGAGCTTCGCCGCCTGATTACCGGGGTGTGGTGTGCTACGCCGTCGGGGAATCATCTGCCCGCACGAGGGGTCTCTCGACGCCGCCTGCGCATCAGTCAGCTCGGGGGGTCGCCTGGAGCACGAAGGGTGACGCTGGTGGCGGCGCGTCGTCCTCCTCGAAGTCGCCCTCGTGCTCCCTCCCTGGACGTCTTCCAGGTGGGAGTCCGCATCTGAGGCGCCAATGCCGTCACTGACGGAGCCGTTCCCGAGCGCGATGAGGCCAACGATGCTGCTCACATCGTCGAGCCACCTCGCGGCCTCGTGGGCTGCCTCACCGCCATGTGCTTCAAGCCAGCCTGCAGGCTCTTCCTCGCGCGCCCATTCCATTAGTCTCCTTTTCCAACCGCACCCATACCACAAAGAAGCGCCACGCTGTGATGGTGGGCACGTCACCGCTCGCGCTGCTCGCAGTGCTGCCTATGACGGTGCCCTGCCCGATTGCTCAAAAGCCCGCGTCAAGGCTGACACTTTCTTGCGGGTTACGGTCAGAGAGTGTTGCTTAGCGTGTCGCACGCAGGCACCTGCGATAAGGTCTGCCATGCAAGCTGACGGCGTGTCGCTCTGCTTCGTGGAACGGGAGGCTGCGAAAAGATCGGAACGTTGACGCTTAAGAATTGGGGCGTGCTGAGCGTGTCGCGCCGAAGCGTTTTTGGGCCACAACCGGCGGCGCGACATACTAAGCGATGGTTCCGGACTGCATCCCACGCTCGATTGCCATTACCAATCGCGTCGTGAACCGCCCAGGAAACTCAGTGCCCAGCAGCCGTCTCGCCCGCGCCCCCTGGCTCGACGTTTGTAGGCCCCCTCGCTGGACCCCATACGGTGAGGGCATTGGATAAGGACCCATTGGATAAGAAATCATGGACTTGTAAGCCAGTGGGACTCCAATCGTTGATTGGCTGTGGATACCACCGCCGCACTCATTAGATAAAGAGTCCTCCAGGGTCTGAAGCTTCCTGGTCACATTCTTGAACGAACGCCCCCACCATATGCTGAACTACTCGGCGGGCATGTGCCGTCTTGGCCGGGAACCTGGTAGAGGCGGCAACTTCCAATGCGAGGATAAGGATCATGGAGAGGAGAAGGAGGTATGGGAAGAGGAGGAGGAGGAGGAGGAGGAGAAGGAGAAGGGTCCCGAGCAGGAGAATGGGGGACGAGGACGTCCTAACCCTCCTCGTTGCCGTCCTCCTCGCTTCCCTCCTCCTCCTCCTCCTCCTCCTCTTCATCCTCCTCCTCCTCCTTCTCCCCCTCCTCCTCCTCCTCCTCTTCTTCCTGCTCATCCTCTGACCTCCCTCATCATATCCCTTCCCAGACCTTCGTGTTTTGATTATTAGCGCCCTCTTGACCTCTCGACACCATCGCCAAGACCGTTTTGTCGGCACGGATTGCGCTCTGATGGCCATGGGACCGAAATCGTGTCCTCCTCCTCCTCCTCCTCCTCCTCCTCCTCGTCCTCCTCCTCATACTCCTCCTTGTCCTCCTCCTCCTCCTGATCCTCCTCTTCTTCCTCCTCCTCCTCCTCCTCTTCCTCCTCCTCCTCCTGATCCTCCTACTCCTGCTCCTGCTCCTGCTCCTGTTCCTGCTCCTGCTCCTGCTCCTCCTCCTCCTTCTCCTCCTCCTCCTCATCATCCTCATCCTCATCCTCCTCCACTTCCTCATCCTCCTCATCCTCCTCCTCCTCGTCCTCCTCCTCCTCATCATCATCATCATGTTCCTCCTCCATTCCTTTGCATTACAAATAACTTCTCCCTGTCGCACCCCGAGGCCAGATTTAAGGGCCGGGCGTTTCGCCTGAGACTTCCGAGACTTCCTCATCATTGATGATTGAAAGCTTAAACAGTAGCAACAGCTTCACATATGGAGGGCGGGTCTTTTTCAAAATGTGGCTCTCGCCATAGCGCCCAGCACATTGGTTTTTCGAAAGTACAAGAGATTCACGGATTGAGCGCGACCCGTTTCAAAATGTGGCTCTCGCCTTAGCGCCGCGCACATTCTTTCTACAAAGTTGCACGGGCTCCACGGGTTTTAAGCGATCCGTTATCAAAATGTGGCTCTCGCCTTAGCGTCACGTACATTCGTTTTACAGAATTATAAGAGCTTCACGGATTGAG
>CAUYUJ010020188.1:37500-52500 GCA_963575745.1 Prorocentrum cordatum
GAACACAATTCCTGGGAGTTCAACACCACGAAGCAACGCGAATGTTGCGCCCTGACAGTCTGACAACGTGCCAGAACACCACGTTCGGGATGTTGACCATGAGACTCCATGAAACTGCTGTAAACTCTTAAAAACGGATGCGCGCGGTGCTACGGCGAGAACCACATATTAAAAACCGCCTGCCCTCCATCCATAAAGCTGGTGCACACTGTAAAAAGAATGCTCGCGGCGCTGAGGCGAAAGTCACATTCTGAAACCACCCGCCCTCCATCCGTGAAACTGCTTGTTCAAACGAACGCGCGCGGCGCTGAGGCGAAAGCAACACTTTGACCACCACCCGCCCTCCATCCGTGAAACTGTTGCAAGTTTCAAGCCTCAGAACCAGACATGGTGAGGAAGGCTCTGGCGAATCGCCCGGCCCGCCCTTTCGACTGGCCTCGGGGTGCGACAGGGAAGGAGCAGGGGAAGGAGCAGGAGAAGGAAAAGAAATGGAGGAGGGGAGGAGCAGGAGAAGGAGAGGAGGAGCGAACGACGCGCTGAAGGGGGCGCGTGTCCGCGGGTTAGAGGCGCAGCGGGCCCGCGCCGCCCACGAGGCACCGAGGCAACCTCAGGACGCGGCGGACGGCTGCGACCACCTCCTTGTGGATATTGAGCTCGTCGTGGATGGCGAGCGTGCCCAGCTCGGTGCGCACCCGCATGATGTTGTACGTGCGGAAGGCTACGGCCATGCGTGTGATGGTGTGCCTCGGATGGTCGTCGACGTTGTTGCTCTCGTGGAGTCCGAGCCGTGTGAGGACGTCACCAGCAGGTTGACCACGAGGTAGAGCCAGTAACGCCCACATTCGTGGGCATGTAATGTAGTGGCTGATGTCGTCCGTGTTCTTGATATGCGAGTCTTTGTCGCATCCGAACAGGCAGTTCTTCTTGTGGGGGTTGACGTGCATGCGGTGCGATGTCGCCCATGCCCCAGACAAGGTCTTGACCACGGGCCAGAATAGCGAGGCCGTGGAGTTCGCCAAGTGAGGCCGCAGGTCGCGCCAGCCTTGCTCAACACTCGCAGGGAGAGCAGCTCGGCCAAGAAGTCCGTCACGGGCGGATGTATCGGAGCCCATCATGATGTCATTGGCGGTGTAGATGTGAGGTGTGGAGGTGGCCGTAGTGGTGGACTGAGTGCCGTCGTCTTCCTGCGGGATGTTCGGGTTGGTGGCACGTTCCCGTTCGATCCAGCGACGACGGGCGCGGTGTTCAGCAGCTTCATCAGCAAATTCTCGATGAGCGTTCGTCGGCATGTGCTCGGTGGTGTAGATCTGTAGACGGTGGTTGCGAGATAGCTCGTTGCCACGCACCGTAACATATCTCCTTCGCCATGTCACGGCGAGTACTGGCTGACCCGCACTGGTCGTCGAGGCAGAAGTGCGCGTTGAACTGGGTGCGGTGAAGAACCGCTGTGATGTACGGGACGCACCAGTCCATCCAGTCGTTGAAGTTGTCCATATCGCGGCCGAAGAATACGCTGGGATTCCATATTGCTGCCCATGCTTCTGCACGTTCCTTCAGATACTTCATGGAGTCATGGTTGTCGTTTCCATTCGGCTGCTCGGTCGTAGCAGGTGTCATCTGCGGTCCACCGTCAACAGGAAGTAGTGGGAACCAGGCACGGAGACGGTGATGGATAGTCTTATGGAAGGAGTCGCGGTACAGCTGGCGTTGTAGTTCCCGTAGGTATGCTTGTTGTGGAGAGGTGCGTGAAGTGGCACTCGAAGTAGCAACATCCGAAGCTATGATTCCAGCATGTCTCTGATGAGGTCCGCCAGCCCTGTCACGACTGGGTGTGTGAAGGTCACCAGCCCTGTCATGGCGGGGTGCCTGGTGAGCTCCAGTCCTGTCACGACTGTGCGTGTACCGATCATCCGCCTTGTTACGACGGGATGCCATGATAGCGTGTCGACCAGCAGCAGCAGCTTGCGCATGTGCTCGTTGAAGTATCTGGGCGGCATTCACCGTAGATCCTGTGGATCGCGTGAGAATATTGAAGATGGATCCTTTGCCCGTCGCGATCAGCTTATTGTGAAGTATGTCGTCGAATCGCTGCACGATGGAAGTGGCGCCAAGCCAGCATGAAGCAGACCATTTGCCAGCAGCAACATCTCGTAGCGGGAGAAGTTCTTCAGCATGGGCACGGAGTGCGTGAAGCAGGGGCTGCCATCCGGGGATGGTGGTCGTGGAGGCGCGCCACATCGTTGCTGCAAGAAGCGTTTCAATACCCTGTGGCATTGTGGCGGACGCCCATAGCGAGAACGACAGAATGTCCATCTTCGTGAAGCTTGATGGGGCAGCTCGGATCAGCTTGTGGAACCCGTGAATCTCCTTGAACAGGAATGCTGGAGAAGGCGGGTAGAGCTGGCCGACGTACGAGAGGCATGTGGTGGCAGCGGAGGTGTACATCTTGATGCACTGCTGGATGGGAGCGTAGGAGTCGCTCAGGATCTGGATGCGCCCCCAACACTTGTTGGCAGGACCTTGCCACTGACGGCCGAGAGATGCGCCAGGGCCGATGTACACGCCGAGGTAGCGCGCAAAGCTATTGATGGAGAAGTCTTGCCACGGCTCGTAGAGCTGGGTCAGGATGGCACAAATGCTCGCGGTGATCTCGGGCGCTGGCAGGGACCAGGTGGGCACGAGGACACATTTCTTCGGTTGGAGGCGGAGCCCAGCGTGATGTTGTGCAGCTTGCAGGTGTGGTAGTAGGGCGCTAAGATCCCGAAGTGCAGCAAGAACTATACCTAGGTCGTCGGCGCATGCGCTGAGCAGGCCTCTACCCAAAGCAGTAAGTTCCATCTTGAGGCCCTTGATGATGGGATCAAAGACTAGCGCCCAGAGCGCGCCGCTCAAGGGGCATCCTTGCGCAACCCCAGATTCTGCTAGAAGTAGCGGTCGCCGAATACCACCTAGGCCGAGGAAGGCAAGTGGAATGTTGTAGCAGCACTGCAGGAGATTGAGGAAGATGCCGTGGATGCCCCACCGCCTTAGAGTAGCCCACAACCACGTGTGCGTGAGGCTCGGAAACGCTGCGGCGATGTCCATGCTGGCGAAGCAGGGCATCATGCTGGAGGCATCGCTGTTGATGCTGGCGATACGGGCGCTGGTGTCCACTTTGGCAATGTTGGAGAGAAATTGACGGCCATTGGCAAAACCTTGTTGTTCTTCCTCGGTGTCCGACGCCACGGAGCTGAGGATGCGGTTCGTCGCGGAAGCGATGATCTTGATGTCACTGTTCTTCATGGCGAGGGGGCGTAGACAGTCAGGACTGCGCGAGCACTCGTAGTTGCCCATGGGCTCATCACCCTTGGGAAGCATGGCCATGAGCGCGTAGTTCAGGTCGTGCGGGATCAGTCCACCGTGAGCAATGGAGTGGAGAAGTGTGTGGAGGATCTCGGTGCTGTCTGCTGATCGTACCCATGCTCGATAAGGCAGTCCGTCAGGCCCAGGAGCAGAGTCACTGGCGTGTTTAGCAGCAGCTTGGAGTTCTTCAATCTCAGGTAGAGGCAGGTGGCGTGGAAGCATTGGTGGGAAGACCATGTCCAGATATTGCTGCATCGCTGGGGTGTCAACATGCTTAGCATCGAACACCTTCGACCAATGAGATTGAATAGCGTTGTGCATGTCCATGGGGTCGTTGGCGACTGTCGGGCCTCTGCTGTCGGTGATGCGGACACCTGCAAGAATCAAGCGCTTCGAGAACGGCTTCCAGATCTCGCTGCGCTGTCCAATACGACGGGCACGACAACGCCATCGTCCACGAAGGTCGGGTCGTTGTTCCGCGTAGGCAGCCCGCGAGCGGGCGGCAGCAGCGCGACGTCGTTGTTCAGCAATCTGAAGCTGCATGGCGGAGTGCTCGGTCTCGAACGCGGAGCGGTCGACTAGAGAGATCTTGTGGTGACTGATGTCGATGTGCTGTGCTCCAGCAGTGGTGTCCTCTCGAAGTCGCTGGGCGAGAGTGAGGTCTTGGTACCAGACGGCCCTGGCAATACTGCGAAGTGTGAGTGCACGTGCCTCTGCTATGACTTGAGGGCCTTCATTTCGGCATTCAAACGGCTCGATCCCGGAGGCGGAGACAGAGGCGATGGCATCGCGAGCCTTGCATGCCGCCATCTTCATTACGTGCTTCATAGTACGCCAGTTTGAGATGGGGTCGGCTGAGAGGTCGGCCATCTCGACAAGGCGATTGTAGTAGAACTTGTAGTGCTTCGATTCGAAGAGGAAGGCGGGGACGCCGCGCTCGCTGACTGGACGTGGCTGACGAGGCCGAAGCCGTAGATGTAGAATCTTGTGATCGCTGATGGGCTCCCCTTCTCGGTCGAGCGGTCGGCCATCGGCAACAAGAAGTGCCTCGATGTGCGGGATGTTTGATGCGTTGATCGAGAAGAAGCATCTGTCGATGGTCGCCTCCGTCATGTTGGCCACGCATCGGCGCGCGGTGGCCGCTGTAGTGATCTCCATCATCTGTGAGAAGATGTTATTCCAGAAGGCGGGCTGGTAGTGCTTGGCGGTGGAGTCTGCGGTGGGGCGAAGCAGGCTCTTCGGCGGCGTCTGGGCGATATTGAAGTCACCAATCATGTAGTAGTCGTGGTTGTCTGGGCGGAGGGCTGAGCGTTGAACAGCTGCTTGCCGCGCAGTTTTGAAGCGCTGACGGTCAGATCCGCTGAGGTCGTAGTTGTGAATGTTGAAGATTGTTGTCTCATGCTGTCCTGTCCCGTCTTGAACGCGTAGTTCACCAATGCATCCAGGGACGATCGCGCGAAATTAACGTAGAGATCGCTGCTCAGGTGGCAGTTGGAGTTCAGCTCGGTCAAAGGGAACCAGGAATGCGATTCCGCCTGCGGTCTCCGAGGATTGGCCGTCAGTCACTAGCGCTGAGTGGGAGGCGATGTACTTGTGGTCGGAGCCCGCGGCCAGGAGGTCCATGTCGACGCTGTTGCCGTGCGTCTCTTGGATGGCGATGACCGCTCGTTGCCTCATGTAACGGAGCAACAACTGTCTCTTGAGGGCCCGCCTTGGTGCCGATCTGCCGTTGAGCGCCTGTGCATTCCACGAGACCAAGTTGAGGCCGTCGCCGTGAGGTTTCGTGAACCACGGCGACCATCGCATGCTAAAGCCACCGCACTGCCTCCAGTGGGTTGGCGAATGCGGCGGCCAGCGCGGTAGCCAATGGCGCATGCTCGGTGATAGGGATGCCAGCAGGGGCAGCAGCGTCGGACCAGCGAACTTGGGTGGCTGCATCAGGAGTGGCACCAGCTGTGACCTGGACGATGGGAGCACCGTCGACAGACAGGAAGCCTCCAGCGCAGTGAACCCGAGTCTCGATCGTGGGGAACTTGTCATTGATGAGCTTGTTGAGCTTTTTGAGTTGAACTTCTTGGCGGACCATGCGCGGCGACTTGTCCGCGGAGACGTAGAGGGCAGTGGGTCCGGAGTCCGATTCCACCTGGAAGCGACGCCATTCACGACCTTGCCGAAGTGCGCGATGTAGAGCTTGTGCTCGCGGGAGAGCAATCGAGTTGCCGCCAGTGAGTGTGCACGAAATTATCCGTGCAGGGCCCTCTGAGTTGATGCGGAGCGCGTCGATGTCCACGTCGGCGGCTTCGAACCAGGAGGCGAGCGCGGTCTTGAGCGAGGCGACGGAGAATTCTGAGGCAGCCCCACACCAGAAGGTTGCAGCATTCGGTGGTCGGCCCCAGGCACCCAGGGCGCCCAAATCCATGGCTGGGTGGAGAGCTTCGGCATGACGAAGAGCTTGCTGTAGGGCGTCCACGCTTGCCTTGAGTTCGCCTTGGAGGCGTTCAGCACGGTCAGCACGGCCTTTGAGTTCGGTAATACCCCTCTCGGCGGACTCCTGGCGGTTGCTGAGCTGCTCGGTGAGCTTCGTGATGTTGGCCAGAAACTCAGCTTGTGCAGCAGCTGCAACTTGCTTGGATGTGGCTTCGAAGGTGGCGGCGGCTTTCTCGACCTGGGTCTGGAGGAGATCAGTGAGCACCTTCCTCTGGTGTGCGGGGAGGCCGATCGCGGCGAGCTTCTGAGCTCCAGCAGCCCAGGGGTCGGCGGCAGCAGTGTCCTTGCCCTTGTCCTTGTCGGTGTAGTCGGCCCAGGAGTCGGAGCTGGCGACACCAGGCACACCCATCGCGAGGCTATCGATTGAGGTGCTAGCGCTGGCGGCAAGAGATATGTAAGCTGCGCCTCAGCAGCAAGGGATATGGAAATGCTCAACGCCGCGGGCACGGCGAAGGCGGAAAGCAGCGGTCCTAGCAGTCCCCGGACCAGGGGTCTCCGTGCTCTGCCACGGGGCACAAACATCTTGAGCCAAAATGACTACGGGAGGAGGAGAGGAGGAGGAGGAGGAGGAGGAGGAGGGGAAGGAGGAGGGGGGCCCAAACTCATAAACGATTGTGCAAGAAACTCTCCCTCCAAATTCCCTCTGCATAGACCCCCACAAGGGCGCGTTTCATCTGAAATAAATGCCCCGTTGGAGACAACCGCTGCAAATCATGAACTGCGCCAGAACACCATCTTTGGAACTTCAGTGAAGCGAATCACCGCTACTGCTGCGCTCTGCAAATCCTAAACCGTGCCAGACCACCATTCCTGGGACTTGAGCACCGCGAATCAACGTAACTGTTGCGCCCTGGCATTCTGGCATCGTGCCATATCACTATTTCTGGGATGCAAACCAGGAGAATCATAAAAACTGCTGCTGCAGACTCCTTAAACGAATTGTCGCGGCAGTAGGGCGAGAGCCACATTTCGAAAACAACCCGCCCTCCATCCGCGAAACCCCTGCAACTTTTCTAAACGAGTGTGCGCGACGCTGAAGCGAGAACCACATGTTTGAAAGCCACCCGCCCTCCATTCGTGAAACTGCTGCAGCATGTCCAGAGGAATGCGCGCGGCGCTAAGGCGAGAGCCACATGTTTGAAAACCACCCCCCATCCATCCGTGAAACTGCTACAAATGTCAAGCTTCAGGATCAGAAAAGATGAGGAACTCTCAGGCGAAACGACTGGCCCGCCCTTTCGACCAGTCTCTGGGTGCGACGGGGAGGAGTTATCTACAGGGAAAGGGAATGGGGGAGAAGGAGGAGGAGCAGGAGGAGGAGGCCAGGAGGAGGCCAGGAGGAGGCCAGGAGGGGGTGGAGGGGAAAGTAGAGGGGGAGGAGGACAGGAAGGAGGAAGGGAGGGGAGGTGGAGGGGGATGGGGATAAGGTTGGAGCGTCTGGGGGGACGAGTTTCCGACGAACGCCTACCGCTGCGGCATGCGACGCGCTTTGCGACCGAAGTCGGTCGACGGCTTGAAGGGCGGGTCTAGCCTGGCTTTGGGCGGCCCGCTGAGAGAAAGGTGTCTAGTCTTACTCTCTTGGTGGGCCAAACTGTCAATATGTAAGTGCGCCCCTGGAGGAGGAGAAAAGGGGGACCAGAGTAGGCCCAGAATGCAACAACGATGCCGTAATACACCATCCCGTTCGAAGTCCCCTCCTCGCAAGTCCCTACAAGCCATCCTCTTTATTGCAAGAAGCGTCCACTTGAAAGACGAGCACCGCCTGGGTCTGCGATTCAGGCGGTAGGTCCGCTGTCAAAAGGAACTGCATTGCACCTGTCTTGCGAGTCGCAAGGATTGCGGAAAGGCGGAATCATTAAAAAAAACCCGTCTCCCATTCGCGCACTCAACTGTTACAAATGTTTACACTTCTGGGCTTTCAATGTGAAGCTATCGCAAGCGACAACCCAAGTTTCAAAATAAGCAGTCTTCCATCCGAACAGTTGTTACAGATGTTCCACCGTATGGCCATTACCTTTTCAAAGCCTCACGCAAGAGCCACATCTTGATACGAAACAGTCCTCCATCCCTGTACCTGCTGCAAACCTGTAAGACGATGGCGCTAAGGCGGGAGCCCCCATTTGAAAACTATCCACCTCCCATCCGCGCAACTGTAACAAAAGTCTAGCACGAACGGACGCGTCGCTACGACGAGAGCGAAAATGTGAACGCGATCTGATCCTCCATCCTTACAGCGTTTCCAAACTGTTGAGACGAATATGCGCGGCGCTAGCGCGAATGCTACATTTTCTGTTCAACAACGCACAGGAGAAATAAACAATATCAACATATACTAGAATTAATAGGAACATTTGCTTTACAACATCTAATGCGCCAAATAGCTGTTGCGAACTATGAAACGAAAGCGAGCGGTGCTAAGGTGAGAGCCCCACAAGCCTTGCACTTTCTTCCACGGAGATTTCAACACACATTCACAAGAGACATAGTTTCAAAACAGATGCACGTTGGCCAAAATCGCCAAACATTTGATGCTTCGACTCGTGCTCCGACAACTTTCGAGTACATCTGAGCTCCTTTTTATGTCCCTTGGAGATTCCCAGGGCAGGAGCAGCAGCAGGAGCAGAAGGAGGCCCTGGAGGAAGAGGAGCAGCAGGAACGCGAGCAAAAGGGAACAAGAGAGGAGAAGCAACGCTTTTTCTTATTATTTGTGTGTGGAGGGGCAACTGAAAAAGGCTCGGGAGGAACAGAAGCGGGGCTAGAAAGACGAAGAGAAGCGGCGGCATCAGCAGAGGGACAAAGAGGGTGGAGGACGAGGTCGCGACGCCAACCGCACTCTGGCCGGCACCGTCCTCTGCCGACGTCTCCTCGGCCTGCTTCTCGGCCATCGCCGCGCGGCAGCGCAGCTGAGCCTGCCCTCCAGACGGGCGCCGCGAGCATCCGGCCAAGAGTGCAGACCCGGGCGCAAGCCAGGGGAGAGGGGAAGCAAGGCCATTTGGCCGATTCCGGACACCCTGGCACCCTGGACGTAAAAATTCGGCCGCACACAAGGGTGACCCTGGGTAAGAGTGACCTTTGGTGCTCGGCTTTCCCGGGGCCTCAGGGGGACCAAGCACAAGCGCGCAAGATGCTATTATCGCATCGCGCTCAGCCATGAGAGGGGCCCCATTGGGGCCCGTACCAAACGTCACTCCGGCGAATGGTCACTCTTACGTTCGGCGGCGGACGACGGAAGGAAGTGAGAAGGAGAAGGCCTTCGCACAGAAGGCGGTGGAACTTCTCAGAGGCCATCGCGCCTCCTGAGAGGTTCTGTGTCTTCGGGGAAGGCTCAGAAAACTTCTCAAAGACCGTGAGACTTCCGAATCTTCTGAAAAGACCCGCCCCTTCTCACTTCCCCCTCTCGCTGGCCGCCGATACGTGTAGCCAGAAAATGTTGACGTCTCCCTGTTGCTTCCGCCGGCCTTCCGCCGGCGGCAGGCCGCCAGCGTCTTGCTTCCGCCAGCTTCCGCGGGCCTCCCGCCGAGGGCGACGATGCGACGAGGGGCGAGGCGTGCCGAAGGCGAGACCCCTTCCAGAACGCCCCAGTTGGGAGGCAGCGTCTGGTCAGGCGGGGATCATTGCGCACGGAGCCACCGCTCGGGTGCAGCGGGCGAGCGCAGAGGCGCCGGCATGAGCAATACTGAGTCTCGCCTGCGGTGGATGCCGGCCGCTCACTGGATGAGTCGGCAGAGCCTGCTGTTGCTTATGAAAGTCGGGTCAAAACGACGGCAGGAGACGAGCATCGCGGGGCCCATGGGGCCATTGGCGAGTCAGCCCGCTTGGGGTAGCTGATGGGTCGGCGCTGGCTTTACCACCCGACTCCCGCTTCCACACGCCGAGCCCAACGCCCAACGCACTTCCGAGTGTGAGGCCGGGGGAACAAGAAATATCGGGCGGGTGGCAGCGGGGGTGACCTAATTGGAGGTGAAGAAACTGGCCCATTTTAGGCTCTTGTCTTCACCCCCGATTTTGGCACCCCGAGTTACAACCCGCCCGAATGCACCAAATACAAAGGAAGACCTCACGCCAGTGCACGTCGTTCATTTCTAATCGTGCTCATTTCTAATTGTGCTCGTTTCTAATTGTTCCTGGCCCCCTAGTGGGCGGGAAGAGGCCCAGGATAGAACAAGTAGAAATGAAAGGATCTTGGCCCCAAAAAATCAAAGAATTTACGCAGAATTCGAAATTATCCATGTGTACCTCTGCGGCTGCCCCGACGCTCCCACGCCAGGCCACGGGACGTCCGAGCGGGGCCCTGCACGGACGAAGCCTCAGGTGGCTCTCGAGGACTTCGGACGGGTAGGCACATCCCGAAGGTCCCTCGAGCCCCTTTGAGCCAAACATGAGAGCCCGCCCTGCCACGTCGTCCTTCTCCTCCTCCTCCTCCTCCTCCTCCTCCTCCTCCTCCTCCTCCTCCTCCTTCTCCTCCTCCTCCTCCTCGCGGGGCCTCGGCCATCCCACGGGCACCCAGTCGCGCTCCACCGCCCCTCTCCCATTTCTCGCGGCCCTCACCGAACGGCGCTCGGAGCACGCCCGGGACGTTCCTCAATGAGGCGCGGACGGGCGAGACGGAGAATCATACTTCGGAGGAGGGGAAGGAGGCCCCAAGGCGGCCGCCGACACGCTTCAAAACTGCCCCCAAGAGGCTCCGCCAGGCCATTAAACAGCTCTCAAGACGCCCACAAGAATCCCCACATAGTGGCCAAAAAACTCACGACGCCTCAACCGCGGACTCCACGCCTCTTCTTCGGTTCGGCGGAATGGCGGAAGCCTCTTGGATCATGCTTCGGAGGAGGAGAAAGACATGGGGTGGAGGGGCGGCAGCAGCAGCAGCAGCAGGACGAGGAGAAGAAAGAGGAGGAGGAGGAGGAGGAGGAGAAAAGGGGTGGAAGGAGGAGAAGGGGGACGGGGCACGAGGAGCGAACGGTCTCCGTCAGTGTGCTCCTGGCACCTCGCAGCGCCGGGCCGCCGCACGCGTACGTGACTGGTGTCGCTCGTGACGCTGGTGGTCGTATCAGTCTGCTTGCACTCGCTGCGAAAGAAAAACGACTGAAAAACCCTCCGACACCGCTTGCCCTGAGGAAAAATCGCGCGAGAGGTGTCTGGCGGTCCCCCACCTGCCGTTCCTCCTCCCCGGGGTCTCAAGATCCTCTTCGAGGGGGCGGGCCAGCTCGTGAGCGCACCGTCTGGACCCTCCAGGCTCTCCAAATCGTCGAACGGAAACTCCATGCCTTTGACAGTTCTCTCTAGGTGCCTCCAATCGGGCCCCAGATTGTCAGAGACAGCTCCCTAAATTGTCCAAGATAGCCCAGGAAATGGCATGACAGCTTCCAATATGGCCCCAATGTGGCTCCAGTATTGAGCCTAGATGACCTCGCAGAAAGCCATGGAGAGGCAAAAAGCAAACAGCTGCAACTGGCCCCGATAGTCCTTAGCATCCGCAACTGCAACTGTTCAGCTCAAACTTGCCCAAAATGAATTCCAGGGGCCACCAAGAAGTCGGGCAGGATAGCCCAGGCTGCCTCTGATGGGCCCAGGCTGCCCTCGCACTCGTCAACACGGCCCCGAGACCCCCAGAGGATGCCCGAAGGCCCACAGATGGCCCCCAAGATGTGCCCGAAGGCGCCCAGCTGGCCTCTCGGACGGAACCAATACGGCGATGTGGCCGATGGCATCATCACAGGAACGCTCGAACGAGGGTCCGCGGAATGGCATTAGCCTGTAAAATATCAAGGTCGCAACCTTCATCATCATCAGAAGCAGCAGCAGCAGCATACTTATCAGCATCATCACCACCACCACCACCATCAGCAGCATGGTAAGGAGCACGATGGGCACGAGCGTTATTGGATGACCACGCATCGTCCTCGTATCCGCATGCCAAGAGTCCCCGACGCCGACGCAGACATAAATCTTCGCTGCCATATCACCGCCTGAACAAATGAAGCGTGAACGGATCCCCCATCGCGCAAAGCCTGCTAAATCATCGTCTGGCCGCTCCCGTGAACGAGCAGAGGGAGAGGGAGTGGAAGGAGGGCGAGAGGAGCACAGGAGGAATGAGAGAAAAATAGAACAAAACAAACAAAACAAAAAAAAAAGAAAGAGAAAGAAAGAGACATGGAGAGGGAGACAGAGAGAGAGAGAGAGACAGAGAGAGAGAGAGGCAGAGAGAGAGACAGAAAGAGAGAATGACGATGAAGATGAGGAGGAGAAGAAGGAAAGATGAAGGAGAAGAGGGGCAGCAGGAGGAGGGAAGAGAAGCAGCAGGAGCAGTGATGGCGGGAGGCGGGGGTGACAGGAATGAGTGAGGGACGGAGGAATGAAAAGGACAAGCACCAGGGGGGAGCGTGCCGCACCCGCACCACTCCTCCCTTAGAGGCAGAGAGAGAGAGCGAAAGGAAGAGAGAGGGATAGAAAGAGAGAGAGATAGAACGAGAGATTCGCCCGTTGGCGAGCGCCGAAGGGCTCGCGGTAATGGGTAGCAGGCTGCACGAGGACTAAGATGGTGGGAAGGAAACCGACTATCATTACAAAGACTGAACGCGGAAACGTCAGTGCCGATGTTGGTCTCATCGTCCATCTTGCTCATCGCCAACTCGTGAACCATCCCCGCGAATCGGCGACGACCGACATGGCCCATGACCCCGACCCGCGCCGACGAGATCCCGCGACATCATGGTTTTGCTGAGGAGTAGGGAAACAGAGCGTGAGCAGGAGCCGGAGGAGGAGACCCCCCCGTGGCTGCCAGCCGGATGCTCGACGCGCTGGGCCCCCCAGCGCCGCTCTGCGACCTTGGAGGCACGCAGCGGTCTCCTCCTCCTCCTCCTCCTTCATATCCCTGGTCTCCCTCATTCTATTTTTTCCACTCTCATAATCCTCCTCCTCCTCCTCCTCCTCCTCCTCCTCCTCCTCCTCCTCCTCCTCCTCCTCCTCCTCCTCCTCCTCCTCCTCCTCCTCCTCCTCCTCCCGTTCCGTCTCCGTCTCAGCCTGCTCATCCTCCTCCTGATCCTCCTCCTCATCTCCCTCCTCCTCGTCCTGTTCCTCCTTCTTCTCCTCCTCCCTCCTCCTCCTCCTCCTCCTCCTCCTCCTCCTCCTCCTCCTCCTCCTCCTCCTACTCCAATGTCTCCTCCTCCTCCTACTCTGCCCCAGAGCGGAGGCAGCCTGTTTTCAAGATGCCGAGCGAGAGGCTGGAGCCTCCTGCTTGCGGCCCCGGCGGCCTCGACATTTCCATAATAGGGTCAAGTCGCGCAGGCCTGGCAGACCTCGGTTGAAGACTTCGGCTTGCATTCAAATTTTCTCGCAGAGGCACCCTTCAATATGACCAAGATCAATATGCCTCCAACGAGCCTTACCCTTAACCTCTTCCACCTCATGATCATCCCCATCATCATCATCATCATCATCATCATCATCATCATCATCATCAGCAGCAGCAGCAGCAGCAGCAGCAGCAACATCATCATCATCGTCATCATCATCATCATCATCAGCAGCAGCAGCAGCATCATCGTCCTCATCCTCATCATCCTCATCCTCATTATTATCACCATCACCATCACCATCACCATCATCATCATCATCATCATCATCATCATCATCATCATCATCATCATCATCATCATCATCATCATCATCATCATCATCATCGTCGTCGTCGTCGTCAGAATCATCATCAACAGCATCAGCAGTATCAGCATCATCAGCAACAGCATCAGCACCAGCGTCAGCATCAGCATCAGCAGTAGCATCATCATTCGCACCATTGTTATCATCAGCATCACCATCATCATCATCCTCATCAGCATCATCATCATCATCATCATCATCATCATCATCATCATCATCATCATCATCGACATCGACATCGTCATCGTCATCATCAGAATCTGCATAAGCATCAGCAGCATCATCATCGTTGATAGTCATCGTCACCGTCATCGTCATCATCATCATCAGCATCATCAGCATCATCATCATCATCGTCAGCGGGATCATCAGCATCATCCTTGTAATCATCATCCTCATCAGCATCAACGACATCATCATAATCAGAAGCAGCAGCATCATCAGCACCAGTATGATCCTCATCATCAGCATCATCAACATCATCATCATCGTAATCGGAATCGTCATCATCAGCAGCATCATCAGCATCAGCATCATCAGCATAAACATCATAATCGACAGCATCAACATTAACATAATCATCATTAGCATAGCTATCAACATACTCAACATCATTGTCACCAACAGCAACATCATCAGCAGCAGTGCCGTCATGATGATGACGTTCATCATCATCATCATCATCATCATCATCATCATCATCATCATCATCATCATCATCATCATCGTCAACATCATCATCAGCAGCAGCATCACCATCAACAGCAGCAGCAGCTGTAGCAGCATCGTCATCATCATCATCATCATCATCATCATCATCATCATCATCATCATCATCATCATCATCATCATCATTATCGTCATCATTCGCATCCTCATCATCAGCATCATCATCAGCAGCATCAGCATCAGCAGCATCATCAGCATCGTTAGCTTCAGCATAAGCATCATCAGCAGCAGCATCAACATCATCATGGTCGTCATATCCATTATCAGCATCGCCGTTTTCTCTCCCTACACAGTCGGCATCCGTATGTCGAGCACCATCATCAGCAACGTACAATCATCATCAGCAGCAGCAGCAGCATCGGCATCAGCATCAGCATCATCATGAACAACATCAGCATCCTCATCTTCGTCATCATCAACAGCAGCATCACATTGTCGTCGCCATCATCATCATCCACCATCGTCGTCACTACCACCACCACCACCACCACCATCACCAGCATCACAACATCATCATCATCATCATCATCATCATCATCATCATAATCAGAATCGTCACGTATACCCGCACGCATTCGAAATACGCATGCCTGTCAACATCGTCATCGTCATCGTCATCAGCAGCAGCACCACCATCATTAGCACCATCACCATCGACGTGTCTGACCACACGTATTCAGTTTACGCACGTCGGTCACAATCGACCTATCCAACATCATGATCATCACCATCACCACCACAAAATCAACAGCAGCAGCATCATCATCCTATTCGTCATGT
>CAUYUJ010020188.1:57500-60000 GCA_963575745.1 Prorocentrum cordatum
GCCTCCTCCGCCTCCTCCTCCCCCTCCTCCGTCCTCAATCCTCCATCCTCCATCCGCCTCCTCCTCCTCCTCCTCCTCCTCCTCCTCCTCCTCCTCCTCCTCCTCCTCCTCCTCCCTCCTCCTCCTCCTCCTCCTCCTCCTCCTCCTCCTCCTCCTCCCCTCCCCCTCCTCCTCCCCCTCCTCCTCCTCCTCCTCCTCCTCTCCTCCTCCTCCTCCTCCTCCTCCTCCTCCTCCTCCTCCTCCTCCTCCTCCTCCTCCTCCTCCTCCTCCTCCTCCTCCTCCTCCTCCTCCTCCTCCTCCTCCTCCTCCTCCTCCTCCTCCTCCTCCTCCTCCTCCTCCTCCTCCTCCCCCTCCTCCCCCTCCTCCTCCTCCTCCTCCTCCTCCTCTCCTCCCTCCTCCTCCTCCTCCTCCTCCTCCTCCTCCTCCTCCTCCTCCTCCTGGCAGCGGGGCCCCGGAGACCCCGAGTCCGGGGGGGTCTCCGGGGCGCTCGGCGCGCGGCGCGGGCCCTTTCCCGCAGGCCGCCGCCCGCCCCGCCCCCACTGTGCGTGGCCGCGAACGCGGCGGAGAGGTTGGGCACCGCCTCGACACCTCCTGGCCGGGTGCCAGACCGCCCAGAAGGTCTGGGAGGCTTGGCCCCCGGCCGGATAGCCGCCCTGCTCCTCCAGCTCGGGCGGCAGTTCGGCGCTTGCCTGCGCGCAGTCAGTCGCCGCCGCCCAGCGCCGGCGCCGCCGCCCGGCCCCCCGCCGCAGCAGCCCGGCCAGCTCCCGCAAGCGCCCGGCGCCCTCCTCCGCCGGCAGCGTCGCCGCCCCGCGCAGCGTCCCCGGCGGCCGCCCGCGCCGCCGCCGCCTGGCCCGCCTAGCGGGTCCTCGCCGCGCTCCGCGCCGGCGCCGCAGGCCGGCGGGCGCGCGCCTAGCTAGCGCGCGGGCGGCGCGCCGCCGGCTCGCCGCCGCCAGCCCCGCGGCGCACCGCCCCGCGTGCAGCGAAGCAAGCGGAGCGGAGCGCCTCGGCGTTGCCCCGCTGAAGAGTCGCCGCGAGGCTCTGGCGCGCCGCCGCGAGCGCCTCCGCGTCTCCGCGCGCCCAGGTGCGCAAGAGCGCCTGCGCCTCCTTCCCAGCGCGCCCGAGGGCCTCCAGCGCGAAAGCCGTCAGCGCTGGGCCCGGGTAGCGCGCGTGCTTGCGCTCCTCCCAGGCAGCGGCAGCGGCGCCGTCCCGGGCGGCGCGGCCCCGGCCCGCCGGCGTGTTCGCGCCGAGAGAGGCGTCAGTAACCACCACGTCGACGTAGGCAACGCCGACCGTGGGGTCTGTGAAGGCCACGTCGAGGCGAGCGGCCTCCACGGTGCCGTCAGGGCGCGCGCGGTCCCAAGCGGGCACGAATTGCTCCGTGGCCACGCCTGTCGCGCCGCGGGCGCCGAGCCAGCGGGCGAGCCAATCCCGGACGCCGTCGTGGCGCTGGATCGTGCCGCCGCCGACGTGGCAACCCAGGCAGTGCCCCACCGTCAGGTCGGCCCCGCAGCGCGTGCCGTCCTCCCTGCACCGGCAGCAGGTGGCGCTGGCGGTCGCTGGCAGCGGCAGCTGGAGGCGCAGCGCGAGGGCTGGGAGAAAGTGCGCGTCCGCCAGCACGTGGTCCTCCGCAGCTGGCGACTGGACCCAGCTCCCCGCTCCCTTCCCGCTGGCCGAGCGTAGCTGCGCTGCCCGGTCTGGTGGCAAGGAGCCCAGGAGCCGCTGCCGGCGCGCGTGCTGCTCCGGCGCCGCGAGGGCGCGCTGTGCTTTCGCCTGTGGCTCCGCGGCGGCGCACAGCCAGGTCGCGCCGCGCACCTGGAGAGCGCGGCCCGCCCCCTCGGCCGCCCCCCACGCAGCCGGGCAGGCGAGCTGGAAAGCCTCGAGGCTGGAGAGTCCGAGCTCACTGCAGACGCCCGCCAGGCACGCCTGCCAAGCCCCCACAAAGGCGGGCAAGCGGCGGTGCGCGAGGCCCTGCAGCCCGAGCCCGCCGCCAGCGCAGGGCAGGAGGGCCAGGTCGCGCGCGTCGTCATCTCCATCCTCCTCCTCCTCCGCCATCTCCTCCTCCTCCTCCTCCTCCTCCTCCTCCTCCTCCTCCTCCTCCTCCTCCTCCTCCTCCTCCTCCTCCTCCTCCTCCTCCTCCTCCTCCTCCTCCTCCTCCTCCTCCTCCTCCTCCTCCCTCCTCCTCCTCCTTCTCCTCCTCCTAGTCCTTCTGCATCCTCCATCTTCCATCCTCCATCCTCCTCCTCCATCCTCCGTCCTCCATCCTCCATCTCCTCCATCTCCCATCTCCTCCTCCTCTCCTCCTCCTCCTCCTCCTCCTCCCTCCTCCTCTCCTCCTCCTCCTCCTCCTCCTCCTCCTCCTCATCACCATCATCATCATCATCATCTCATCATCATCACATCATCATCATCATCATCATCATCATCAGCAGCAGCAGCAGCAGCATCATCATCATCATCATCATCATCATCATCATCATCATCATCATCATCATCATCATCA
>CAUYUJ010020188.1:62500-67500 GCA_963575745.1 Prorocentrum cordatum
GGGCTCGCTGTGGCTCACAAGTGGCTCAGGTCTCCTCTGAGTCGGGGGCGCGGGAAGTGACGGAGTCGTAGCCTGGATCGAGGAAGGAGGTACTCTCTGGGATCCCCTAGGTCGCAGACTCGCCGAAGTCCTCTGGATCCTTTGAGCCCACGTCGGCCTCGAGGGAGTGGTAGTATCTCTGTCCGTCGTAGCAACAATCACATCCCGTCGAGGTGCAGCTGGAGGAGGCGGGCGTTGTGACTCCTCGGCGGTGTGCCATGCTTGTGCACCCCCCCCCCCAGCTGCACCATAGAGCTGACCACTGTATTCTCGAGCGTGGGAGGGTCCACCGCGATCCAGATCCTCGTCATCTCTCCATTGTGAGTGTTTTGCATCCGACAGTGGCGTATGTCGTCCGCGAGGATGCCGTTGGTCGGGCGCTCCTGCCTGACCTTCTGCTGATACTGCGTAAGCGCCGCCAGGTTCTGCTGACCTATCTGTTCGCCCTGTGCGACGAGGGCGCCCACCAGCGCCATCCACACGTGCGGGTGGGGGATGCCCAGGGCCACCAGCTCGTCGACCGTCTGGCCCGACTCCAGCTGCTCGCGCTTCTCTTTCCTGATCCTGGCGGCCTCCGTGCCGTAGTACTTCGCGGTCAGTTGCATCGATGGTACCACGTCGTGCTTGGTGGGCAACTGCACGTGGAGGAGGACCCGGCGGGGCTGAGCGGCACTGGGAAGCACACGATCCAGCAGGGTGGCCACGGTCCCGCCCCTCGTTCGGGCCGCCTCCGCCGCGGGCCACGAGAAGTCATAACGGTCGCAGGCCAGGGACCTTGAGCGGCCGCCTTGGCAGGTCTGACCCTCGACCCTCGAGGAGCGAGAATGGAGGGGGGCAAATGCGTCAGGGAGGTCGTTGGGCCTTGCTTGCCCCTCCTGGGCCTCCAGGGCCTCCGGGGACATGCTCGGACGCCCCGTCTCCAGGATCTGAAGGCGGAAGCAGAAGTCGGCGGGGCCGAAATGGACACGGAAAAAAGGAAACTGCACGATGCTGAATAGCAGAGGTTGCCCGTTGGGCGGGCAACTTTCTGTTTCATGTGCACAACACGGCAAGTCCTGCTCCAAATGGGAAGAAGCTGCTCTCGGTCTTCGTCGCCAATCGTTCCGTACCCACTCCGATCATGTCGAAGAACCTACGCGGCCGCGCCTTGCCCTTCAGAGGCGCCGCCTCGGCCCCAGGGCACTCCGCCGACCACCGAAGGGCGACACACCGTGGGTCGAACAGCGTGCGGCAGCAAGCCCTGGTCGATACGTAAGACCTCCGTTGTGGCACGCAGCGGTCTCGACTTCAGGCGGAACGGAGGGGGAGGACGAGAAGGAGAAGGAGGAGGAGGAGCAGAAGCAGGATGGGGAGGAGGAAGGCGAGGGGAGAGGGAGAAGAGAGAGGTGGAAGAGGAGACCGAGCGTCCCTCGCAAAGCTCCATCCACAATCATCGACAACCCGGGGCACTGTTCGGGAGGTCAGCCGCGTGACGCGCAGCGCGGGTGAAGTCCACCGCCTCGGAGCCCGAGGACACCCATCCGCCTGACCCTATCCGCTTACTATGGGGGAGGCGGGGGAAATGAAGAAGGAAAGCACAACAGAAGCCGAGGAAGGGGGCAAGGATAGGTCGGGCGTGTCCTCCTACAGGCGGAGCTTGGACGAAAAATGGAAAATAGCCCAAAAATGCTCAAAATGTTCACACCTTCACACAGACACACACACACACACACAACATATGTTTGACGATTTGGGAATAATCTCCCTGTAGAGGGGCATGCCCGACCTAAGGCACCCACACTTGGAGCAGCGAAGACGGCAACAGCCGTGCCAGCAGCCGGGGGCCGCCAGGGTAAGGAACAGCGGGGGGGAAGGTGTGGGGGGGGGGAACGAGGAGGTGGAGGAGAAGCGGCGAGAGGAGAAGAGGTCGGGGGGGAAGCGAGGAGGTGGAGGAGGTGGTGGAGGAGGTGGAGGTGGAGGCGGAGGAGGAGGAGGAGGAGGAGGAGGAGGAGTGGAGGGAGGGAGGGAGGGAAAGAGGGAGAAAGGGAGGAAGAGAGGGAGGGAGGAAGGGGGGAGAAGAGAGGAGACCCGCCCAGGATCAGACGGCTCTAGGGCCACCCGTACGATCCGCCCCTCCTCCAGGTCTATCACCTCCTCGAAGACACCACGGCGCCTGCCGTACAGGAGGTTGCTCCCGATGGCGAGGCAGCAGTGGCCGCCTGGACCCTCCTCGAGCTCCTCCTCCTCCTCCTCACTCGTCGACCGCATGGGCCATCGGGGTCCGATTGGCTGGCACGGCGCTGAGGCAGTCCAGGGCTGCCCTCACTCGCCGCGGCGGCCGTGCATCGCAGTAAGATGGCCAAGCACGGTATGCTATCATCCTCCTCCTCCTCCTCCTCCTCCTCCTCCTCCGCCTCCTCCTCCTCCTCCTCCTCCTCCTCCTCCTCGTCCGCCTCCTCATCCTCCTCCTCCTCCTCCTCCTCCTCCTCCTCCGCCTCCCCCTCAGCTACCTTCAACCTTCTTTACCTTCTCCTCTTTCTGGCCGTGCCTCTGCATGAACCTCTCCTGTTTGCTCTGGGCGGCTGACAAATCTGCGCAAGTGTAGCGCATCGCAACGTCGCAACCCTGCATAAATGCTCAGCCGGTAGATTGCGACCCGTAGATTGCACCGCGGAACTTACACCCCGCAAGTTGCACCACATAGGCCACTGTTTGGGATCCATGCGCTAGTATCATTTCCTGTGACAGAAACAAACTCGAGCGAATAGTGGAAGTAACGCAGGCTGGGATTGGGCTGCGCCACAGAAACACACAATCCATGCCGTGGCGGACCAGACCCATCCACACACACACACACACACACACACACACACACACACGCACACACACACACACAGACACACACACACACACACACACACACACGCACACACACACACCTACACATACTACACTACACTACACTACACTACACTACACTACACTACACTACACTACACTACACTACACTACACTACACTGCACTGCACTGCACTGCACTACACTACACTACACTACACTACACTACACTAGACTAGACTACACTACACTACACTACACTACACTACACTACACTACACTACACTACACTACACTACACTACACTACACTACACTACACACACACACACGCGCACACACACGCACACACGCACACACGCACACACGCACACACACACACACACACACACACACACACACACACACACACACACACACACGCACACACACAAAGCACGAGACCATCAAACTTTGCAACCAGATGCCTGTCGTCGGAACCGGGAAAGCACGAGGCACACGCTGCACCCACGATGGCGTGTAACGAGGCAGCACGACCAGAGAGGCAACCAGGAGACATCTGGGCATCGCGACGGGCCATGTCCCTACCAGGTAATCCCCCCATCAAGTTTGAAAAAGAAATGTGTGTGAAGCCTGGAACAGCGAATTTCGTAGAAATGGCTGCTACGTACATGCCTTTGCCCAGAGTCCAGATCGGTGGAGTTCATACAACGCATGACAACCTTCACCCACAAGGAAAAATCCCAGACAATGAGAGCGCTCAGCTGTAGCATGTAACCCGCCATGGCCTGAGAACTCGCCTACCCAGCGGGCCAAATGCCTGCTCAGATCTCCGGTAAGAGGCTCAGGGTTTTGTGTTATTTGTTCGGGCGCACCGGGCGGCCCTTGAGGGAAAGTGTTCCAGCAAGGTCCCGGCAAAGTCCTGGGAAACTCCTGGGAAACTCGTGTCAGAGATGCGACCCTCAGCGCCCCCAAGACAGCCCCAGGATGGCCGCAAGGGAGCTCCAGCAGAGCACAAGAACAGCCCAGGAACGGGGATCGATGGGTGGCCCAAGATGGTCCCAGACAGCTCTCAGAAGCCCCCAGGAGGACAAAATCATCAAAAAAAAACATGGCGTTTCAATGATTTCGGTTTCTCGCCTTCTTGCTTCCTGCGGGCTTCTCAAGCCTTACGATGGCTCCGCGAATCGCCCGAGGTGGGGCCCGGACGAGCCACAAGAGGGCTCCGAAGACTCCCCTGAACGCCAGGAGAGGCCCACGAGAGCGCGAAGAGGTCCCCAAGATGGCCCCAAGACATCCCCGAGGGGCTCCAAGATAGCCCTGAGGTGGCCCCAGATGATCCAAGACGGCCCTGAAGAGGTCCCCATGAAGCCCGAATCCTTGAAAACCTGTGGCGTTCGGTGGCATCGGTTTCATCGCCTTTTTGCTTCCCACGGGTTTTCTTGGGCCCCAAGATGGCTCCAACATCGCCCAAGATGGATCCAAGTGGGGGCTGGAAGGGCTCCAAGGGAGGTTCGAAGACTCCCAGGAGCGCCCTGGGGAGGCCGGAGAGAGCTCCAAGGCGACCCAGGAGCGGAATCCATGAGTGGCAGGCCCCAAGATGGCCCAAAGAGTCCCCAAGAGAGCCCCGAGGTTGCCCAAAAACAGCCCCCAAGAGGCCCTCAGCAGGCATCAATTCTTTGTGAAACCTGTGGCGTTTCAATGGTTTCGGCTTGCTCCCCTTTTGCTTCCAATGTGCCTTTGAGGCCCCAAGAGGGCTCCAACATCGCATTGGGGTAGCTCCAAACCGAGCCCAAAAGAGCTGGCAGAGAGAGCCCTTCCAGAGCACCAGCAACGCACCCAACAAGACACAAACACGCCTAAAAGCAAAGAGCATTGGGCATCACAACCGAAGGTGGCCCGAAAAACCCAACCAACGTGGTCCGAAATGGCCCTCTGCAAAATCGAAAAGGCCCACGCGAGCCCCAAAAGCCCCTGAGACACCCCCAGTGAGCCTTCGGATTCGTCCCAGAGACTTCCATGAATCCCCCAGAAGCTTCCCTGCCCATGCACAGTCACAGACATGAGCGATCCATTGCGCGTGCACTTGAATGCCACTTCGTTGCATCACCCTCTTACCCATGGCACTTTCCAACATACCCAAAC
>CAUYUJ010020188.1:75000-85000 GCA_963575745.1 Prorocentrum cordatum
GCGCGCGGTCCGTGGACTGCTGCACTTCGCGGCCGCAAAGATAAGATCAATCGCGTAGCCCAGCCGCAGACGGGAAGATGAACGGGACGGTCGCCCCCCCTCCCCCTGGGCGACCGATTTGAAGCGGGAAGACGCTCAGGCGCGCCGCCCTTCGCCCCCCCCCTCGCCCCCGCCCCCCCCCCCCGCGACCCTGCCAGCCCCCCGGCAGCGTTTGCTGGAAGGGGGATCCTCGCACGGAGCGTAAGATGGAAGAGCTCGCGCTGTGGGGTGGCAAGCATGCTGGGAGGAATGGTGAGAGGTCATCGGCAGCGAGGGTCGCGCGCGCGACGCGGGTGACCGGGCCCATCTGATCGCGGGGGGGAGTAGGCATTCACGCCTTGGGGCCTCTGAAGATAATTGTGCGTCACTGGCGCAGACGGGAGCGTTGGCCGAGCGAGGGCCGCGGGAAAAAGACACTCCGGACCATCCGCCCGCTTCAGGTCGATCAGCCGAGGGGCGGGAAGACGGCCGCCCCGCTAATCCCCCCGTCTGCGGCTGGGCTCGGTGGCGCCCCTCCAAGAAAAGGAACAGTTTGCTGCGACAGACGCCTGCATCAGAAGCCTGCGGGAAGCAAGAAAGCACCAAGAAACACAATCATGCACAATACCAATAGGCACATACAAGGCAAGCGCCTTTGGCAGCCTCCCCGAGGGAGATGAGGAGGGAGGAAGGGACGGAGGAGCGCGAGGGGGGGGGGAACCTGGACGGCGCTCCTTGCCAGGGCTCGGGAGCGCCCCTCCGTCCCCAGAAAAGTACTGGGCCGCCCCCCCTGCGACAGCAACCACAAACGTGCGCGCGAGAAGCCGACGCAGGCATGAACACGCGCAGCCTCTTACATCCCTTCCCAGCGATCGCAATCTTCCTGTCTACACCGCTCGTGGCGCGAATAGCGCCCATGAGGAAGCCAGCGCCTCACCGGCACGCCTTGCAGGGCGTCGCCCGCAGAGCAAGAGAAGGCGGAGCGAGGGCAGGAGAGGACACAGGCGAGACGCGCGCGCAAACACAAAAGAGTCGCACGGGCGGGCGCGGGGGGGCAGCACCCTCACAGGGGGTCGCCAGGGCACTGCGGGCGCCTGCTCAGCTGGGGCGCACTGCCCTGGGGCGACGCGCCCCTATATTTCTTCTATTTCTCCGCAGTCCGCGCTCCCCACCGCGGGGCGCGGCCGGGCGCGCGGGGCGCCGTCGTCGGCAGCGCCGCCCGGGGAGGGTCGGCACGCCGCCCCGAGGCGCGGCGCGCGTGGGCGGGCGAGCCTGGCCTTGAACAGCCCAGGCCCGCACACGCCCAGGGGAGAGGGGCGGGGGGGCGAGAGGGGAAGAAGGAGAGGAGGCGGGAGGGGAGGAAGGAAGGGAAGGAGCGAAAGGGAGAGGGCGGGACGGAGGACAGGGGAGAAGAAGGAGGGGAGGCGGGAGGGAAGGAGGGAAGGGAGAGAGCGAGAGAGGCATCGCGGATTCATGCAAACCCCTGCGGTGGAACACAAACGCGAGATACAAGGCTGATCGACAATCGCGTGCGAATGGCCTCCGATTCGCGTCGCACGTGCATTCGGCGGAGCAAAATGACGGGGCAAACCAGAGGAGAACAGGAGGGGGCAGGAAGGAAGAGCTGGACACACATCTCACAAGCACGATTCCAAGGGATGCCCCAATCGCGGAGCAAAAATGAAACTGTCGCAGGGGAGCGTTTCGACTGGCATTGACCAGACTAAGGCGACGGGTAGAGATGCTGCAGGATGTCCACCACCACCACCACAACCACCACCACCACCACCACCACCACCACCACCACGTGGGGACACCGCCGCCGGGGGGGTCGCGACTGGCAACGAGAAGAAAAGCATTGCACACAATGCAGACGTCAACGCAGAAAATGCAAGCAAAGTGGCGGTATCGGCAAGGATTGTTGCCCCCCCCCCCCACCCCCCCACACCCCCCCCCAAAAAAAAAAGCTGTGGCATTCCTTCTAGAGCTGAATATCCGGCTGGCATTTCGAAAGAGGCGACAGCACGTGGAAACGCACCGCGGGCCTGTCCTTCTCTGGTGGAGAGAACCTGGATATGGATAGAAACGCGTAGCCAGAACATGTGTCTCATTATGGTAACCCCTGTTCTGGCCAGCCCTGACCCATCGAGCATTTCCACGGACACCGGGCGGGGTGCCAGCCCACAAGGATCACCCGCCGACCCAAAAAAAACACTCCAGCGCCGGTGGCGCCGCACAGGCAGCGCCGAACCGGAGGCCAGGCGAAACAAAAACCACAGGCCAGAAACCAAAAACAAGAGGCCCACACAGGGCCACGAGGGGCCACGGGACGGGAACACGGCCAAAGAGGAGGCGACGGACGGGCCAGAAGGGGCCACCAGAAATCGCAGGCTGGGCAAATGCTGGAGGCAGCAGCAGAGTGGAAAGACATCTGGCATTATCGACGCATTTGCCAAGGAAGGAAAGGGGGACAGGGAAGGCGCACTGAGGAATTCGCGAAAATTTCAAGACACGGCTCGGCCAGGCCACGTATCATGATAAGCACTGCGTGGATCCCCGAGCACCTGTCCAGTGCACCCACGACCGTAGCATCCACAAGGACAGAAAAATCACACGTGTAACCTGCGCCTCTCAAAGGAAGGAAGAGAAAGAGAGAGAGAGAGAGAGAGAGAGAGAGAGAGAGAGAGAAAGAGAGAGGGAGCGAGGGAGAGCGAGAGGGAGGGAGGGAGGTAACTAGAGGGGCGGGTGGGGGACAGGTGGAGGGGAAAGACAGAGCAAGAAATAGGGGGACACACATCCTGCACCAACATTGCGACGCACGCGAGATCCCGGAGCCCGGCCGCTATGCCAAGCCAAGCAGAACAAACAAGTGAACCCAGCTGGAAAACGCGCCAAAAGCAACACATCACACATGTCCGGTTACCCACTGTCCTTGGCGGCTCCCGAGGGCAACGGCGCGACGCCCCAGCGCACCCACCCAGCCTGCCCGCCCATCTCGCCCCACCGCGGGGCGCCCGAGCATTATGACACGCCCCGGCCGGGTTTGTGAGAGAAGGCACGAAAAGAAGACGAGAGAACTGACCTGCCCCCGCCCGAACACGGCTGCGCCAGCAGCCCACAGAAGCTGCACAGCGCGTGCGCGAACCGCCAGCAGTGGCAGCGGGCTCTCTCGCTTCTCAGCGAGAGGTGGGAGGCGAAGGCGGCGCCAAGTGTCATCAGCTACAATGCTGGGATCAGCGCGGGCGAGAGGAGGGGACAGTGGCAACAGACACTCGTGCTGTTCAGCGCGATGTTGGACGCGAAGCTGGGACCCGACGTCGTGGGTTACAGGGCTGGGATTGGCGCGTGCACAAAGCGGAAGCAGTGGCAGCGGGCCATATCGGCGATCATCTGCAGGCAGATGCAGAAAATGGTGCTGGGATTGGCGCGTGCACGACTAGGGGCCAGTGGCAGCGAGCCCTCTCGATGCTCATCTGGCTGGTCGTGTGCTTCAGCTCCTGGGCCGGCGCTCGCACGGCAGGCGGCCAGGGCCGGCGGGCGCTGCGGCCGCGGGCCGCCGGGCCGGGGCAGCTCAGGCGGCCTTCGCGGGCGGCCTTGCCCGGGCGCGGACGGGAGCCGGCCGGGCCAAGGCCTCGAGAGCTTCCGCGGCTCCCGGGCGCCCCTGGAAGCCTCCGGAAGCCGAGGCACGCAGGGCGGCTCGGCCGGGCGGGCGGCGGGCCGCGGCTGGCGGCGCGAAGACCGCGCGGAGGCCAGCGGGCCCGTCAGGCCGCCTAAGGCGACCGCGAGCGCCGGCAGCCCAGCCAGGGGGCCAGCCGGAGGGAGCCGGGTGGTGCAGCGCCCTCTTTCGCTGCGGACTCGGCCAGGGACTGGGAATGGGACTGGGAGGGGGGGAGGGGAGCGAGGGGGGGGGGGGGGGGAATGTTCGCGCCAGGCGGCCCGCGCACGTCGAGGACCTGCTCGAAACAAAAAAAAAAAAAAAAAAAAAAAAAAAAAAAAAAACGAGCTCCATCCGCGAATCGAATACCAGCTCCTTGGCGCTGGCAGCGAGCACGCGCTTCCGGGACGGGCTGTCGAAAGTCATCTTCTCGGGGTGCGGTAGCAAGCCACAGACGACCATGATGTTTGGCTGCTCCCCCTGACGGGCACGCCCACTCCCCGTCTCTTCTTATAGAATTTCTTTGCCGTTCGCCGGGGGGTACGGAGAAGCACTGCGATAGATGTCCGCGGCCCCGCTGCGACCCTGGACGTCTCCATCAGGTACTGCTGGGAAACCGCGCCCAACTAGCTGGCATCCTTGCCTGCCGCGCGGGCGGCGTCGGCACCCGGTTGAGCTGGACGGGGCGCAGGTCGAGGGACCTGCTGGGGCTCTGCACAAGTTGACGTCAGCGCCACGTGGACGAGCGCCAAGTTCCCCGGTGGTGGAGCCAGCAGGCTGCGCGTGCCCGAGAAACGCTGCAGGGGTCAGTGGGCGCGGCGGCGACAGCAGTGCGCAGCACGTCAGGGCAACCCCGGCCACGGGGACCCCAACCCCCTCGCGGCGCTCGCGAAGGGGCTCCGGCACGCACAGCTCAGGCGTCGATTTTCTTCTCCTCGACCATTGGCGGCTCTGACGTGTCGGGATCACGCGCGGGGCGTGCGCCCCCGACTCCCCGACTTGGCGGCCCTCAGGGACCCAGCTGGCCGCGCCGTCAGCGGCAGAGGCAGCGGCACAGGGGACGCGGTAAGTCCGCGCTGGTGCCGGAGAAAAGAGACGAACTGCACCTGAGACAGCACTGGCAGCAGTGGCGGGGGACTGGGCAGCCCCAGCCCTATCGGCTCCTCCTTCTCCTCCTCCTCCTCCTCCTCCTCCTCCTCCTCCTCCTCCTCCCCCTCCTCCCCCCCCTCCGCCTCCTCCTCCTCCTCCTCCTCCTCCTCCTCCTCCCCTCCTCCTCCTCCTCCTCCTCCTGCAGGCATGAGAGACAGTCGAAGCACGCCCGCACACTCTGAACTCCTCCGGGCACGCGACGATGAAGTACGCGACCGGGGCGACCCAGTAGGAGACGGCGAACACCAGCGCCGGCGCCGGCCCAGCCCGCCGCCGCCGCCCGCAGCTCGGCCGCCCGGCCGGCGCCCGCGCGGTCCGCGCCCAGCGCCGTCCTGAGCTGGCGGGCAGTGGCCCAGTGGAGGGCCACGCTGAGCTCGCGGCCCCACCGGGCCATCAGGGCGCTGGCGGCTGCCGGGGCGGCCGCGTCGTCGCCCAGGAGTGCCGCCTCCCCTCGGGCGAGGTCGCGCAGGTGTCGCAGGGCTGCCGGCCCGTGGCGCCCCCCTGTCTCCAGCGCCAGGGGCACCATGCCCCACGGGGTCCGCCCCGAGGGGTAGCGGCGGCGTTTGTCGGCCTCTGCCGCTGCGTTGACGGCGCCATTACGCCCTGCCGCCGCTGCCAGGCCGTCGGCGTCCCCAGGAACGCAGTAGCGGACTGTCACGTCGAAGTGCAAACGGGGGCGGTCCGCCCGCTGTACCTCGATGTCGAGGATGGCTTCCTCTCGCTCCGCCCGCAGCCCAGCTCTGCAGGTGGCGCAGGGGCCTGCCGGCCGTTCAAGCGTCGCCCCGCTCGCGCCGCAGCCTGGGCAGGTCCAGCGCCAGCGGTCCCAGGCCGGGACGTGGGTCTGGCGTTCCACGCGGTACCCGCACTCCGCGTGAATGCGGGCCCAGGCGCGTTCCAGGTCCCCGCTGCGCGCTTTCAGCCCGCCCCCGCGGGCGCAGCGCCAGGCGTGGTGCGCCCGGCTGTCCAGCGGCTCCCCGCAGCGCTGGCTGGCCCGTTCGCCAGTTCGGGTGGTGTTGCAGCAGGTGGCGCCAGGCGGAGCTGCGGCCTGGCCCAGGAGCGTCCGCGCGGTACTGCAGTACTCCGCGTCGTCGAGCCGCTGCGCGTCCGCGCCCGGTGAGGCAGTCTGCCAAGCGCTCGAGTGCGGCCCGCCGCAGGAGCGGAACAGGGCTCGCTCCTCTGGCTCCAAGGCCTGCAGCAGAGAGTTGTAGTTTTTGTGGTCAATCCGTGCTGTCACGGCCTTTTGGAGTTTTGGGCGAGGCGCCTGGGCCAGTTCCCGCCAGGCTGGCAGTTCGGCCGCGTCCGCGCCAGGGCGAGGCGGCGGCAGAGGCAGCTGGGCGAGTCCGGCGAGAGCGTCGCGGCAAGCCCCAGCGAGGGGCAGGGCGCAAGAGTCGAGGTCGTCTAAGCAATCCAGCCCAGAGCGCCCCCGCACCCTGCTCAAGCTCTGCGCCCAGGAGCCGGCCCAAGCTGCCGGCGCCAGCTGCCTCTGGCCCCGGAAGCCGCGTCCTCCTAACCGCAGCGGCAGCTGGCACTTCGCCTGCTGCGTCTCCGTCAGCGGGTCGAGGCGGGCGTGCGCCTCGTAGGCCGCGAGCAGGGCGTCGTCGTAGGCCGCGGCGGCCGCCCCCGTGACTGCCGGCGCGTTCGTGCGCAGCAGGTGCGTGAGCTTGCTGCCGCCGCAGTGACGGAGCAGCAGCCCTGTCGTTTGCGCGGCCGGCAGATGCGGCGAGGCCGTTGCTGGGAGGGCCGCGAGCTTGGCCAGCAGCTCCGCCGCTCGCCCCGCCGTCTCCGCGCAGCGCGCCGCCGCGTAGCCGGCCGTCCCAAGGTCGACCCGGCGCGCGTCGCTTTCGTCCGGCAGCCCTCCAGGAGGCAGAGTCCCGCCCATGGGCACCCCCACGAGGGTCAGGCCGTCCGCGCGCCACTGCCCCTCCAGTCCTGGAGGGCAGGGGGCCCCAGCAGACCAGGCCTGCGTCTTTCGCTGCTCCAGTTCCAAGCCCAAGCCGCCCAGCGCCTGATGCGCCGTCGCCTAGACCTCGCCCGCGAGCGCCGAGGGGGCCAGCACGACGACATCATCCAGGTAAGCGAGGACGTGCACATCGTCTGGGTTCAGCCCCCGGCGCTGGGCCTCCCCCCGCAGAGCGTCTTCGAGGGCTGGCAGGCGGGGGCGCAACCCGCAAGCGAAAAGCAACGGCACCAGCGGGTCCCCCTGGTCTACCCCGCTCGTGGCCCGCAGGCGGTGGCAGACCCCAGCCGCGTCCCAGAAATAGTACAAGGACTCCCGGCGGCAGAGGAGATTGGCGTAAGGCAGCAGCTCCGGCGCTACCTCCTCCAAGCCCCGGAGGCAGGCCTCGCGGCTGGCGGAGCAGTAGGCGTTCTTGGCGTCCAGCGCAACTGACACCAAGTCAGGGCTCGCCTCTGCCAGGGCCCGCGCAGTGTGGGCCAAGAGCTCGGTGCCCGCAGCAGTGGAAGACCTATTCCTGGAATATCGTCCGCAGCTCCCCCCTCTGCGGCAGCTGGGAGGGCGTGCTTGGTGGTCTGCGCCCTGCTGCGGAAAGCCAATCTGGCCTGGGCGCCCAATTCGAGAGCGGCTGTTTACATTGCCTTTCCTGGCACCTACCTCCATCTCAGACGGTCCTACGCAGCGACAACGTTGGACCCGTCGCGCGCTAGGCGCGCGTCCGGCGCCCGAGCTTGCAGCTCCCCCCGCAGCGCCGGCGACGCATCTCTCCGCCGAGGGAGGGAGGGGGGGGAGGGGGAGGAGGGGCGGCAGGCGCGCCCGCGCGGGCCTACGGCTGCAGTCGGACCACTTCCACAGGAAGCCTGGGGACATGAGCCTTCGACGCGGGCGCACTATCCCAGTAGAGGACGTGGCCAGTGGCTGCACCCACGTGCTCGACACTCTCCGCTCCCCCCTGACCTGGCGCAGGCTTGGCACATGCATCCTGGCAGTTGTCCTTTCACACGCTGGCGCGGCCGCGGCCCGCACTCCCTGGGCCGCCCTGCTGCTCTGAGGCGGCAGCCGGCGCAGAGAAGGCGGTGGTCTCTCACACCCCGCCCTGCGCCGACTGCCAGAGACGGTGGTCTCTCACACCCCTGTCCAGCTGACCCTTGGCGGCCTGTACGAGCCACATTTGTTAGGCCTTCGCAACGGCGGCCACAAAGGTCCGGCGCTAGCCGCACGCCGCGCGCCGCCCGCGCCCAGCCCGCGGGCCCCCGCAGCGCCCCGGCGCGCATCCAGAGGAGAAGCGGGCGAGGCGGGGCGCGGGGTGCCCTCATTTATTGTCGGGTTTGTCCCTGCCCGTCGTAAGGCGCCCTGTGGACAGGCATGGCGCTCGCAGCCCGCGCTGGCCCACCCACCTCCCCGCGACCCCGAGCATCGGCGCCTGCCCTTGAAAAAGACGCGCGCCCCGGCCAGAGAGAGGCGGTAAAGCGACTGCCTTGCGCGCGCGACCAGCAACAAAAAAAAAAAAAAAAAAAAAAAAAAAAAAAAAAAAAAAAAAAAAAAAAAAAAAAAAAAAAAAACGGGAGCAGGAGGGAGAGAGAGACGAACTAGGCAAGCAAGGGGACAAGGGGGGGGGAGATCCCGGGGACAAGCGAGCAACCACCACACACGGCAGGGCAGGGCAACCCCCACTCTGGGGTCCCATAGAAAGCAACTTCCCACGAGGCCGACTGGTAGACCAGTTGGGGCGCCGTTCTCGCTCATGGAGGGCAAAGAGAAGAACAGGAATATCTATCTGGAGTGCCCGGCTCGGCCCCTGAGGTGCGCAGCAGGTCAAATTTAGGCGACGCTCGCCGCGCAAGGGGTTGAGGGGTGCCCGCCGTCAGCAGGTCCAGCTCCCCACTACCCTAGCTGGGCGCTGGGACGAAGGCACGTCACGTCGCCGAAGGCCACGACTGGGCGCACCCTTTCTTCAATCAGTCTCCCACACGATCTCAGGGTTCTGGTGGCGCTCTGACTCTGAACTGTGGGGGGCGCGCAGGACTGCGATTTGAAGGGAGGCACGGGGATTCTGCGACGCAGGCTACGCCCGCAGCCAGGGGCGAACTTTCGACCAGCCCTCCTCGACATCGATCCAGTGGCCGCGTGTGCTCGTGACGCCACTCGCCTCCGCTTCCGGCCTGGGCTGGCCTGGAGCGGCGATGGCGCCCAGGACGGGGCACAAGAAGGACAACGCCACTGCAAAGACAGCACCCCCCCCAACCCGCTGGCGAGGACAGCCTCCCCCGCCAAGGCACTCGAGCAGTTGAGTTTTTTTCCCTCCCACATCCTGAATGGGGTTCTTGTTTTCCCAGACCTCCCGCTTCCTTCACCATCCCATACTGTCTCCTACCATACCAATACCATGCCACTCCATACCAGACATTACCATACCATTCCATGCATCCACCATCCCATACCATACCATTGCTTCCCGCACACCCTGATATTTATATTGTTTCGTGCCCCTCCCACCCCTCCAGGGAGGCCCCGCCTGAGCGAGCAGGGAATTCGCACACCAGCTTATTTATCAGGTCCAGCGCCCCTCCCACCCCTCCAGGGAGGCCCCGCCTGAGCGAGCAGGGCATTCGCACACCATGTTATTTATCAGGTTTCGTGCCCCTCCCACCTCTCCAGGGAGGCACCGCCTAAGCGAGCAGGCTACTCGCACACCATATTATTTATTATGTTCCGTGCCCCTCCCACCTCTCCAGTGTGGGCCCGCCTGAGCGAGCAGGGCATTCGCACACCAGGTTATTTATCAGGTTTCGTGCCCCTCCCACTCCTCCAGGGGGCACCGCCTGAGCGAGCAGGGTACTCGCACACCATATTATTTATCGCGTCCCCTGCCCCACCCATCCCTCCAGGGAGGCTCCGCCTGAGCGAGCATGGTATTCGCACACCATGCTATTTATCAGGTTTCGTGACCCTCCCACCCCTCCAGGGAGGTCCCACCAGAGCGGGAAGGATGTTCGCACACCATGTTATTTATCATGTTTCCTGCCCGTCCCACCCATCCAGGGAGGCCCCGCCTGAGCGAGCAGGGCATTCGCACACCATGTTATTTATAAGTCCCCGTGCCTTTCCCGCCCCACCAGGGAGGCCCAGCCTGAGCAAGCAGGGTACTCGCACACCATGTTATTTATCAGGTCCCGTGCCCCTCCCACCCCTCCAGGGAAGCCCCGCGTGAGCGAGCATTTGCA
>CAUYUJ010020188.1:95000-102500 GCA_963575745.1 Prorocentrum cordatum
CGCTGGTGGCCTTGAGCGAGCGCAGCGCGGACAGCAAAGCCTCCTGGTGGGCATTCGCCAGGCCAACCGCCGTCGCAGCGTGGCGACCAGGGACGTCCGCAGCGAGCTTCTCCAGGACGTCGCAGGAGGCCTCAGCGGGTCGGGAGGTTCGGGAAGCTCGCGACTCGCGCTACTGAATCGGGAGAGCGCTGACTACAAGCTCACACTCAGACGCGCGAACCCGCTCTCCTGGAATACGGCTTGCAGGCCGATCTCTGGTTCGATGAGCCGCGCGCGCGCAGTGGTCCAGTGGTCTTGGCGCCGAGAGTCCGAGAGAGTGGCGGCAGGAGAGGGTGCGCACGAGGGAGAGAGAAGGACGAATTTCAGGTTTGCAAAGATTGCTCTCTTTGGGGGCTTGCTTAAGAGCCGAATCCCGCCTCCTTTTCCTCTTCCTCCTCCTTCTCCTCCGCCCCCTCCTCCTCCTCCTGTTCCTGTTCCTCCTCCTCCTCCTCCTCCTGCTCATGCTCCTCCTCCTCCTCCTCCTCCTCCTCCTCCTCCTCCTCCTCCTCCTCCTCCTCCTCCTCCTCCTCCTCCTCCTCCTCCTCCTCCTCCTCCTCCTCATCATCATCATCATCATCATCATCATCATCATCATCATCATCCTCTTCCACCTGCCACTGCCCTGCTCCGGCTCTGCCCCATCCTAAAGCTGCTCTTCCTCGTGTCCAGTGGGATTATTAAAATGAGAATGGTCAACAGAGTCCGACCCTCGCTGGGCATCCGCATGCCCCACAACTGCCCTCTCGCGCACAGCTCGCACGACAGTGCACGGGCAAGCGGCCGCGCGCCCTCCACCTGCGCTTGACCCCCTCCCAGATGACCCTGAACGCATTCGCGCCCGCGGTGGTTACGCATCCCCCCCCGTGCGACGGACGATTTTCATCACCCCGAATCACCCCCTTCCTGGCGCCCCCTCGCCCTCCGTCCCTTCACCAACCCGCCCGTGCCCTCCCACGTCTCGGTTCCCTCGTTCCTCTCCCGCTGCGGGCGGGAACAGTTGGGGAGCTGCCCCGGAAAACAAACTCACTCAAAATCATCCGCAAACTTGCATGTGGTTTCAACACTCTTGTTCTCTCGGGGCGCCGAAAGAAATCAGGACGGCCCGACTGGTTCCAAAGATCACCACCACGGGACGGCATGTGAGCCCCCAGAAGAAGCCTGAAAGGCGCCCAAGAGAATCCGAAGTAGGGGTAAACAACAAAAGGAGACTCGAAGGTACACCAGGAACTCTCCACCTCGACATGGCCCCCGAAAGCGCCAACAAACTCGAATGGCGCCGGCCCCCACGAGACCCTCAAGAGGACCCAACAAGGGTTCCAACCAGCTCAAATATCTCCCAAAAGGCAACCTGTTTTTTTCCCAAGAGACCCAAGGTGCAGCCAAGAAGTATGTGGTCCACGACAAGTTCATGGTGGCAGGATCGGCGCAAGACCACATGGACATTCTTGTCGGCGCCTGTGCAGACTGTCTTGCACGGACGGGGCGCGCTGCGCATTGCGCACCAACGGACCATCTGTCGATTTCGTTTCCACGCCGCACGTTTGTCCCTTGAAGATCTGTCTGCCCTCCGACGCGGAATATGCGTTTCCAAAGAAGGTCGTTGGAAGCGGGACCGCGCACGAGAGATGGGGATGTCTACCTCGCCCGGAATGGCCGCGCAGATTCGTCCTGCAAACTGTGCTCACAGCGTGACTCCAGCTCGCCAGCAGTATTGACAGTTGGGCCGCGCGCGAGAGAGCGGGGTGCTGAATTTTTCGCCTCCAAGCAAAAGCTGAGCCCGATGACGGAAAGCGCGCGTAACGTGCGATCGGTTAGTCGAGGAGGAGGAGGAGGAGGAGGAGGAGGAGGAGGAGGAGGAGGAGGAGGAGGAGGAGAACTAGGGGGAGTTCGAGGGGGCGGCAGGCGAAGACCCAGATCTAACACGCCCTGGCATCCTCGCGAGAGGCCTCCCGAGGCCTCAAGAGAGCCCAGGAGGGGCCAAGATGGCCTCCAAGACGGCTCCCACGGGATCGAGAGGCTTGAAACGTCGCCCAAAAGGCATCCGGGACGGCCCAAGAGGCCTCCAAGACGGTCCAAGAGGCCTCCACGAGGCTCCCCAAGAGGGCCCTAAGAGGCAAAGTCCATTGATTTGCGATGGTTGTTGAAAGTTTTTGAGGTTCTCGCCTTTTCGGCTTCTCGACGTTCCAAGACGGTCCAGGAGCCCCCAAGATCGCCCCAAGACGGCCCAAGAGGCCCCCGAGACGGCCCAAGACGGCCCCAAAATGGCCCAATAGGCCTCCAAGACGGCCCACGAGGCCCCCAAGACGGCTCCAGGAGGAGGCCGAGACGGGGTACCCGAACAGACTTCTCCGACCCTCGGCCCCAGACGCCCCCAGGGAGCCCCAAGAGGCCCCAAAGAGGCCCCCAAAAGGCCCCAAAACGGCCCCCAAGAGGCGTTGAAACGGCCTCCCGATGGAGACCTTCCACGATATCCCAGCGTACACCCAGGAGGAGGAGGAGGAGGAGGAGGAGGAGGAGAAGGAGGAGAGGAGGAGGAGAGGAGGAGGAGGAGGAGGAGGAGGAGGAGGAGGACGTGCGAGGCGGAGGAAGAGGAGCGAAGGGGATGATGAGATGGAGGCGCCAGGAGGAGGAGCGAGGAGGAGGATAAAGGAGGGGAGGGGGAAGAGGAAGAGGAGAGGAGGAGGAGGAGGAGGAGGAGGAGGAGGAGGAGGAGGAGGAGGAGGAAGGGGAAAGAGGAGGGGGGGAGGAAAGAGGGACGAAGAGGATGAAGAAGAGGAAGAGGAAGATGAGGAGGAGGAGGAGTAGGAGGAGGACGAGGGGGGGGAGGAAGAGGACGAGGAGGAGGAGGAGGAGGGGGAGGAGGAGGAGGAGGAGGAGGAGGAGGAGGAGGAGGAGGAGGAGAAGAAGAGGAGGGGGCGGGACGGAGGAGGACGACGAGGGGGAGCGAGGAGCCAGGGGCGAGGAGCGAGTAGCGAGGAGCGAGGAGCGTGGAGCGATGTGCGAGCAGAAAGGATATACGGAGCGATGAGCGAGGCGGAGGAAAGAGGGCCACGAGGACCGGGAGGAGGAAGAAGAGAAGGAGCGAGCGCGAAGGTAGAAGAGAATGAGGAGGAGCGAGGGCCGAGGAAGGGGGCAACGTGGAGCGAGCTGCGAGGAGCGGGAGAGGGAGGAAGAGGTGGGAGAGGAGAGATGAGCGAGGAGGAGGAGGAGGAGGAGGAGGAGGAGGAGGAGGCGGTGGAAGAGGAGGAGAAGGAGGAGGGGGATGGGCGATGAGCGAGGAGCGAGGAAGGGGGAAGCGAGGAGCGGGGAGCGACGTGCGAGGAGGAGGAGGAGGAGGAGGAATAGGAGGACCAGGGGGAGGGGGAGGAGGGGAGCGAGGAACGAGCAGCTGGGAGCTAGGAGAGAGAAGCGAGGAGCGAGGCGCGAAGATCGAGGGGGAGGAGCAAGGACGATGAGGAGGAGGTGGCGGGAGATGATGATGAGGAGGAGGAGGAGGAGGCGCGAGCGAGCGAGCGAGCGAGGAGCGAGGGGGAAAAGCGAGGAGAAGGAGGAGGAGGAGGAGGAGGAGAAGGAGAAGCAGCAAGAAGAGCGAGGAGAGGAGCAGCGCCGACGAGCGAAGACGGTCAGCGAGTCGGAGCAAGGATCGAGGGGAGGAGGAGGAGGAGGAGGAGGAGGAGCACGAGGAGGAGGAGGAGGAAGAGGAGGAGGAGGAAGAGCAAGAGGAGGAGAGAGGAGGAAGATGAGGAGGAGCAGCGAGGGGAAAAGAAGTAAGGAGGATGAGGAGGAGGAAAAGGAGGAGGAGGAGGAGGAGGAGGGAGGAAGAGGAGGAGGAGGAGGAGCGGGGTGCGAGGAGCGAGGAAGAGGGGAAGGAGCGAGGCGCGAAGGGCGCGAAACGAAGAGGGAGGAGCGAGGGGAGATGAGCGATAAGCGAGAAGCGAGGAGGAGTGAGAAGCAGGAGGGGGAGCGAGGAAAAGGAGGAGGAGGAAGATAATGAGGAGGAGCGAGGAAGAGGCGGAAGAGGAGCATCGCGCGGTCCAGAAGAGGGGGGAAGGGGAGGCCCCACTGCCGTCAATCGCAGAGCAGCTGAGCGCCGCGCCCCTGAGCGCAGGCGAGCAGCCATGAGCTGAGGTCCCGACACCAGAGATCCTGCCTATGCAGAAGCGAAAGCCGAAAATAAAAGATCCAGTGCGGTCGCGCACGAACACGTCCGATCGCACCCTCTCGGTCACCGACACGGAAGAATGCACTCGACTGGATCCGCCCCCCAGGAGCGATGGGGGGCAGGCAGAAGCCGAGGCAGGGCGGAGCAGAAGGGGGATAGGCACAGTAGTGCAGGATATCATCGGCATTATCGTGGGCATCTCGCCGACGCATCGGCGACGCCGCGCGATCCTCCGACCCCATCTTCTCGGACCCCATCTGGGAGGTCTAAAGATCAGTTCAGCCATGATGCCTTGCTTGCCGTGCACGCTTCGACACCACCATCAGAAGCAAGGTCGCGCGCCAGCGAGTCGAATGAATGCTGCTCTCGCCCCTAGGCCCAAGTCAGACCAGGAGAACTTACGCTTTCGAGTAGGTTCGATGCGCTAACTTTCGCCAGCGTCGTCCGGAACGGCAGAACGCGGGTCCCCTCCGACGCACTTCCCTGCTTGCCACCCCTCCTCCTGCCCCCACCGACCTCATTCGTCCTATCCCGGGGACATCCAGGAGGGGGGCGCCCCACAGGGAAGTTCGCAGAACACGGCCCATGGCATGTGCGCGGACGAGGGGGGAGCCAGAGAATGCAGCGAGATAACAAGACAGGGCCACGACATCGGGGAGACATCATGGCCCAGACCACGCTATCCAACCCCCCCTGGTCATCACCCCCTCCTGGCTGGCCCCGAGCATCCTCCTCCTGGCCATAGAACGATCGCACACGAAGGATCTGGCCGTCGGGGTAATCATGTGCTTCGGGCGGCTTCGTAAACACAAAGAGAACGTCACGGAGCCCAGCGGGCGCGGCACTCGGGCGGCTGCGCGCGCCGCGGCGCGGTGGAAACCCTCCAGCGCCAGACGCGCGACGGAGCCCAGCCCCGGGTCACCGCTCAGCAACCCACCGCAGCCCAGCGGCGATCGGCCACTTGAAAACGCTGCGTTGTCGGGGGTCCAGAAACCGTGTGGTGACGGATCGCACCGCGACCTCGAAAGCCCAAGAGACCTCACCGCGCAGTCCGTCACCGCACGGCACCGGGACCTCGGAAACCCTGGTCGCCCGGGACGTTTTCGGAGAACAGCCCGAGTCCCACACCGCATGGGGGCCCCCGGGTGATTTTGCTCACACCTGGGAAGCACCGGGAGACACGCAGGAGGTCGGAAGGACCTATCGACAAGCGACCACTGCTCGGCCAGGGAGGCAGCCAGAGAAGCACCGTTCACTTCAGCGCAATTCCCGCTCGCCAGGGAAGCATGTCCAGGAACGCAGGACGCGTGGCCGAAAGGGCCGCTAGGTCGCAGCGCAACGGCAATGGGAGCCGCGAGCAAAAAACAAACGGCAAGGCAAAGCCCTGGAATTCGGGGGGAGCACACTCCCCCTCACGCTTCCTGCCCCGACATTTCCTCGCCCACCCTCCGTCCGCTTTCCCTCTCATCTCGCCCCCTCCCCATCCCCATTTCTACCACTGTTCCTACATCGCTGCTCTGAGGCGCCGCGGGGGTCGACCGCCAGCCCAAACTCTGGGAGCTGGCCCGCGCGCGGGCGCGCTGGGGGCCGCACGGCCAACATGACGACGCGCTCCTGGAGAGGGGCAAGGCTTGCAGCTTCAACACAAACACACACACGCACAATCTGGCGGTCGCGGCCTCTCGAGCAGCGTCGAGGCGGGAGTCGGGTCGGAGCCGGCGGGCGCGCAGCCGGGCCCTCGGGCGGGATCGCCTTGAATCCCATGCATGCCCACAGCAGCGACCCATCCCGGCGTGGATGGCGAGGGGATGACACGCCGCCCGACGCTGAAGCTCCCAAACAGGAAGGCGACGGCCACACACACACACACAATCACTTACTCACTCCCTCAATCACTCACTCACTCACTCACACACACACACATTGTTGAGTCGGCGGCGCATAGGGACCTCAGGCGCGGTCGGCAGGTGCAGGTGCCAATTGCGAACGAACCTAGTCGAACGCGCCATGATGAAAGAGCCCAGTCACGGCCATGCAGATTGATGGTGAGAACACACACACAAGACACTACTTCTTCCCCTTCTCCGCCCTCCTCAACCCAATCCACTCCATCTGCTCGAGATTACATGCTCTCTCCTCCGCCTCCCTCCTCCCTCCTCCAGTTCCTTCCCCTTCCGCGCATCCGCTGTCCTGAACCTCCTCTCCCAGCTCGCTTTCTTCTGTTATCAGCTCGCCGGTGGTGCACCATCGGGTCCGTGGAACGGACAGCGAATCAGGGCGCCGCTTCGGCAGGCAGCAGACACGCGGAAGGTGGCAGGGCGAAAGAAAAATGGAAAGCGGCGAGGTACCGCACAGCGGGGAGGCCCCCCCAGACGGGGGACCACCTCGACTCGTCCGCGCGCCGCGCCGGGAGTCGGGGCGCCCTCGGCGCATGGCGCGTGGGCGCGGCGGGGGTCGGCTCGGGGTTGTCAGCGGGCGTGGCGACCGCTCGGTGCTCATGAAGCAACGCAAGATGGCGCCCGGCTCTGAAGAGCCTTCGTGCTGCCACGAGGCACGCTGACTCAGGAACGAAGGGGCTTTTCTGGCCATGGCTAGCCTCGGCCACAAAGGTTATCCGACCTGGATCTGAGGAGCGGCCCGAAAACAAAAGCCCCTTCCGAGTCCTTCTTTCAACGCCTCAGACGAGAAGTGGGGGGAGACCGTAACGAAGGGGGAGGTCAGCTTGAGCGGGGGTGGTCGGAGGTCGGACTGATTGGACGGACGAAAGCAGATGGTTGACGCGAGCGGCACAGAAGTGAGAAGCAGGAAGTGAAGGAGTTATCTAAAGCCGCTTCCAGCTCCTTCTCCTCCCGTGCCTACGTCTCTCCACACTCCTCCTCGTCGTCCTCGGCATCCTCATAGGATCCCTCAGGATGTGTGTTCGTCCACTTGCGAATCGCTTTCTCCTTCTTCATCATCATCAGCAGCATCACCCTTATCATCAGCAGCAGCACCAGCGTCGGCATCAGCGTCGTCGTCATCATCATCATCATCATCATCATCATCATCATCATCATCATCATCATCATCATCATCCTCATCCTCATCCTCATCCTCCTCCTCCTCCTCCTCATCATCATCATCATCGTCGTCATCATCATCATAAACATCATCATCATCATCATCATCATCATCATCAGCGTCATTATCATTTACAACAGCATCATCCTCATCATCATCATCCTCATCATCATCATCATCATCCTCATCCTCATCATCATCCTCATCATCATCATCATCATCATCATCATCACCGCCAT
>CAUYUJ010020188.1:110000-162412 GCA_963575745.1 Prorocentrum cordatum
GACTGGGGGAAGGTGCGTGAGGGGAGGGACTGAATGGGTTGGCAGCTCCACTCTCTCGAAGCAGGTTTGCCCAGGTGGCTTTACAGCCCTGTGCTCCGCCACGCAAACTGGCCCTGGTGAACAATGCATCATTCAAGGGCGCTCCCTCACGAGAAGCGGAGTTGATGGCAACGCTGCCCGATGTTGACAACTGCTGGTTTCAGGATGACACCAAAACTGTCTACGCGCCTCTTGCGCGTCCAACTGGCCTGTACCCAGCGCATGCCTCCATGGGCGGTGGACGCGGCCGCGCGTGTCGGCACGATCGCCAGCTGGCACGCTGCTGCCCCTCGCGCGGGCTCTGGTCCCAGCCAGGGCGGGGGGCGACACCTCCGCGGGCGGCAACGGGGCTACGCGGCCCGGTGCGGTCTGGTCCTGCCGTGCCGACGCGGACGATGGCTTCAGACACCGCGTGGACCCTTCCATCTGGAACAACCACTGCTGTCCGACCGAGCGGAGCGTTCGAGATTGGCGCGGGCCGCCAGTGGCGTTCCACTGGCGGCGCGCACAAGGGGGTCGGGGGAGGGGGGGAAGGCTTCTCAGAAGGCGGCTGCTTCTTAGAAGGCGCAGGCCCCACACCTGTAGACAAGGCCCGCGCCTTCTGAGGAGCAGTGGCCTCCTTCTAAGAAGCCCTTCCCCCTCCCCCTACGTACCCCCCCCTGTGCGCGTGGCCGAAGATTGGCGCAGACTGCCAATGGCCCTCCGCCCTGAGCGCCCCGCGCCGTCGTCCCGGCCCACCGAGGCGGCGAGGACCTGCCGCGCGGTGGCCGGGCCCGCCGTCCGGGCGGCGCACGGCCTCGGGAGGGCGCGGCGCTGCACACTGCGGCGGCGCCTCCGGGGGCGGCGACGCCGGCCGCAGCCTGCGGCGCGGCCCCATGGCGCACGCGGCGGGGCGCCGGCGCAGGGGCGCACGGTGCGGCGCTAGTCAGGGCGAGGGGGAGCGGACCGGAGGAATCTGGAGATCGGAGAGGGGTGCAGCATCAAGGGGTGTTGGTGACAGTCGTGGCAATGGCGATGTGATCGACGAGAAATCAGCATCGCCAGACTCAGCAGTGGCGCCACACACTTTTACACCACACCCCTCTCCTACCTCCCCGAGGACGGAAGGAGGCCAATGATACACCTGCACTGGCCCTGGCTCGGGGACGCTTCGGACCCAGGTCCTAGCAAGCCCGGGTCAGCCAACCCTTGCAGGATCCTGCGGGTTCCTGCAAGAATCTGCGCGCCAGTCCGAGCTATTACAACCCTGGCTTTGCAGGCTCCTGCGTAATCCAGCGTTCTGGCTGACCCCCGTTTGCATTGACCCCCGTCTCAAAGCTCCCGAATGGCGAAGTTTATCCTGGGCCCACGATCAATGCATACGCACTCCTGGCCTGGGCATGCCGAAGGGGCATACACCGATCCTGGCCCTAGGATCGGCCTGATCGGAATCGATGTACGAGTAGAGCTTGCGTTATCCGATGGGATGGAGGGACAAGGAGAAAGCGGGAGGGGGTGAGAAAATGAGGAAAGAAAACGGCAACGATCGCCCACATGGAAAATGTGGTCGAAGGGCTTGGTTTGCATAGAGTACTTGCTTGTGCGCAGTGCATGGTATGCCCCTCGGGAGACTCCACCGAAACGCAAGGTCTTACATTTAGAACATGTTGCAACAATTTGATTCACTGCGACTCTGTATGATGAATTTCGTTCGTGCTTGCGCGAATGGCACTCAGCAACGACATGCACCCCCCCGATCTTGGCAAATCCATTACTTAACCTGACCCAGACCCTGTCGACACTGCGCCAAAGCTAACCTGACCCATTAAAGCTAATGTGACCAACGGCTCGGCGACATCAGTGTATCACGCGCGCACGCTGTAGCAACTGATGCACCAGAATGGGGCGCCACAGCAACATGCAATGCAAAAGCTGCCAACTATATCACTAATCCCTTGTCGTTTGTAATGAAAAATATGGCCGGCGCTGCTGCGAAAGAAACTTTCGCAATCATGGATATGGCCGGCGCTGTGGCGAGAACACCGCTCTCAATCATGCATGCGGCCAGCGCTAAGGCGCGAGCAGCTTTCGCAATCATGGACGTGGCCAGCGCTACGGCGAGAGTAACTTTCGCAATCATGGGTGTGGCCGGCGCTGAAGCGACAGCAATATGTGCACGCATGGACGTGGCAAGCGCTAAGGCGAGAGTAATTTTCACAATCATGGGTGTCGCCGGCGTTGAAGCTAGAGCAGCATTTGCTATCGTGGATCTCGCAATCATGGATGTGGCCAGCGTTGAGGCGCGAGCAACATTTTTCTATCATGGATATGACAGGCAGCCATCGTAGTCGTGGATGTCGCTGGCGCTGAGGAAAAAACGACGTTCGAAACAAAGGATGTGGCTGGCACTGAAGCGAAAACAACGTTCGCAATCAATGACGCGGCCAGTGAGTATACGAAACCAAATTCGCAACCTGCGGCGCGGCGAAAGAAACATTCCCAACCATGGATGCGGCCTGGGTTTAGGTCACCGCAAAGTCGATACAGTGGATCTGGCCACTGGTGAAGCAAAAGCGTAAAGTGTCCGTCGCAATCGTGGGCGAAGTGTCCCACTGCACACGCGCACTGGCTCTAGCGCAACCAGCAGCACCACTGAGACGAGCAGTGCCAGAAACAGTAGCACCATGCGCAGAAGCAGCAACAACACCAACGCCAACAATAGCAGAAACAGTAGTGCAAGCCACACAAGCGACTCCAGCAGAACCTGTCTCACCAACGCGATAGCAAACAGCACCACCACCACGCGCACCAACACCAGTATGACCACCACGACGGGGAATGGAGCAACAACATCACGCGACACAGCACAAGCGCCAAAGACAGCAACATTGTGACCACAACAACAGCAAACAGCAACATCAAACGCAGCAGCACCAGCGTCACCAGCAGAACCACTGTGACGAGCACGACTGGGAGCAACATCGCCACGCAAAGCAACTCAAACCCAACCAGCAGTACCAGTGTGACCAGCACGACGGGAAGCAGCAGCATTACGCGCACCAGCACACGCGCAAGGAGCAGCACCGCCGCGACGCGCACGACAGGATCCAACAGGACGACACGCGGCAATAGAACCACCACCAACCATACCACTGTCATCAGCACGACGAAAAAGCAGCAACACCACGGGCAGCAACACAAACGCCACCATGAGTTCCACTAGAACGAGCACGACGGGAACTGGCAGCGCCAGGCGACTCGCGCAGGACTGCGCGAGCACCCCCACCCCCCCACAGGCCAGACCAGCGGGGACGGGGGGTTCACTCCAGCGTACAGCGTCTTGGCCCAGTCAGATTGTTCAATTTGGCGCTGGGGACTGGGGCGCCCCAGAGCAGAAATGCGCAAACCGCCCGCGCGAAGTTTTGCGGGCCCCACTACAGGAGCAACTGCTGCTCGCCCCAAGCCCGACTGGCGGTGGCGCCCACGGAATGGGCGCCGGGGCCTACAGTAGCGGCGCTAGTTAAGCTGGCGCGCCAGGGCGAGCGCGAAGACGGGGCAGTGACTCGTCGTGGGCCCGCCGTCCGAGCCCGCCGCCTGCCGCCGCCCACTCCAGCCAGCAGCTCCAACGCACGGCAGCGGCGCCCTGTCCGGCCAGCAGCAGCACACGCGCGAGCAGCACTAATGCCACCAGCAGTTCCACCAGGACGAACACGACGAGAACCAGCAGCACCACGCAATTCGCGCTGGACTGCGCACGCGCCCCCGTCACCCCGCCAGCGACGCCGGCGGGGGGAACTTGTCCCCGTGCTCCAGCGCAAAGCGCCACAGCCCAAATCGTTCGATCTTGCGCTGGGAAACGAGGGCGCCCCAGGGCACGGCCCACAGCCCGTCTCGCGAAAGCCTGCTGCTCGCCCCCCGAACCGCAGCCCACGCGGCATAGCGGAGATGCGCACGACGACACGCGACGCGTCGGTCAGCAACAGAGGCGAGACAAGGAGTTCCACTATGACCAGCCCGACAGGAAGCAGCATCGCCGGGAGCAGCAGCAGCGCAAGCGCCACCAGCAGCACAACAGCGAGTAGCAAGACGAAGGCAGCAGCAAGAGTGCCATCTGCAGCGCACTCCACCAAAGCCTGTGCGAACCAGCAACACCACACGCAGCATCAGCGCCGCCAGCAGCAGTAGCGCGAGCGACACGAGCGCCCTCAGCAACGGAGCCACCAGCAGCACACAGCAGCAGCACGACGCGCAGAAGCACCAGCAACCAGGAACACCACCTTGACCCGCACACTGGGAGCCAGCAGTACGAAGCGCACCAGCTCTAGCACAACCAGCAGAAATACCACGGCGAAAACTACTGCAGCATCGGCGCCGCCACCAGCAATGCTGAGAGCAGCAGTGGCAGAAGCGAGGCCAGTAGTAGCTCCACGGCTCGCACGGCAGCAACCAGCACAACCACGAACGGCTGCACGAGAGACGCGAACAGCTCCAGTATGACGAGCGCGACGAGGAGCAGCAACAACACACGAAGCAGAATCAACGCCACCAGCACCACCACTGCAACGAGCACGACGGCGAGCAGCGGCGCCAAGCGCAGCAGCACGAGCGCCACCAGCGGCACCAGCACCATGGCGACGAGCACGATACGAAGCAGCTGCGCCACGCAAGGCAGCACCAGCGCAACCAGCAGTTCAACCAGCACGAGCACGGCGGGGACCAGCAGCAACAAGCGATTCGCGCTGGACTGCGAACACCCCCACCCTCCCGCCGGCGAAGCCAGCGGGGGTGGAAGCTTTCCTTCCCCCTACCCAGCACAAAGCGTCACGGCCCGGCTTGTTCAACTTTGCGCAGGACACTGGGGGGCGCCTCAGACGAAGATGCGCAGTCCGCCCGTGCGAAGCCTGGCTGGGAGGTGCGAGCCCCGCCCCAGGAGCAACTGCTGATACGACTACGCGCGATTGGCGCTCGTTCCCAAGGGGGAAAGGCTGCGCCAGCGGCCTGCTGTAGCAGCGCTACGCAGACGGGAAAAAGTGATCACAAAATCAGCAGTTCGATCATCGTGAATGATCCGCAGACGGCAACGCCCAAAGTGGATCACTCCTTTCAATTTTGGCCGCGCGCGCAGGCGTGCACCACGGGCCGAGTCATTGATATGCCGCACTTTGGCTTGCGCGCCCAGTGGCACCATTGGAAGGCGGACGCCACTTAATGCCCGGGTGCTCTTCCACGTTCATCCTTCGCAGGGCCGCTGGCGTGGGCGGTTCCACGTTCTGCGTTGCGGTTTCGCTCCCACCAGTCGAACTGCTCACGTGCGACGCGCACTGCAGACGATGCGGTTGTCCATAACCTTGACAGGCGGATGTCACTTGATGCCACGGGCCCCGCCTGGCGGATTCGACATCTTTTCGGCTCCCATGCCTGTGCGACTTTTGTTATAAACTTGTTGCACGGAGATGGGTATTTCTGCCTAAGCGTTGGGTTGCCGCGCGATCCCTTTTCGTCTTTAGCGTGCCGCGCTGTGGGTCCTGTGGGACGCGTGAGAGTTGTGCCCCTGTGGGAGTTGTGCGGCTTGTGAGGCCTGCGAGACGTGCGGGACCTGGGCGACTTGCGGGATCGGTGGGCGCTGCGGGACCTGTGCGACCTGTGCGACCTGCGAAACTTGTGGGAGCTGTGGGGCCTGTAAGACCTGTGGGACCTTGCAAAGCGTCGGCCTCGTTAGGACCTGCGAGAGACTTGCGGGCCTTGCGGGGTCTGTATGTGGGACCCGCGGGGCTTGTTCAAATTGTGGCACCTCTGGGACCTGTGGGACCTGCGAGACCTGCGGGACCTGCCAGACTTGTGGAGCCTGTGAGACTTGTGCAACCTGTGACGCCTGCGAGACCTTTGCGACTGACGACACCAATGGAATCTGCGAGGCGTGGTCCAACGAACCGCGTTGACGATCAAGGCGGGGGGCGGGTTCCATAATGTAAATTCACACACGGGGCGCAGTTTAGGTTGCCCGGCAGCCCCACTCAACGATCGGGCGGGTGCGGGGTCAGTGCGCACATTCAAAAACAGAGCGCACTTCGCGCAATGTGGCGCGACCCGTCGCGCCCACTTGACGATTTGGTATTGCAGCGGCTGGTGTGTGAAAAAATTCGGGGAGCATCCATCATAATATGGGAGCTGATTTTGATAGCAAAATAAAATGTATTTATGAAATTCCAACAACTCCACTTTACGATTGGCGTTTCCCGTCTTTTTCCCCAAACAGCTTGCTGAGCGGGGCGCCGCTGTGGTAGAAGCTAACTCCGGCCGAGGGAATTCAAAGCGGAGACGTCCTCAAAAAAAAATGAATGGCCTGGGCCGTTTCGCCTGAGACATCCTCGCAACTCTCGTTTCTGAGTGGTCCGGGATTGGGCGTTTCGCGTGGACATCCTCCAAACTCTGAAATCCCAGATGCCGCGCAAGAGGTGGTCCAGCTCGTTTCGCCCGAGATATCCTCGAAACTCTAAGCTCCCAAATGCCGCGCGAGAGGTGGCCCGGCCCCCCCGAGACATCCTCCAAATTCCGAGCTCCAAGATGCCGCGTGAGAGGTGTTCCGGCCCGCGTCGCCCGAGACATCCTCACAACTCTGAGCCCCGAGATGCCGTGCGCGAGGTGGCCCGGCGCGTCTCGCCTGACATCCTCGCAACTCTGAATTCTGAGAGCCCGCGCAAGAGGTGGTCCAGCCCTTTTCGCCTGAGACACCCTCGGAATTCCAGGCACCGAGACGCCGCGCAAGAGGTGGTCCAGCCCGTTTCGCCTGAGACATCCTCCAAACTCAGAGCCCTGAGATGCCGTGCGCGAGGTGGTCTGGCCCTTTTTGCCTGAAACATCCTCGCAACTCTGCGCTCTCTGATGCCGCGCGAGAGGTGGTCTGGCCCGTTTCGCTCGAGACATCCTCCAAACTCTGAGCCCCGAGATGCTGCCCAAGAGGGGGTCTGGCCCGTTTCACTTGAAATATCCTCGCATTCTTGCATTCCGAGATGCCGCGCGAGCGGTAGTCCGGCCCGGTTCGTTTGAGACGCCCTCCAGACTCTGAGCTCTGAGATGCCGCGCGCGAGGGGATCTGACCCGTTTCGCCTGAGACATCCTCGAAACTCTGAGCTCTGAGCTGCCGCGCAAGGTGGCCCGGCCAGTCTCGCCTGGGACATCCTCGCCACTCTGACCTCGGAGATGCCGCGCGCGACGTGGCCCGGCCCGTTTCTCCTGAGACATCCTCGCAACTCGGAACTCTGAGATACCCTGCGCGAGGAGATCCGGCCTGTCTCGCTTGAGACATCCTCGCAACTTTAAGCTCTGAGATGCCGCGCGCAGGGTCGCCCGGCCCGTTTCGCACAAGACATTCTCGCAACTCTGAGCCCCCACATGCCGCACAAGAAATGGCCCAGCCTGGGGGCCCAGAAGACCTCGCGTTACATATCCCCCCTGTGACCCTTCGGGAGGCCGCAAGACGCCCGGGACAGGCCCCAAGGGCCCCCAGGAGATTCCCAGGAGGCCCCCAGGAGGCCCCAGGAGGCCCCCTATCAGAAAGTGTCAAGTTAGTACACTTTCAACGGCGATTCGTTGATTCCTCCTGTTCTTGCGCCCCCACCCCCCAAGTTGGGGGGGCCCAGACGGCCGCATGTTAGGCATCCCCCCCTGGGAACCCCAAGAGGCTTCAGAGCCCAAGGCGGGGTCCAGGAGGCCACAGGAGGCCCAGGGGGAAGCCCCAGGAGGTCCCCGGGAGACCCCAGGAGGCCCCAAGGAACCCCCGGCCACTCGGAGCTCTGAGACGCCGCGCCCGAGGTGGCCTGTCCCGTTTCGCCCGAGACTTCCTCGCAGCACGTTTCGCCCGAAACATCGTCGTTGCTCCGGGGTCCGAGATACCGCGCACGAGGCGGCCAAGCCCGTCACGCTGGAGACGCCCTTGCAGACCTGGGCTCCGAGATGCCGTTCGGGATCAAGAAGGGTGGAGGAGGAGGAGGGGGAGGAGGAGGAGGAGGAGGAGGAGGAGGAGGACATGAAAGGGAGAAGGATGAGGAGAACGACGTGCATGAGGGAGCAGACAGGAGGAGGGGGGGGGGGGGAGGAGAAGGAGAAAGAGGAGGAGGAGAGGAGGAGGAGGACGAGGACGAGGAGGAGAAGGAGGAGGGGGAGGAGGAGGAGGAGGAAGAGGAGGAGGAGGAGGACGAGGACGAGGAGGGAGGGGGAGGAAGGGAGCTGCAGGAAAGGACCTAACGAAAAACGAATACAACGTAAACTTGTCAAAACGCGCGCGAGAGGTTATCCGACACGTTTCTGCTGAGACATCCTTCCAAAACTGAATTCCAAGATGTCGCCAAAACTTGGCCTCTGACAGTGCCGACCCGACAGCTTATTCGTCGAACAGGTGCGCGAGGGTACGACACCCTCTAGCGTTAGTTTCCTGATAGGCATGCGTCACAAAAGTTTTCGCGCAAACATCATGTGCAAACATCATGTTATCATGATCTAACATGCCATACCAGCCCGCACTGGACGCGCACGCACTTGACCGTGAAAACCGCTGTGGGCTGAAAAACCCTGTTTGGGGAAAGTACACTCCGGCTAAAAGATCTCGCGCGCGGAAACCGGAAAAACCGGGTCGTGAGACGGGCACGCCAGGGCACGCCACTTCACGCGAAGTGCGTCCCGAGCGTGATCTCACACACTAAACCTGCCACCGCCCGATCGTCAGGCGGGCTCCCTGGGTAACGGGAAGTGCGCCCCGTCAATGAGTTTACAGAGTGAACCTGACACCGCTCGCGTGCAATCGTTGGCTATTTCGCCGTTACTGGATTTCCAATGCGAGCCCGCTTCGGCTCAATAGGGAGTTGTGTCCGACAACGACGGGCGGGCCCATCGCAACTTGACGTTTTGACAAGGATGCACATGGAGAACGCCATTCAACGGCAGTCAGTCGAAGATCGACAATATGAAGGTCGCGCTTCACTGGACCCAACTCCTCTGAGACATGCGATTTCATTGCCTTCAGTATGTTGATCTCTGTCTGGGTTAGATCCTTATGTGTAATAGTCTCGTGCTTAAAAGACATGCTGTTAATAATGAAGTTGAGCTTCTCGCTGTCAGACCCGTCTGGAGCCAGGGGCGCAGGCGGAGCACCGCTCGACGCCGTAGCCCCACTCGCGGGTGCAACTGCTGCACACGAGGGACCTGGCGGGGCCTCACCGCCACCGATGCCTCAACAGGTGCGGAAAAAAACTGCAAGGCCGCCAGTCAATTGGTCGAGCCTCCCTGCATGGTACCAGATTACGTCCTTCAAGACCGAGGGGTCGAGAGTCGAGACAGAGGAAAACCAAAAAAACATTATTCAAAAACACCAGCAAGCGAGTTGAAACCAACGAACCATGCACGAGGGACCAGAAAGAAAAAACGAGAGGATGGGAGCCGACAACATATTGAATCCGATCATGCGCGCCCGTCGCAATCTCGATGTTTCGAATCACCGCTAATACGTCATGGCTTCTGTGCTCGGGCCAATGCTCTACGCGCCCCCCCGGCGGTAACTTTGGTCGACGGTTTACCGCCGGCCCCCAGCCCTCCTGATCTTCCTCGTTTGAATGGCGTGCTCCCCCGCGAGGCATCGCGAAGCGCCGCGTGGCGGGAGAGCGCGCCTGCCGCGCACTGAAGCGCCGGAGGGCACCGGGAAGCGCGGCGAACGCCGCATAGCTCGGAGAGCACATCCGCGCGCCTGTCGGGCGCACAGAGCGCCGGAAGGGGCCGCGACACGTCGCGAAGCGCTGCATGGCGCTCGACGGGTTCAGGCCCAGAGTTTCGGGCGGAGCCGCCTCGAGCCCAGGGCCCGAAGCCCGGAGCCCGGCCCAGCCGGACCTGATATCCACGGGCCAGACCCGGGCCAGACGCGCAAAGCTCAGGCCCCAGGCCCGGAGCCGGGACCCTGGCTCGAAGGCGGGCGAGCCCGGAGCCTGGGCCTGGACCCCAGCCGAAAACGCAGCCGTCAATGCCAGGAACGGCGGGCGACGACGACGACGACATCGGCGACGTCGACAACGACGACGGAGACGACCACGACGACGGCGGCGACGACGACGACGACGACGAGGACAAAGACGACGACCACGACGACGGCGGCGACAACGGCGACCACGACGACCACGACGAAGACAACGTCGTTCTCGCCACATCGCCGGTCCCCCTCCGAAACATCATCAGCATCCAAATTCGCCTCTTGCTTCTAATCCTCCTGCTCATCATCCTTCCTTGTTTCCCTCCTCCTGCGCAAATTCGGCGAGATTTTTCGCAAGGCACCGCAACCAGACTGGCGCTGGCGGTGAACCGTCAACCTAGTCAACGCCAGGAACCTCGTAGAGCTCCTTGCCCGCGTGAGGGTGCTCAGAAGCAAAAGAGAGAGCTTCTCGAAAAAGTCAAATTATTTTTTTCATGTCGACATGAAGTTGGTTCCGCCAAGTGTTTTGATAGTAAAAGTATGCCTACATCATATCAAGACGCGAAAGCTCTCATAGTCGTCTAGAGCTGCGAAAAATCTGCTTCCTCAAAAATGAATTGTCAAATATATTTCAAATGTTTGCAAAACCGACCCCAAGCTCCGCCCCGTGCCGGAATTCCTCTGGCTCATCGAAAACGAAGAGCTCTACGAAGTAAGCCGGCGGTGGACCGTGAACCCTGGATAACGCCGGGAACTCGCATAGCAAACTAGGCGCTGGCGGTAAACCGTCAACCTGGTTACCGCCGGAGACCTCGTAGAGCTCTTTTCTTGCCCAGCTCCTCGGAACACGTGGAGCAAGCTTAAGCGAGAGCCAAAAAACTCTAAAGAATCGATCGCATACAAATATTTGTCCGGACTTAGCTCGAGAAGCAGACTCTGTTCAGAGCTCTAGATGCTTCAGCCAAACGCCCTTGATGATTATGTATCGGTTTCTGTACGCACCAGCTCTGTAGCTGTGCTACAGCTAGAGTTAAGTGCAGAATACCGACAGCGCCTCTAAAGAGAACTAGAGAAATACAAATGGTTTTACGGACCTAGCTCGAGTAGCAGATCGAGTTCAGGCCTCTCGATGCAACAGACGCAAGCGCCTGGTGATACGGAATCGGTTTCTGTAAGTATCAGCTGTAGCTTTCGAAATCTCGAGCTAAGTACAGAAAACCATAAACGCGTCTCAACATGACTCGGAACGCAGTTGGTTCCAGCAAGTCTTTTGATAGTAATATTGCAGCTACGGACCTGAGAATTTAACTGGCAGACGCGGCATAACCCACTACACATGAGAAAAATATCAGTTCTAAAAATGAACTGGGAACCGGCGGTAAACCGTCAACCAGGTTTTTGCGGGCTTTGCGGTGGGGTCCTCCAGCACATGCAAGCAGCGGTGCTCCCCGCGGCCACCAGGCGTAAGTGGCTCTACCGAGCGTGTGAGACGCTATCTATAACAGACGCAATCTGCGAGATTGTGTGAATTAGCTTCGAGGCGGCCGTTAACTCACAGACCGTCACGGTTGACTCCCTATCGAGGCCAAACGCCTCTTCGGCAATCACGTGACACTGTATAGCATTTTGATGTTCTACAAAAGCCTGCAGCCACCAGCCTCCCCCAGCCCCAATATCCGAGGTGCCTCCATCGAAGTAGCCTCTCAATCCTAAAACTTTCGAAGTATATAAAGGGGCGAGATACTCGTTTCTCTTCGATGTGTGTGGGCAAGCTCTGCAGGCCCACGTGAGTTCATCAGCATAACTGCTACCCTCCCTATAAAGATGTTTGATCGGGTCAGCCCCCGCACACGCAGTTCTCAAGCAGGTGTCCATTACAGCATCAAGAGTGTTTTGTGCCGCCTCCAAGGTGTTGTTATAGCCCATGTTCGTGCACCTCCAGTGCCCTCTTATCCATTGGACAACACACAAGCTGTCACCCAGTATTTCAAATGGAATCTTATCCGACTCATAGTCAAAGATAGTCTCATTTTCAAAGTTATGAGCAATGCGACGCGCAATCTTATCATCGTTAATATTCTTCTCCTCCTCCTCCGTACGTGCAACCGTAACTCTAGGCTTGGCCAGATAGTCAAGAATGGCGGGCAGGTGCAATCTTTTGAGTAACTTCTCCACGAAGATCGACCAATCATCTTTCCCAAACATCATACTCTCCCACCACTTCGTATTGCCATTTCGATCCGCAATGAAGACATCGTCCCATTTTCTCCAACCGACGTATTCAGTACCACCACGCCATCCAAGAAGAGCAGCCTGGGTATCCCTCGAGCGTGCAGCGAACGCGCGACGATGAGCGGACCAGTCACCTGACGCATGCATCATGCCCAACCGCGCCTGAGAGTAGGCGTTGAGTTTGAAGGCATTCACGTTTGCGCCAGAGGGTCGTGCCTCACGCGGCTCACTAACATGATTGGAAGAGGGAGGGCCCCGCGGTCGCTTACTTCCCTGTGGAGCAGCACACGGACTATCGGCGGAAGCGATGGGGTCAACATTCACATGTGCAATACACCGTCTCTTTTGACTGCCCCTTGGCGACCATATTTCATCCCGATCTCTTTTGTCGCATGGGCGCTGGGGTTGTCTGACACGCTTGGCGAGCTCCTCCTGGCTCGCAGTGAGACTCGGGCCAGAGCTCCTCTTCTCTCCCCTGGCGGCCAGACGGGTCTCCACGGTTTGCCTGCGACGATTCTTGGCCACGGGCGTGGGTTCGCTCTCACCGTCGACTGGGGGGGCTGTGGCCGCAGGACTGACAGCGCCCTGCGATTCGCGCTGCCTGCTCCTTTCTTCCAGGAGCCTGGCGCACTCAAACAGATGCGCCACTTGCAGCGGATCGTTCAAAGGAACTCTCACTCTGGACGCAGACGACACACGACCAGAAGAACAGTGAGCATCCTTTTTGTTCGGCTCCAAAGGAACTCTTATACTGGACGCAGACGACACACGACCAGAAGAACGTTGACAATCTGTTTTGTGCTCGGTCATTCCCCCGCGGCTACCAAACATAGCCGCGGCTCTCTGGGGCCCAGGCGAAACACTCTGAGGCAAAGCACGAGGCGGACTATGAGAATGAATAAAGTGTGCACCGTGTGTGTGCAGCGTAGCTGTCGGAATATAACAAGGCAACTGTTCGAAAGAACTTCCTCTCTCAACCTGCGGCACAGGAGACAGCGGATGAAGGTGTGTATGCTCTTCACTGTTCGTGTGCAGCGTAGCTGTCTGAATATAACTGGGCAACGTGTCGAAAGAACGGTCATCAACCTGCGGCAATGGCAACAAAGAATGGGCATGTGTGGTATCTTCACTGTGAGTGTGCAGCGTAGCTGTCTGAATATAGCTGGGCGCGGACTCAAAAGAACGTTGACCATCCAACTGAGGCACAGGCAATGACGAATGGACATGTGTATGAACTTGACTGTACGTGTGCAGCGAAGCTGTCGGATCAGCATGTACTCTGTCCGTGTGCAGCGTAGCTGTCGGGATATTCTGACACGCAAAGCCTCTGGCAAAGCAAGCGATATCTTTCGCCCAGAGCCAGTTCTTGTGAATGAAGAGTTCCACCGCCGACAGAAACCCATGGTTGGCGAACTGGTCGCGTGCATACTTGAACCTCCTCTTTTGGTAAACCGTCCAATCTTCTGTCACTCCTTTCCTCCTTCCTCCGATGATGGCTAATAACTTTCCTTCCCAGGAGAATATTTGTTGTGCCGTGATGTTGTCAATCGTCATTCCCTCGACTGCGAAGAGTAGCTTACTCTGGATACGGAGTCGGTATCGTTGGAATCGTCTCTCAATTGGGATGCGATGACTTCTATAATATTCGACGTCAGCAAAGAAGGCACCACGGGCACGATCCAAGTTGAACTGCAGATCACTATGCTGCGTCCAATATCTGTCCAACCTGTAACCCAGGATGTCCAAAGTGTTAACGCCGGGACCCTCGTAGAGCTCTTTTCTCACACTGCGCTTCTCGAAACACATGGAGAAAGCTTCTGGAGCGAGAAATGAGGAAATCGAAAAATCACGTTTTTCTGTGTTTTTTCCAACGTCGGTTCCCTCAAGTCTTTTGATAGTAATACTGCACCTACGGACCTAAGAATTTTCACTGGCAGACGCGACATAACCCACTACAGATGGGAAAAATCTGGTTTCTCAAAATGAATTCTCAAATATCTTTTGAATCTCAGGAAACCCGACCCAAAATCACCCTTTTGTCTCTGATATCAGTTCTCAAAATGAATTGTCAAATATCTTTGAATCAAAGCAAAACCGACCCAAGGTTATCACATTGTCTCTTTTGGTCGGGTCGGCCAACTGGCACCGGCGGTGAACCGTCAACCTGGTCACCGCCGGGAACCTCGTAGAGCTCCTTCCACGCGTGAGAGTGCTCAGAGTCGAAAGAGAGAGCTTCTGGATGCATGTCTCGAAAAATTGAGCATTGGTTATTTTCATGTCGAGATCAAGTTGGTTCCGCCAAGTGTTTTGATAGTAAATGTGCGTCTACGGAGATCATATTAAGACGCAGAGGTCCTCATAGTCGTTTACAGGTGCGAAAAATCTGCTTTCTCAAAATGAATTGTCAAATATCCTTCAATTTTTTGCAAAAGCAACCAAAAGTTAGCACTTTGTCCTTTCTGGCCGGGTCGGCCAGCTGGGCGCCGGCGGTAAACCGTCAACCTTCCTTACCGCCGGGGGACTCGTAGAGCTTCCTGACCATATATAATGTCGAAAAACTTGCAGAGAACGAATAGTTTTTCAGCCTAAACGATTTCAGACCTCTCGATGCAACAGCCGAACGCCCCTCATGCTTCTGGATCGCTTTCTGTGCGCACGAGCTCCGTAGCTCTCCTACAGCCCGAGTTACGTGCGAAAATCGACAGCACCTCTCAAGATCACTCGAACAATACAAATAGTTTCGCAAATCTAGCTCGAGTATCAGATCGAGTTCAGACCTCTGAATGCAACAGGCGGGCGCGCCTGATGTCTACGAATCGATTCCTCTGATTACCAGCCCTGCAGCCCCCTTACAGCCCGAGTTAAGTGCAGAAAACCGATAGTACCTCTGAAGATGACTCGAACAATACGAATAGCTTCGCGGACCTAGCTCGGGCAGCAGACGCGTTCAGAGCTCTGAATGCGACAGGCGGACGCAACTGATGTCTCCGAATCGATTCCAGTGATTACCAGCGCTGCAGCCCCCTTACAGCTCGAGTTAAGTGCAGAAAACGGACAGCATCTCTCAAGATGCATCGAAGAATACAAATAGTTTTGCGGACCTAGCTCGGGCAGTACACCGAGTTCTGAGCTCTGGATTTGGCAGGCGGATGCGCCTGATGTCCCCGAATCGATTCCTGTGAGTACGAGCCCTGTGGCCCCCCTACAGACCGAGTTAAGTGCAGAAAACTGACAGCACCTCTCAAGATGACTCGAACAGTACGAATGGTTTCGCGAACCTAGCTCAGGCAGCAGACCCAGTTCAGACCTCTAGATCGAACAGACGAACGCGGCTGATGATTCGCAATCGATTTCTGTGAACATGAGCTCCGTAGCTGCCCTACAGCTCGAGTTAAGTACAGAATACCGACAACGCGTATCAAGATGACTCGAAACAGCCGATCCCGCCGCGACGCTTTTTTGCAGAAATATTTACCCAATCGAGCTGAGATTAAGACGGCGACCGGGAAAAAGATCGAATATGGTCAGAAAAAATACTAGAGCTCAAACGAATTGTTGAATTTCGAAAACAAAATTTTCAACCGACCAAAAGTCACCAAAAGGCCCGTCGAGATTTTTCTTGCCAGCTATCTCTCCAGCGCGCCGGAATTACTCTTAAGCTTCCAGCAACTAGCTAAGGGAAGCTCTACGAGTTACTGGGCGCCGGCGGTAAACCGTCAACCTTTCTTACCGCCGGTGGACTCGTAGAGCTTCCTGACCGTATATAATGTCGAACAAAATTGCAGAGAACGAATAGTTTTTCAGCCTAAGCGATTTCAGACCTCTCGATGCAACAGCCGAACGCCCCTCATGCTTCTGGATCGTTTTCTGTGCGCACGAGCTCCGTAGCTCTCCTACAGTCAGAGTTACGTGCGAAAATCGACAGCACCTCTCAAGATTACTCGAACAATACAAATTCGCTGAGTATCAGACCGAGTTCAGACCTCTGAATGCAACAGGCGGACGTGGCTGATGTCTCCGAATCGATTGCTGTGATTACCAGCCCTGCAGCCCTCTTACAGCCCGAGGTAAGCAGAAAACCGACTGCACCTCTGAAGATGACTCGAACAATACGAATAGTTTCGCGGACCTAGCTCGAGCAGCAGACCGAGTTCAGAGCTGTCGATGCGACAGGCAGACGCGACTGATGTCTCCGAATCGATTCCAATGATTACCAGCACTGCAGCCCCGTTACAGCTCGAGTTAAGTGCAGAAAACGGACAGCACCTCTCAAGATGGCTCGAAGAATACGAATAGTTTTGCGGTCCTAGCTCGGGCAGCACACCGAGTTCTGAGCTCTGGATTTGGCAAACGGACGCGCCTGATGTCTTCCAATCGATTCCTGTGACTACGAGCCCTGTAGCCCCCCTAGAGCCCGAGATAAGTGCAGAAAACTGGCAGCACCTCTGAAGATCACTCATACAATACGAATAGTTTCGCGAACCTAGCTCGGGCAGCACACCGAGTTCAGACCTCTAGATGAAACAGACGAACGCGCCTGATGATTCGCAATCGATTCCTGTCAGATGCAGCTCTGTAGCTGCCCTACAGCTCGAGTTAAGTACGAAATACCGACAGCGCGTACCAAGATGAGTCGAAACAACCGATCCCGCCGCGACGCTTTTTTGCAGAAATATTTACCCGATCGAGCTGAGATCAAGACGGCGAGCGGGAATAAGATCGAATATGGTCAGAAAAAATACTAGAGCTCAAACGAATTGTTGAATTTCGAAAACAAAATTTTCAACCGACCAAAAGTCACCAAAAGGTCCGTCGAGATTTTTCTTGCCAACTAGCTCTCCAGCGCGCCGGAACTGGGCGCCGGCGGTAAACCGTCAACCTTTCTTACCGCCGGGGGACTCGTAGAGCTTCCTGACAATATATAATGTCGGAAAAAATTGCAGAGAACGAATAGTTTTTCAGCCCAAGCGATTCAGACCTCTCGATGCAACACCCGAACGACCCCCGATGCTTCTGGATTGCCTTCTGCACGAGCTCTGCAGCTCTCCTACAGCCCGAGTTACGTGCGTTAATCGACAGCACCTCTCAAGATGACTCGAACAAAACGAATAGTTTGGCAAACCCAGCTCAAGTATCAGACCGAGTTCAGACCTCTGAATGCGACAGGCCGACGCGTCTGATGTCTCCGAATCGATTCCTGTGATTACCAGCCCTGCAGCCCCCCTACAGCCCGAGTTAAGTGCAGAAAGCAAACAACATCTTTCAGGTTGACTGGAACAATACGAACAGTTTCGCGGACCGAGTTCGGGCAGCAGACCGAGTTCCGAGCTCTGGATTCCACAGGCGGACGCGCCTTATGTCTCCAAATCGATTGCTGTCACCACCAGCACTGTGGCCCCCCTACAGCCCGAGTTAAGTGCAGAAAACCGACAGCACCTCTCATGATGACTCGAAGAATACAAACAGTTTCGCGATTCTGGATCGGGCAGCAGACCGAGTTCAGAGCTCTGGATTCAACAGACAAACGCGACTGATGATTCTGAATCGATTTCTGTAAGTATCAGCTCTGTAGCTGTCCTATAGCTCGAGTTAAGTACAGAAAACCGAGAGTGCCTGTCAAGATGACTCGAATAATACGAATAGGCTTGCGGACCTAGCTCGGCTAGCAGACCGAGTTCAGACCTCTGGATGCAACAGACGAACGCGCCTGATCATTCTGAATCGATGAGGTGTGCTTACCAGCACTGTAGCTGTCCTATATCTCGAGTTAAGTTCAATATACCGACAGCATGTATCAAGATGACTCGAAACGGCCGATCCCGCCGCAGTGCTTTTTGGCAGTAAAAGGTACCCGATCGAGCTGAGATCAAGATGGCGAGCGGGAATAACATCGAATATCACGGGAAAAAATACTAGAGCTCTAACGAATGGTTGAATTTCGAGAACAAAACTGGGCGCCGGCGGTAAACCGTCAACGTTTGTTTTTTTTTTTGGGGGAGGCTGACCAGGCACCGAGCGCCCCAGCGCCCGTTAAGTGCCTACCTAGTCTCTCTGCAGCTGGAGGTCTTGGGCCACCTGGACTGCGGCCCGCAAGAGGCCCTCGAGACCCGAAAGCTCAGCGTCAGTGATACTGCTATGGGAGGGGAGTGCCTGTGCACAACGCCCTACTATTTCCCATATGATTGGACAAGGAGAGGAGGCTTGGGGGAAGAGGGAGACTACACGAGCTCTCTTATCTCTATGCTCAGGGTCAGGGTAAGGGTCATGGAATCGAGGAATATATCCAATCTGCAGAAACCAGCCAACGCCCACACCTTGGGCACACACTCCGCCGTCGAAGGATCCGCGGAGGCCAATAACTCGAAAGTTGTCTCGGACATCAGGACGAAAGATATGGTGGTGGAACAGCTCTCTGAATATCTGGCCTTCCCGTGCTAAGTGGGTAAGTTCATCAGCTACTGTGTTACTCTCTCGATATATGTGTCGAATGAAGTCGTTGCCCCATGAGGGGGGTCGTATTCCTTCCTCCTCCAACTCTTCCAAAAGAGAAATAATATTTGCCACCCGCCTACGATAAGAAGCCCCATCTCCTCCTTCTCCTCCCTCAACCTTCCAGAGACCATTGATCCAGTTACAGATAAGAAGCGAATCGCCCGTCAGCTCGAGACCGATCCCATCATCACTCAGATCCCAAGTCGGCTCCTGTTCATTGTTCGAGGCCAATCTCTGGGCCAGCTTCTCGGACTCCTTCGCCGACAACGGACGAGCCAACATCTCCTCCCCCCTCTCCTTTATGTAGTCTCCTCTCCCTCCAGTTCCTCCACGGACAACAAACAAGTCAAACAGAGACCCCAAAGTACAAGCTTCCAGGAACTGCCTGCAATACTGAACGAAGTCAGAGTAAGAGAAAGAGCACGCCCTCCACCACCGATCCTCCAGATTCACAAACGAGGGAAATATCGTCTGGAACATGAAACACCAAGGATGTTCACCCGTCGCCTGCCCCTTAGTACTGCCTAATCGTGTCAGTTTCGAGGCCTCCTTCCACTTCCACTGTGAACGCCAATATTTTGACTCCAGTGTCCTTTTCTCCTCCCACCTCGGGGTACAGCACATCAGAAGCCGGCGTGCGTCACGATGCGCACGAGGATACACCGTCTGTTGTCCAGGTCCAGGAACAGCCACCCTCCGACGTTTCGGGGGGGGCCTGGGGGAATCCCTAGGCCCCCCCCGCTCACAGGGAACTTCAACATCTCGAGAAGAAGAGGCCCTATCAGAGGGCATAGCAGAAGAGACCATCCCATGCATATCTGAAGAGACAGCGCCCATCCCATTCGTATCTGAGGAGACTGCGCCCATCCCATTAGTAACTGCAGAGACAGCACCCATCCCACTGGTAACTGAAGAGACTCCCACCATCCCATTAGTAACTGAAGAGACCACACCCATCCCACTGGTAACTGGAGAGACCATCCCATGCATATCAGAGACAGCACCCATCCCACTGGTAACTGAAGAGACTCCCACCATCCCACCAGTAACTGAAGAGACCACATCCATCCCACTGGTAACTGGAGAGACCATCCCATGCATATCAGAAGAGACCACACCCATCCCATTCATATCTGAAGAGACTGCACCCATCCCACTAGTAACTGAAGAGACAGCCCCCATCCCATTGGTAACTGAAGAGACCTCCCCCATCCCATTGGTAACTAGAGAGCCCGCGACCATTCCTGGGCTCAGCTCCGACTCAGGAATCTGATATCCGCTGTCGACATTAGCTCCAAAATATGATGCTATGTCAGCTCCAAGCTGCCACAAGGAATAAAGAACTCTCTGCACTGCACTCTGGCACTTTGCTTCAAAGAACATCCGTCTAGCAATTCTGAGTCGAGCTGGCTTCCAAACAACCCAACTTTCGGAGGCTGGCTTTTGGGGTGACGTCATCTGGTAAAGACAATTTCCCTCAAAGACATTCAGGCTCTGCAAGGAGTCCCTGTCCCAACTAATACCTTGACTTCCATAAATGAGAATGCTCTGAACCCGAGTGATATAACTCCTACACTTGGCCGAAAACGGGACTGCCTTTGATCTAAAATAAGCTGCATGCGCATGGAAGGCTCGTCGCGCGGCCCCGATCCGCCGCCGAAGGTCCTGGTGTGCCTCCCTATAGCTACAGTATATGCTGTTCCCCAAGACATTCATCTCATCAACTACTTTGAACGGCACCATCTGATCCTGAACCCGAACCAGGATAGGATGTTTTGGCTTCTCCGAGAAACCGATAAACGCGACCTCGAGCGACTCGATCTTCCATTCGAATCCCCATCCCCGCAGAGTCTCTGTCATGTCTCCTACCTGTCGCCTAAACTCCTCCTCCGAAGATCCCAAGATAAAGATGTTGTCGGCATATAGCAAGTGGTGTACAGGAACCGAGGCCGAAACTTCTCCCACCGAGTTTGGATCCAGACAATGAAACCCAATCCCCTGCTCATCCCAAAGCTTAAATAAAGGAGCCCACATCGCAACGACTATCAGGTTCCACAAGGAGGGGCTGTCGTTCCCACCTGTCCTGATGTGGGTATCAATTCCCACATCTGGCAGCTGCAAGCCCTGGAAGAGAAGCGAAGTGACCTCGCACGGCATAGGCACGAGCACACCGTACTGGAGCCAGGGAGGGATAGAGAGGACGTCGAACGCACGTTTGACCGTCGAGATTTTCGTGTTCTGGAAAGCTTGCTTCACATCCGCTGACCCCAGAACCAGACGTCGATCCTTCCCCCACTGTGAGGCGTGTTGTGCTGCTGCCTTAAGTCCTGCAAATATCTCGGTGCATGATCTTTTGGGAACGAAACCGAATAACGATGCATGAGTGCCAGCCTGGAGACAATATGGTTCAAGCATGATCGAGAGACAAGTACTGTACCACTTCTTAAAGATACTCTCCACAGAAATACGCCTCGTATCAGAAACATCGCATATCGGATAAGATTTGGGAAGTAGTGTCGTCAATGTTTGATGCCAAGAAGATGGAGGTACAACAATGCCACGTAAGATATCACAAAATAATCGCTTGATAGTGCGAACGGCTCTCCACGGAAGCGCTTTGATTACTTCTGCCCCCACCCCGTCTGGTCCCGTGGCTTTTCCAGGGTTGAGTCGAGCTCGGGCCCGAAGGACCACCGCCATCGTGAGCGTCGCCTCCTGGGGTCTGGGGGACCCCTGGAGCTCCTCCCTGAGGCCCTGGACAATCTTGATCGACCGCCGACGCTCCTCCTCATCCTCGCAGACCTCCTTCAACTTCATCATCTCCTCCATCCACCTCTCCCTGTCCACGCTCTCCTCCCCCTCGATCTTCACCGCCTTCAAAGCTGCTTTACGTGGACGCTCCGCTTCCCATTCCAGCTTTGCTCGTTTGAATTTTCTCGCTTCCCGATCTCTTTTTCTGCGTAGAAGTCGATAGGCTAACGTCCCCCTCTCCGCCCTCCTCCGGTAGACCTGCACATCCAAGGACCGCAGCAACTCCGATCGTTCAGGGGGTCGAGCTGGGCGCTTCGGGGTACATTCGGTGGCCGACGCACACGAATAGATAACACTCTCTGCCTGACACATAAGTTGGCACGAAAATAGATTGGCATCCAACAACTGGCGACACGATCGACGAGCAGACAAGTTGAGTGGGTCCCAGCCTTTCAAGGTTCGAGAACGTCGTGAGAGATTCCGTCTCGCCAACTCCCTGGAAGCCACTCTCAGAGAAGCTCGAACAAGGGCATGATCTGATAATCTCATCACGGCTCCCTGCTGCTGTCCTACGTACAGAAACTCAACCGAGCACCCCGACACCTGCGATCCATGAGGAACAAGGATGTAATCCAGCACTTCACGGCGGGACCCCTTCCGATAATCAAACCAAGTCGGCTTCCTAGCTCCAAAAGAATTCGAAGCACACATACGCTCCTGAACCAACCAATCCTCCACCTCCTGTCGCAAGCTCTCCACCTTCTCCTTCCTCTCCCGCTCCTTGGTCCCCGTGGCCTGGATCTGCACTACCTCCAAGCCTCCTCCCGAATAAACCTCCTCCTCATGCTGTAAGTGTGGCTGTATCTCAACATTCGCATCCATGGCAACAACAAGACGACAGAAGCCATAACGACGGCATACGTACTTTCTGAGCAAGCTCACCGACTGGAGTGCACAATGTGATATCTCCAGAAACTCGGGCTGGCTGGCATCAGGCAAGTACAATGAGACAAAGAGCATCCGTCCAGCAAGGATCGCGCACCACCTCTCTGAGGCCCATTGGCCTCGAACACTATCAGCCCTCCGATAGAGTATCATAGCACGGCGATCCTCCGAGACGTGGTAGTACAGTCCCATTTTGACAAGCCATTGCGCCATAACGTCGATGTTCTGAGACTCCTGTACCCCCAGGAAATCCCAGCCTAGGTGTGCTCCGTAGACTACCCTCGTCAGAACACTATAAGCTTTGTCATCCTTCCTCCCCGCACGTTGAAGGTTGAGCGTGGCGAAGCGGACTTCCGTCGGCTCCGCCCGTCGGCGTCACTGAGAAGCAGCCCTGGAGTCCGTGACTAGCTCCTCGAGCTCTGTCGCCGTCATGGTGATGCCGTGCCTCTGGGCGAAAGACGTCCAAGCTGCTGGGATAACTCGCCACTGCCCAGATCCCCCGAAGCTGGCCGCCTGATACTCGGCCAGCAAGCTCCGCTTCCCCTCAACGGGGTCAGAGTACATCGTGGACGGCGACTTTCCGTATCCAGTCGATCCTTTGAGGAAGATGGTGGGGTGCTTCCTGCTCCAGACACCATAAAATCGGCCAACTGCTTGATTGTGTGGGATCTTCTCGTCTGGGACCTCTGCACGAACTCTCAAACGAGACACCTTCGACTTCACCTTGGTGTAAAAGGCGTGGTTAAGCGATTCGTCATCATTTATACGTGTGAGAGCGCGCTGTACAGCATAGACCACTTCACTCCCTGCCCCAACCTTAAATCTAATCTTGATATTCCCCGTCATCGGTTTCGATCTGGCAAGTTTCTCAGAGCTGACCACATCCACTTGACCGTGTAACTGCTCGTTATCCGCTTTCAATAGACCCAGGGTGTTCTGGAGTAGTGTGCAGGCATCCGTATCGTCGATCATCGTAAGTTCCCTACTCGTGCGATTCGACCAGTCCTGGACCCATCCGTACAATTCTACATATGTAGGAGTAAATTTTGCCGTCGATGTTCGTCCTGCAAATCTCGGGGCTGCTATCGTAGAGTTAGAGGATCCAATCGAAGCAGTATCCTGGCTGGCCAGGGTCTCCAAGTTCTTAAGCCTAATCTCCTGCTCCTGCTGTTTCTTCTCAATGGCCGTGAGTTTCTCTGTCTGGACCCCGAGACGTTGATCCATACTACTAATACGCACGTCAGTGGCCACCGAGGCGGCCTTCGACTCGTCATGATTCTGAAAGGACATCTGCATGAACAATCGCAAACTCTCATCTTTTTGAAGACTCAGAATTTTCTCTCTCATGGCCTTTTGATCACGAATGTCACCTCCCGTCTTGTCCACCTTCTCCTCCTCTTCCATATCCGTCTTCATCCTCTTGCTACCCTGACCGTCAACCTCCATTTCTTCTGGAAAGAACTGGCGAAACGACCCTTCTTGAACTTACAGAGACACCAAGAACGATGCGAGTAGTGTCGATAAGGTCGGGAACGACGAAATATGCAACACTCTAGGCGACAGTAATCCTCCCAATAGAAGTCTTCCAGATCTGCAAAGAATCGATCCCAAACACAGCTAGGCTCTCCGAGAGGATATAAGACGTTCCACCCTCCTGCTGGCTCTCCGAAGCTGTTCGTGACTGCACAGACGATACAACAATACTCAACTCGCACACGTGGAATGAATAATGGACGAGAGCAAAAATGGAAGAAGGCACGCTCCCAAGAACAAAAGCAGATGCAGACGTATGCGTGCTCCACTCGTACCAGCAGGGCGTTGCCTCCCAGTAACCAGTTCAATCAGGAGCCTGATGCCAGCAGAGGGGCCGCAGGCTGTCCAAGATGTGTGCGGAAGAGTGTACAGTATGTGGAACCCAACTCCCTACTGCACAATGCAGCTCGAGAGAGCCCCCCGGCGGGGCAAGGCCGAGGGAGAGCGGGAGGTCAGCTCCGCGTCCTCAACCTTTGTTACCGCCGGGGGACTCGTAGAGCTTCCTGACAACATATAATGTCGAAAAAAATTACACCGAAAAAATAATTGTTCAGCCCAAGCAATTTCAGACCTCTCGGATGCAACAGCCGAACGCCCCCGATGCTTCTGGATTGTCTTCTGTACGAGCTCTGTAGTTCTCCTACAGCCCGAGTTACGTGCGTAAATCGACAGCACCTCTCAAGATGACCCGAACAATACGAATAGTTTGGCAAACCTAGCTCGAGTATCAGACCGAGTTCAGACCTCTGCATGCGACAGGCGAACGCGTCTGATGTCTCTGAATCGATTCCTGCGATTACCAGCCCTGCAGCCCCCCCTACAGCCCGAGTTAAGTGCAGGAAACCGACAGCACCTCTCAGGATGACTCGAACAATACGAATAGTTTCGCGGACCTAGTTCGGGCAGCAGACAGAGTTCGGAGCTCTGGATTCGAAAGGCGGACGCGCCTGATGTCTCCGAATCGATTCCAGTGAATTCCAGCCATGCAGCCCCCCTACAGCCCGAGATAAGTGCAGAGAACCGACAGCATCTCTCAAGATGACTCGAACAATACAAATAGTTTCGCGATTCTAGATCGGGCAGCAGACCGAGTTCAGAGCTCTGGATTCAACAGACAACGGCCACTGATGATTCTGAATCAGATTCTGTACGCATCAGCTCTGCAGCTGTCCTGTAGCTCGAGTTAAATACAGAAAACCGAGAGCGTCTGTCAAGATGACTCGAATAATACGAATAGGTTTGCGGACCTAGCTCAGCTAGCAGACCGAGTTCAGACCTCAGGGTTCAACAGGCGAACGCGCCTGATCATTCTGAATCGATTAGCTGTGCTTACTAGCTCTGTAGCTGTCCTGAAGCTCGAGTTATCTTGAGAAAACCGTTACCGCGTGACCAGATGACCCGAAAGAGCCGATCCCGCCCGTGTGCTTTTTGACAGTAAAGGATACCCGATGGAGCTGAGATCAAGACGGCGAGCGGGAATAAGATCGAATATCACGGGGAAAAAATACTAGAGCTCGAACGAATGTTCAAATTTTGAGAACAAAATTTTCAACGGACCAAAAGTCAGCGAAAGTTCCTTCGAGATTTGTCTTGCCAACTGGGCGCCGGCGGTAAACCGTCAACCTTTCTTACCGCCGGGGGGCTCGTAGAGCTTCCTGACAATATATAATGTCGAAAAAATGCAGAGAACAAATAGTTTTTCAGCCCAAGCGATTTCAGACCTTGCGATGCAACAGCCGAACGCCCCTGATGTTGGATTGTCTTCTATACGAGCTCTGTAGCTATCCTACATACATGCGTAAATCGACAGCATCTCTCAAGATGACTCGAACAATCCAAAAAGTTATGCAAACCTAGCTCGAGTATCAGACCGAGTTCAGGCCTCTGAATGCAATAGCGGGACGCGTCTGATGTCTCTGAATCGATTCCTGTGATTGCCAGCCCTGCAGCCCCCCTACAGCCCGAGTTAAGTGCAGAAAACCGACAGTACCTCTCAGGATGACTCGAACAATACGAATAGTTTTGCAGTTCGGGCAGCAGACCGAGTTCCGAGCTCTGGGTTCGACAGACCGACGCGCATGATGTCTCCGAGTCGATTTCTGAGATTGCCAGCCCTGTAGCCTGCCTAGAGCCTGAGTTAATTAAGTACAGAAAACCGACAACATCTCTCAAGATGACTCGAACAATACAAATCGTTTCGCAATTCTAGATCGGGCAGCAGACCGAGTTCAGAGCTCTGGATTCAACAGACAACGGCCACTGATGATTCTGAATCAGATTCTGTACGTATCAGCTCTGTGGCTGTTATATAGCTCGGGTTAAGTAGAAAAAAAACGAGAGTGTCTGTCAAGATGACTCGAATAATACGAATAGGTTTGCGGACCTAGCTCGGATAGCAGACCGAGTTCAGACCTCTGATTGCAACAGGCGAACGCGCCTGATCATTCTGAATCGATAAGCTGCGCTTACCAGCTCTGTGGCTCTTCTATAGATCGAGTTATCCTCAGAAAACCGCCAGCGCGTATCAAGATGACTCGAAACGGCCGATCCCGCCGCAGTGCGTTTTGGCAGTAAAAGGTACCCGACCGAGCTGAGATCAAGATGGCAAGCAAGAATGAGATCGAATATCACGGGAAGAAATACTAGAGCTCTAACGAATGTTCGAATTTCGAGAACCAAATTTTCAACCGACCAAAAGTCAGCAAAAGGTCCGTCGGGAATTTTCTTGCCAACTAGCTCTCCAGCGCCCCGGAACTGCGCGCCGGCGGTAAACCGTCAACCTTTCTTACCGCCGGGGGACTCGCAGAGCTTCCTGCTGACGACAGATAATGTAAAAAAAATTGTTGGGAACGAATAATTTTTCAGCCGAAGCGACTGCGAACCGGCGGTAAACCGTCAACCAGGTTACCGCCGGGGCCCTCGTAGAGCTCTTTTTTCGCACGGCGCTTCTCGGTGCACATGCAGGAAGAGTCTGGACGGAGACTCAAAAAAATTCGAAAAATCACGACTTGGTAGCGTCCAACTGGGCGCCGGCGGTAGACCGTCAACCTTGGTTACCGCCGGCAGACTCGTAGAGCTTCCTAGCTCGACTTAAGTTGAGAAAACCGATGACTCGAAACGGCCGATCCCGCCACAATGCTTTTCGATAGTAATATTCACCCGATCGAGCTGAGATCAAGATGGCGGGCAGGAATGAGATCAAATATCCCGGGAAACTTGGTAGCATCCAAAACCCGAAGAGGAAAGAACAAACGCAACAGAAATCTGTCCTGGCGAACTGTCAAACGCTCTCGTGACGCGCTACTGGGGCTCTGGGGGGTTCCCCCGCAGCGCTTCTGAAGTGCTGCCAGGAAGACTTCCACGCGTGCCTGCACGCGTGCAGGCACGCGTCGACGCTTGCCAGAAGCTCTCCCGGACCCGCTGCGAGGTTTTACAAGTCGCTGCGGGGATTCTGGACGGGCGAAGATGGGCTGCTGGCGGGCACCACCACCATCCGGCTTCTAATCTAAAACCCTCTAGCTCTCAGAGAGCTCTCCGGGAAAAATACTAGAGCTCTAACGGATGTTCAAATTTTGAGAACATAATTTTCAACTGAGCAACAGTCCTCAAAAGTTCCGTCGAGATTTTTCGAGCCAACTAGCCCGCCGGTGCGTCCGAACTGGGAATTGGCGGTGAACCGTCAACCTGGTTACCGCCGGGAACCTCGTAGAGCTCTTTCCTTGCATAGCAATCGTAGGAAAACACGAAGAAAGCTTCTAGAGCGAGAAACGAAAACTCAAAAAAAACACGTTTTTTCAGTTTTTATCCAACATCGGTTCCCCCAAGTGATTTCATAGTAATACTGCACCTATCGGCCTGAAAATTTTACTGGCGGACGCCGCATAACCCACTACAGGTGCGAAAAATCTGCTTTCTCAAAATGAAGTTTTAAATATCCTTCAATTTTTCGTAACCGACCAAAAGTTGCTGTGCCTTCTGGCCGGGTGGGCCAACTAGCTTCCCCCCGCGCCGGAATTCCTCTAGCTGATCGATGCCGAAAAGCTCTACGAAGTACTTGGCAGCGTCCAAAGACCGGAGAGCAAAGAGAACTGAGCGCCGGCGGTAAACCGTCAACCTTGGTTACCGCCGGGAGACTCCTAGAGCTTCCTAGCTCGACTTGAGTTGAGAAAACCGAGAGCACCTACCAACATTCCGACTCATAGTGAATATTTTTTGACCTCTGAATGCGACAGGCGGACGCGTCTGATGTCTGCGAATCGACTCCTCTCATTGCCAGCCCTGCAGCCACCCTACAGCCCGAGTTAAGTGCAGAAAACCGACAGCACCTCTCAGGATGACTCGAACAATACAGCAGCTTTGCAGCTTAATTCGGGCAGCAGACCGAGTTCGGAGCTCTGGACTCGACAGGCGGACGCGCCTGATGTCTTCAAATCGATTCCTCTGACGCACTGTGGCCCCCCTCAGCGCGAGTTGAGTGAAGAAAACCGAGAGCACTTCTCAAGATGACTCGACCAATACGAATAGTTTCGCGATTCTAGATCGGGCAGCAGACCGAGTTCAGAGCTCTGGATTCGACAGACAAACGCAACTGACGACTCTGAATCGGTTTCTGTAAATACCAGCTCTGTAGCTGTCCTACTCGAGTTCCGCACAGAAAACCGAGAGTTCCTGTCAAGATGACTCGAATAATACGAATAGGTTTCTGGACCTAGCTCGGTTAACAGAACGAGTTCAGACCTTTGGATTCAACAGGCGAACGCGCCAAATCATTCTGCATCAATTAGCTGTGCTTACCAGCTTTGTAGCTGTCCTAAAGCTCGAGTTATGTTCAGAAAACCGTCAGCACGTATCAAGATGACTCGAAACGGCTGATCCCGCCACAGTGCTTTTCGATAGTAATATTCACCCGATCGAGCTGAGATCGAGATGGCGAGCGGGAATAAGATCGAATATCACGGGAAAAAATACTAGAGCTCAAACGAATGGTTGAATTTCGAGAACATAATTTTCAGCCGACCAAAAGTCACCAAAAGTTCCGTTGAGATTTTTCGGGCCAACTAGCTCTCCAGCGCGTCCGAATTTCTCTGAAGTTTTCCGCAATAACTTGCTCAAGGAAGCTCTACGAGTTACTTGTTAGCATCCAACTGGGCGCCGGCGGTAAGCCGTCAACCTTGGTTACCGCCGGGAGACTCCTAGAGCTTCCTAGCTCGACTTAGGTTAAGAAAACCGACAGCACCTACCAACATTCCGACTCATGCTGAATATGTTTTGACCTCTGAATGCGACAGGCGGACGCGTCTGATGTCTGCGAATCGACTCCTGTCATTACCAGCCCTGCAGCCCCTCTACAGCCCGAGGTAAGTGCAGAAAACCGACAGCAGCTCTCAGAATGACTCGAAGAATACAGTAGTTTCGCAGACCTAATTCGAGCAGCAGACCGAGTTCTGAGCTCTGGATTCGACAGGCAGACGCGTGTGATGCCTTGGAGTCGATTCCCTTCTCAAGATGACTCGACCAATACGAATAGTTTCGCGATTCTAAATCGGGCAGCAGACCGAGTTCAGAGCTCTGGATTCGACAGACAAACGCAACTGATGATTCTGAATCGGTTTCTGTAAGTTTCAGCTCTGTAGCTGTCCTATAGCTCGAGTTAAGTACAGAAAACCGAGCGTGCCTCTCAAGATGACTCGAATAATACGAATAGGTTTGCGACCTAGCTCGGCGAGCTGAACGAACGCGCCTGATGATTCTGAAATCGGTTTCTGTGAATATCAGCTCTATAGCTGTTCTGCACTTCGAGTTAAGTACAGAAAGGCGAGCGCCTTATCATTCTACATCGATTAGCTGTGCTTACCAGCTCTGTAGCTGTCCTAAGGCTCGAGTTATGTTCAGAAAACCGTCAGCGCGTATCGAGATGACTCGAAACGGCCGATCCCGCCACAGTGCTTTTCGAAATATTCATCCCATCGAGCTGAGATTAAGATGACAAGCGGGAATAAGATCGAATATCACAGGAAATAATTCTAGAGCTCTAACGAATGGTGTATTTTTAAAACGAACTTTTCACCCGAGCGAAAGTCACGAATCTCGTCGTGCCAGCAACCTGGATCGTGCGCCTGGCACCGCGCGTGCGTCTGCCCCCGCTTCAGTGCTCCATGGGAACCGGCGGTAAACCGTCAACCAGCTCACCGCAAGGACCCTCGTAGAGCTCTGCTCTCACACCACGCTTCTCGTAATACATCTAGAGAGCTCCTGGAGCGAGAAACGAAAAAATCGAAAAAAAACACGTTTTTCTGTTCTCAGCCAACGCTGGTTCCACCAAGTGTTTTGATAGTAATACTGTATCTACGGACCTGAAATTGTTCTGGCGAGTGCCGCATTTCTCACTACAGGTGCCAAAAATCTGGGTTCTCAAAATGAATTGTCAAATATCTTTGGGTTCTCAAAATGAATTGTCAAATATCTTTGAAATATTCGCAAAACCATGCAAAAGTTGTTAGTTACTGGGCGCCGGCGGTAAACCGTCAACCTTGGTTACCGCCGGGAGACTCGTAGAGCTTCCTAGCTCGACTTAAGATGAGAAAACCGACAGCACCTACCAACATTCCGACTCATAGTGAATATTCTTCGACCTCTCAATGCGAGAGACGGACGCGTCGGATGTCTGCGAATCGACTCCTGTCATTACCAGCCCTGCAGCCCCCCTACAGCCCGAGTTAAGTGCAGAAAACCGACAGCACCTCTCAGGATGACTCGAACAATACAGTAGTTTCGCAGACCTGATTCGGGCATCAGACCGAGTTCCGAGCTCTGGATTCGACAAGCGGACGCGCCTGATGTCTTCAAATCGATTCCTTTGACAGAAAAGCACTGTAGACCCCCTCAGCGCGAGTTAAGTGCAGACAACCGAGAGCACTTCCGAAGATGACTCGACCAATACGAATAATTTCGCGATTCTAGATCGGGCAGCAGACCGAGTTCAGAGATCTGGATCCGTCAGACAAACGCAACTGATGATTCTGAATCGGTTTCTGTACCTATCAGCTCTGTAGTTGTCCTTTAGCTCGAGTTAAGTACAGAAAACCGAGAGTTTCTGTCAAGATGACTCGAATAATACGAATAGGTTTGCAGACATAGCTCGGCTAACAGACCGAGTTCAGACCTCTGGGTTCAATAGACAAACGCGCCGAATCATTCTGCATCGATTAGCTGTGCTTACCAGATTTTTAGCTGTCCTGAAGCTCGAGTTATGTTCAGAAAACCGTCAGCGCGTATCAAGATGACTCGAAACGGCCGATCCCGCCACAGAACTTTTCGATAGTAATATTCACCCGATCGAGCTGAGATCAAGATGGCGAGCAGAAATAAGATCGAATATCACGGAAAAGAATACCAGAGCTCTAACGAATTGCTGAATTTCGAGAAAAAAATGTCAACCGACCAAAAGTGAGCAAAAGTTCCGTCGAGATTTTTCTTGCCAACGAGCTCTCCAGCGCGCCGGAATTACTCTTAAGCTTCCAGCAACTAGCTTAGGGAAGCTCTACGAGTCAACTGGGCGCCGGCGGTAAACCGTCAACCTTTGTTACCGCCGGGGACTCGTAGAGCTTCCTGACAGCATATAGTGTGGAAAAGAACTCCTGGGAACGACTAGTTTTTCAGCCCAAGCGATTTCAGACCTCTCAAGATGACTCTAAGAAAAAACAAATAGTTTCGCAATCCAGTTCGAGTATCAAACCGAATTCAGACCTCTGAATGCACCAGGCGGACGCGTCTGATGTCTGCAAATCGACCCATGTGATTAACAGCCCTGCAGCCCCGCTGAAGACCGAGTTAAGTGCAGAAAACTGACAACATCTCTCAAGATGACTCGCATAATACAATAGTTTCGCGGATCTAAATCGAGCAGCAGACCGAGTTCCAAGCTCTAGAATCGACCGACGGACGCGCCTGATCTGTGCAAATCGATTTGTGTGACCCGCAGCACTGTAGCCCTCCCCCAGCACGAGTTGAGTGCAGAAAATTAAAGCACTTCTCAAGATGATTCGGACAATACGAATAGTTTTGCGAACCTAGCTCGAGCAGCAGGCCGATTTTAGAGCTCTCGAATCAACAGACCAACGCGCCTGATGATTCCCGATCGATTTCTGTGACTATGAGCTCTGTAGCTGCCCTACAGCTCGCGTTAGGTACAGAAAACCGAGAGCGTCTGTCAAGATGACTCGAATAAAACGAATAGGTTTGCGGACCAAAACTCCAGAGAACGACTAGTTTTTCAGCCCAAGCGATTTCAGACCTCTCAAGATGACTCTAAGAAAAAACAAATAGTTTCGCAATCCAGTTCGAGTATCAAACCGAATTCAGACCTCTGAATGCACCAGGCGGACGCGTCTGATGTCTGCAAATCGACCCATGTGATTAACAGCCCTGCAGCCCCGCTGAAGACCGAGTTAAGTGCAGAAAACTGACAACATCTCTCAAGATGACTCGCATAATACAATAGTTTCGCGGATCTAAATCGAGCAGCAGACCGAGTTCCGAGCTCTAGAATCGACCGACGGACGCGCCTGATCTGTGCAAATCGATTTGTGTGACCCGCAGTACTGTAGCCCTCCCCCAGCACGAGTTGAGTGCAGAAAATTAAAGCACTTCTCAAGATGATTCGGACAATACGAATAGTTTTGCGAACCTAGCTCGAGCAGCAGGCCGATTTTAAAGCTCTCGAAACAACAGACCAACGCGCCTGATGATTCCCGATCGATTTCTCTGACTATGAGCTCTGTAGCTGCCCTACAGCTCGCGTTAAGTACAGAAAACCGAAAGCGTCTGTCAAGATGACTCGAATGAAACGAATAGGTTTGCGGACCTAGCTCGGCTAGCAGACCGAATTCAGACCTCTAGATTCAACAGACGAACGCGCCTGATGATTCTGAATGCGATAGGTGTGCTTACCAGCTCTTTAGCTGCCCTACAGCTCGAGTTAAGTACAAAATACCGACAACGCGTATCAAGATGACTCGAAACGGCCGATCCCGCCACAGTGCTTTTCGATAGTAATATTCACCCGATCGAGCTGAGATCAAGATTGCGAGCGGGAATAAGATCGAATATCACGGGAAAAATACTAGAGCTCAAACGAATTGTTGAATTTCGAGAACAAAATTTTCAACCGAGCCAAAGTTGTGAAAAGTTCAGTTCTTTTTTTTCGAGCCAACTAGCATGCCAGCGTTTTCGAATTACTCTTAAGCTTCGCCGCTGCGCTCTCAGGGAAGCTCTACGAGTCATAACGTCCAAAACCCGGAGAGCAAAGAGGGCACACACCGAAAAGCCTTCCTGGCAAGCCACTGGGCGCCGGCGGTAAACCGTCAACCTTTCTTACCGCCGGGGGACTCGTAGAGCTTCCTGACAGTATATAGCGTGGGAAAAAACTCCAAAGGACGACCAGTTTTTCAGCCCAAGCGATTTCACACCTCTCCAGATGACTCTAACAAGAAACAAACAGTTTCGCAATCCAGTTCGAGTATCAAACCGAGTTCAGACCTCTCAATGCGACAGGCGGGCGCGTCTGATGTCTGCGAATCCACTCATGTGATTCCCAGCCCTGCAGTCCCCCTACAGCCCGAGTTTTGTGCAGAAAACCGACAGTATCGACTCGAATAATAGAATAGTTTCGCGGAACTAGTTTGAGCAGCAGACCGAGTTCCAAGCTCTGGAATCGACGGACAGACGCGCCTGATGTGTGCAAATCACTATCTGTGACCCGCAGCACTGTAGCCCTGCCCAGCACGAGTTGAGTGCAGAAAATCGAGAGCACTCCTCAAGATGATTCGGACAATACGAATAGTTTGGCGAACCTAGCTCAGGCAGCAGGCCGAGTTCAGAGCTCTCGGTTCGATAGACGAACGCGACTGATGATTTCCCATTGATGTCTGTGAAAATCAGCCCTCTAGCTGCCCTACAGCTCGAGTTAAATACAGAAAACCGAGAGCGTCTGTCAAGATAACTCGAATAATACGAATAGATTTCCGGATCTAGCTCGGCTAGCAGACCGAGTTCAGACCTCTGGATTCAACAGGCGAACGCGCCTGATAATTCTGAATGCGATAGGTGTGCTTACCAGCTCTGTAGCTGCCCTACAGCTCGAGTTAAGTACAAAATACCGACAACGCGTATCAAGATGACTCGAAACGGCCGTTCCCGCCGGGACGCTTTTTGGCAGTAAAAGGTACCCGATCGAGCTGAGATCAAGATGGCGAGCGGGAATAAGATCGAATATGACGGGAAAAAATGCTAGAGCTCAAACGAATTGTTGAATTTCGAGTACAAAATTTTCAACCGACCAAAAGTCACCAAAAGTTCCGTCGAGATTTTTCTTCCCAACTAGCTCTCCAGCGCTCCGGAATTACTCTCAAGCTTCCAGCAATAACTTGCTAAGGGGAGCTCTACGAGTTACTAGCTCTCCAGCGCCCCGGAATTACTCTTGGATTCTAGCAATGATTTGCTGGGGGAAGCTCTACGAGTCACTGGGCGCCGGCGGTAAACCGTCAACCTTGGTTACCGCCAGGAGACTCGTAGAGCTTCCTAACTCGACTTAAGTTGAGAAAACAGACAGCACTTACCAACAATCTGACTTATAGTGAATAGTTTTTGACCTCTCACTGCGATAGACTGACGCGTCTGATCTGCGAATCGACTCCTGTCATTACCAGCCCTGCAGCCCCCCTACAGCCCGAGTTAAGTGCAGAAAATCGACAGCATCTCTCAGGATGACTCGAACAATACGAATAGTTTGGCAGACCTAGTTCGGGCAGTAGACAGAGTTCAGAGCTCTGTATTCGACAGGCGGACGCGCCTGATGTCTTCAAATCGATTCCAGTGATTACCAGCCATGCAGCCCCCCTACAGCCCGAGTTAAGTCCAGATAACCGACAGCATCTCGCAAGCGACTCGAACGATACGAATAGTTTCGCGATTCTAGATCGGGCAGAAGACCGAGTTCAGAGCTCTAGATTCGACAGACAAACGCAACTGATGATTCTAAATTCGTGCCTGTAAATATCAGCCCTGTAGCTGTCCTAGAGCTCAAGATAAGTGCAGAAAACCGAGAGTTTCTGTAAAGATGACTCGAATAATACGAACAGTTTTGCGGACCTAGCTCGGCTAGCAGACCGAGTTCAGACCTCTGGCTTCAACAGGCGAACGCGCCTGATCATTCTGCATGCATTAGCTGTGCTTATCAGCTCTGTAGCTGCCCTACAGCTCGAGTTATGTTCAGCAAATCGTCAGCGCATATGAAGATGACTCAAAACGGCTGATCCCGCCAGAGTGCTTTTCGACAGTAATATTCGCCCGATCGAGCTGAGATCAAGATGGCGAGCGGGAATAAGATCGAATATCACGGGAAAAAATACTAGAGCTCAAACGAATTGTTGAATTTCGAATACAAAACTGGCGCCGGCGGTGAACCGTCAACCTGGTCACCGCCGGGAACCTCGTAGAGCTCCTGTCACGCGTAAGAGTGCTCAGAGTCGAAAGAAAGAGCTTCTGGAAGCATTTCTCGAAAAGGGGAAACTTGATTTTTTCGTGTCGACATGAAGATGCTTCCTCCAAGTGTTTTGATAGTGAAAGTGCGCCTACGGAGCTCATACTGAGACAGAGAGGCCCTCATAGTTGTTTACAGGTGCGAAAAATCTGCTTTCTCAAAATGAATTGTCGAATATCTTTTAAAAAATTGCAAAACCACCCAAAAGTTACCACTTTGTCCTTTCTGGCCGGATCGACCAACTAGCTCCACCCCGCGCCGGAATTCCTCTAGCTCATCGACGACGAAGAGCTCTACGAGGTATTTTCAACCGACCAAAAGTCACCAAAAGTTCCGTCGAGATTTTTCTTGCCAACTTGTAAGCGTCCCAAACCCGGATAGCGAGGCAAGGCGCGGAGCGCAGAGCGCTCCAAAGCGCCGCACGGCGACCTCTGCCAGGCCGCCTGGAACAATGCGTGGGGCGCTGGAAACCTCGCAGGAGACGCCTGCGAGGGCGTCTTTTACGACGCGAGCATCGACTGGGCGCCGGCGGTAAACCGTCAACCTTTGTTACCGCCGGGAAACTCGTAGAGCTTCCTGACAGCATATAATGTGGAAAAAAAACCAGAGAACGACTAGTTTTTCAGCCCAAGCGATTTCAGACCTCTCAAGATGACTCTAAGAAAGAACAAACTGTTTCGCAATCTAGTTCGAGTATCAAACCGAATTCAGACCTCTGAATGCACTAGGCGGACGCGTCTGATGTCTGCAAATCGACCCATGTAATTAACAGCCCTGCAGCCCCGCTGAAGAGCGAGTTAAGTGCAGAAAACTGACAACATCTCTCAGAATGACTCGAATAATACAATAGTTTCGCGGATCTGAATCGAGCAGCAGACCGAGTTCCGAGCTCTAGAATCGACCGACGAACGCGCCTGATCTGTGTAAATCGATTTGTGTGACCTGCAGCACTCTAGCCCTCCACCAGCACGAGTTGAGTGCAGAAAATTAAAGCACTTTTCACGATGATTCGGACAATACGAATAGTTTTGCGAACCTGCTCGAGCAGCAGGCCGATTTTAGAGCTCTGGAATCAAAAGACGAACGCGCCTGATGATTCCCGAACGATTTCTCTGACTATGAGCTCTGTAGCTGCCCTACAGCTCGCGTTGAATACAGAGAACCGAGAGCATCTGTTGAGATGACTCGAATAATACGAATAGATTTGCGGACCTAGCTCGGCTCGCAGACCGAACTCAGACCTCTAGATTCAACAGGCGAACGCGCCTGATGATTCTGAATGCGATAGGTGTGCTTACCAGCTCTGTAGCTGCCCTACAGCTCGAGTTAAGTACAAAATACCGACAACGCGTATCAAGATGACTCGAAACGGCCGATCCCGCCAGTGTGCTTTTCGATAGTAATATTCACCCGATCGAGCTAAGATCAAGATGGCGAACCGGAATGAGATCGAATATCACGGGAAAAAAATACTAGAGCTCAAACGAATGGTTGAATTTCGAGAACAAAATTTTCAACCGACCAAAAGTTGTGAAAAGTTCAGTTCTTTCTTTTCGAGCCAACTGGGCGCCGGCGGTAAACCGTCAACCTTTGTTACCGCCGGGGGACTCGTAGAGCTTCCTGACAGCATATAATGTCGAAAAAAATTGCAGACAACGAGTAGTTTTTCAGCCCAACTCGAGTATCAGACCGAGTTCGGACCTCTGAATGCGACAGACGGACGCGTCTGATCTCCGAATCGATTCCTGTGATTAAGCGCCCTGCAGCCCCCCTACAGCCCGAGTTAAGTGCAGAACGCCGACAGCTCTCAAGATGACTGGAAGAATACAAACAGTTTCGTGATTCTGGATCGCGCAGCAGACCGAGTTCAGAGCTCTGGATTCAACAGGCGAACGCGCCTGATCATTCTGAGTGTGATAGGTGTGCTTACCAACACTGTAGCTGGCCTACAGCTCGAGTTAAGTAGAAAATACCGACAACGCGTATCAAGTTGACTCGAATAATACGAATAGGTTTGCGGACCTAGCTCGGCTAGCAGACCGAGTTGAGACCTATGGATTCAACAGGCGAGCGCGCCTGATGATTCTGAGTGCGATAGGTGTGCTTACTAGCACTGTAGCTGCCCTACAGCTCGAGTTAAGTAGAAAATACCGACAACGCGTATCAAGTTGACTCGAATAATACGAATAGCTTTGCGGACCTAGCTCGGCTAGCAGACCGAGTTCAGACCTATGGATTGAACAGGCGAACGCGCCTGATGATTCTGAGTGCGATAGCTGTGCTGACAAGCTCTGTAGCTGTCTTACAGCTCGAGTTAAGTACAAAATACCAACGTATCAAGATGACTCGAAACGGCCCATCCCGCCAGTGTGCTTTTGGTAGTAAAAGATACCCGATCGAGCTGAGATCAAGATGGCGAGCGGGGATAAGATCGAATATCACGGGAAAAATACTAGAGCTCTAACGAATCTTCAAATTTCGAGAACAAAATTTTCAACCGACCAAAAGTTGTGAAAAGTTCAGTTTTTTTTTCCGAGCCAACTAGCTCTCCAGCGCGCCGGAACTGAAACCGGCGGTAAACCATCAACCAGATTACCGCAGGGACCCTCCTCGAGCTCTTTTCTCGCACGGCGCTGCTCGGTACACATGCAGGTAGAGTCCGGATGAAGACCCCGAAGAACTCGAAAATACACGTTTTTATGTTTATATCAAAGCACGGTTTCGCCAAGTGTTTTGATAGTAATACTGCAGCTACAGACCTCAGGATTCACTAGCGAACGCGAAATAACCCACTACAGGTGCGAAAAATACCAGATCTCAAAACGAATGTTCAAAACTCTCACGAAGTTCGTCCAACCGACCAAAGTTCGCACATTGTTCGTCGGGGCCGGGTCGGCCAACTAGCTGCACCATGCGCCGGAATTCCTCTAGCTCATCGATGTCGGAGAGCCCTACGAGGTACTAGAACCGGCGGTTAAACGTCAACCAGATTACCGCCGAGGCCCTCGTAGAGCTCTTTCCTCGCACGGCGCAGTTCGGTACACATTCAGGTAGAGTCCGGAAGAAACTCTCGAAAAAACAAGTTTTGATGTTTCTATACAAACACGGTTTCGCCAAGTGTTTTGGTAGTAATACTGCAGCTACAGACCTCAGGATTCACTAGCGAACGCGAAATAACCCACTACAGGTGCGAAAAATACCAGATCTCAAAACGAATGTTCAAAACTCTCACGAAGTTCGTCCAACCGATTCAAAGTTCGCACATTGTCCGTCGGGGCCGGGTCGGCCAACTGGGAGCCGGCGGTAATCCGTCAACCAGGTTACCGCCGGGACCCTCGTAGAGCTCTCAATAGACCTAGTTGTAACAGCAGAAAATGCTTCTCATTACCAGCTTGAATAATGAAGAAGAGTAATTTTCGATCGTACACAATATTGGTCCCCCGTAGTGATCGAAATACTGCAGCTAGAGCTCTCTGGATTGCACCATCGAAAGCGCCATGATTCACTGCATAGAGTACAAATTCGAATTCGCAAAACGAATTTCAAAATCTCTCCCCATCTTCAAAAAACCGACCCCAGGTTAGCACATTCTCCGCCCGGGCCGGGTTGGTCAACTTGTAAGCGTCTAAAACCCGGACAGCGGAGCCACGAGCGGAACGCCGCACGGGAACCTGTGCCAGGCCGCCTGAAACTGGGCGCCGGCGGTAAACCGTCAACCTTTCTTACCGCCGGGGGACTCGTAGAGCTTCCTGACAATATATAATGTGGAAAAATTTCAGAGAACGACTAGTTTTTCAGCCCAAGCGATTATATACCTCTCAAGATGACTCTAACAAAACAAACGAACGGTTTTCCAATCGAGCTCGAGTATGAAACCGAGTTCAGACCTCTGAATGCGACAGGGGGACGCGTCTGATGTCTGCAGATCGATTTCTGTGAATACCAGCTCTGCAGCCCCCCATACAGCGTGAGTTAAGTGCAGAAAACCGAGAGTACCTCTCAGGATGACTCGAATAATACAACCGTTTCGCGGATCTCGTTCGAGCAGCAGACCGAGTTCCGAGCTCTCGGTTCGACGAACGGACGCGCCTGATGTCTCGAAATCGATTTCTGTGACCATCAGCACTGTAGCCCCCCCCAGCACGATTTAAGTACTGAAAACCGAGAGCACTTCTCAAGATGACTTGAACAATACCAAGCCTGATAATTCTCAATCGATGTCTGTGATTACCAGCTCTGTGGCTGCCCTACAGATTGAGTTAAGTACGAAAAACCGAGAGCGTCTGCTACAATGACTCGAATAATACGAATAGGATTGCGACCCTAGCTCGGCTAGCAGACCGAGTTCAGACCTCTGGATTCAACAGACGAACGCGCCTGATCATTCTGAATGCATTAGCTGTGCTGATCAGCTCTGTAGTTGTCCTGAAGCTCGAGTTATCTTGAGAAAACCGACAGCGCGTATCAAGATAACTCGAAACGGTCGTTCCCGCCTGCCTGCTTTTTGGCCTTCAAAATTACCCGGTCGAGCTGAGATCAAGATGGCGAGCGGAAATAAGGTCGAATATCATGGGAAAAAATACTAGAGCTCTAACGAATCGTCAAATTTTGAGAACAAAATTTTCAACCGACCAAAAGTCCCCAAACGATCCGTGGAGATTTTTCTTGCCAACTAGCTCTCCAGCTCCCCGGAATTACTCTTAAGCTTCCAGCAATGACTTGCTAAGGGAAGCTCTACGAGTTACGATGCGCGGGACGCTAGAAACCTCGCGGGAGACGCCTACAGGGGGGCCGTTTACGATACGTGGGGCCCTGCAAAGCGCGCAACTTGCTGTGACCATTGTAAGCGTCCAAAACCCGGATAGCGAAGCCTAGCGCGGAACGCCGCACGGGGACCTCTGCCAGGCCGCCTGAAACGATGCGCGGAACGCTGGAAACCTCGCAGGAGACGCTCGCAGGGGCGCCGTTTACGACTGGCGCCGGCGGTGAACCGTCAACCTGGTCACCGCCGGGAACCTCGTAGAGCTCCTTGCATCCGTCACAAAGCTCAGGATCAAAGCGAGAGCTTCTAGCAGCTTTTCTACAAAAACTTCAAGTTGAGATGTTTCGGAGTCAACATCAAGTCGGTTGCTCCAAGTGAACTGGTGTTAAAAAAGGCTCTAGAGAGCTGAGCTGCTCAGAGAACGAAGTTTATATGTCAATGCCAGAGTAAAAATCTACTTTCTCAAAATGAATGGTCAAATATCTTTCAAATCTTAGCAAAACCGACCAAAAGTTAACACTTTGTCCTTTCTGGCCGGGTCGCCAACTGGGAACCGGCGGTAAACCGTCAACCAAGTTTTTTGCGGACTTTGCGGTCGACTGCGCAGGCTTTCCAGCCTAGTCGGAAGCAAGGAAGCGGACGTATAGGGAGCAGGCGAAGCCTCACCGATCCTGACGATCAGGAAGACGACAGCCTAAGCTCTTATGAGTGTGTGAAGTGAAGCACGCACGCACGACACGCACAAGCATGGCATGAGCGAGCAGCGAACACCTAATCACATCAACTCAAATCCGAAATACGCTTGTACAACCCGCGGTATGACAAGAGTCTTATGCTCAACGTCAAATGTGAAGTGATGAATTAATGAGATCAAATACTATCGAACCTCTTTGAGGCAACAGTACGTCTCAATCAACAGGCACGTCGCAACGATCAAGAGAATCAATGAAACCTGTCTCTGAATCCGTCTCACTGAACAAGCACGTGACACAATACAAGCAAGCAACAAAGAGAGGCGGCGGCAGGCAGCATATACTCAGGTATAATGTATAGTATTAGCAGGCCTCGTAAACACAGGCCTCGTAGACGCAGCACTCGCCACAGAACCTGATCGCGCCAGTCCCTGAAGTCTCTGGACGAAGGCCTCAAGTTGATTTTGTCTAGCCTCCAAGCTTCTGTACCTTTTGTCCAAGCTGGAAATTTCAACACCCTGCTTCTGTACCTGGGTCTGAACATTATCGATTTTACTACCCTGAACTACTATGGCGTCCTGGATCCTCTCAGTATTGTCATCCATCTTATGCATCGTCTGAAGTAGTAAGCACTTCATGTCATCCTGCCTTCGCTGTTCTACACCGAAAGTTGCATAGCAGTGGTCACGAATAGCTTCATCCCACTCCTCTTCAGTCGCAAAACCGAAAGCTGCATACTCTTGTCCTCGTATGCTGGCGCCTTTAGAGCTCTTGGCCGGCTTGGCGCTGCTATGGTATCGATGGCCTTTGCCTCTGCCTTTGCGGTGACCTCGTACAGGATTCGATACCTCATTGAGCGTGACGGGACGATTCAGACACCCCTGGGACGCTCCTGACAAGGCGCGGTTATCAGAATCAGACTGCACGTTCGGAGAAGACTCCTCACTCGAGGGTGCCTCCAGCTCCTCCTCCGCCGCCAGTGTCACTTTCCCAAGAAGAACTCCTGAAGCTCCTCCCTCCATCCCAACGACACTCTCTGTCTGACAGCCGACTTCACAATGAAAGTCCGCAACATCCGTACTAGAAGAAGCCTGCACTCCAATATCTACCGAAGGGACCCGTGGGCAAACCACCATCATCTGAGAGAACTGATCGCCTCCGAATCCCTGACCAACCTCCTCCCGCATCAAACTGCAAGAAAGATTCTCCGAGGGTGTCGTAACGGCAGCTTGCTCCACCTCCAGATGACTATACCGAGTCTGCAATCCAACATCAAACACGGAATCCGCAGCCAGCACTCCAGCATTTACCGAAGGGGCACATGGATATTTGGCTTGAAGCATACGGCAAGAAAGATTCTCCGAAACAGTCGTAATGTCAGCCTCCTCCTCCTCCAAACTGCATTTAACAACAAGTGGATCGCGCAACAAGAGATAATCTAGAACCAAATCGGCAGTCGTCCGTTCCAGCCCTGGTGGTGGGAGACACGTAGGCGGCACCAAACCTTCCAGAGGCAAACGAACAGGTGAATGCACACAGTATCCGTTTTGAACAGCCAGCGCCCGACGCATAATGCGAGCACTTGCACTCCGCACGTGTGGCATAGCGAAAGATTGCAGAGACTGCCTCGGAAGCACCCAGCAAAACAAATCAATTGAAGACCACTCAAGGCGATCAAACGCGTCAAATGAAAGGCGGTGCAATATCACTCTAGGCGACAAACGTGTGACTCCCTGACGCGCACTCGATCCCACTGGAGGTTACCCAGGCAGAGGGGATCAAATGTCAAGCGCCTCGAGCCGATGCTTGAGCCGGGGGACTTGAGCCGGGCACCTCGTAGGGTTCTCTTCTCACACAGCGCTCCTCCGAACACGTGAAGGAAGCTTCTGAAGCAAGAGCGGAAAAAATCGAAAAATTACGATTTTTCGGTTTGAATACAGTGGGTTCCTCCAAGTGTTTGAGTAGTAATACTGGACCTAGAGCCATAAGAAATTTACCATCAGATGCGCCATAGCTTACTACAGGGAATAAAAATCTCACTTCTAAAAACGAACTTCAAAACTGGGCGTCGGCGGTAAACCGTCAACCTTTCTTACCGCCGGGGGACTCGTAGAGCTTCCTGACAATATATAATGTGGAAAAGAATTTCAGATAACGACTAGTTTTTCAGCCCAAGCGATTATAGACCTCTCAATATGACTCTAGCAAAACAAACGAACAGTTTTCCAATCGACCTCGAGAATAAACCGAGTTCAGCCCTCTCAATGCGACAGGCGGACGCGTCTGACGTCTGCGGATCGATTCCTGTGATTACCAGCTCTGCAGCCCCCCATACAGCCTGAGTCAAGTTCAGAGAACCGAGAGTACCTCTCAGGATGACTCGAATAATAGAACAGTTTCGCGGATCGCGTTCGAGCAGCAGACCGAGTTCCGAGCTCTCGGTTCGACGAACGGACGCACCTGATGTCTCGAAATCGTTTCCTGTGACCAGCAGCACTGTAGCCCTCCCCAGCACGATTTGAGTACAGAAAACCGAGATGACTTCTCACGATGACTCGAACAATACCAATAGGTTCGCGAACCTAGCTCGGGGTGCAGGCCGTGTTCAGAGCTCTTGATTCAACAGACGAACGCGCCTGATAATTCCCAATCGATTTCTGTCGTTATCAGCTCTGTGGCTGCCCTACAGATCGAGTTAAGTACGGAAAACCGAGAGCGTCTGCTAGAATAACTCGAATAATACGAATAGGTTTGCGACCCTAGCTCGGCTAGCAGACCGAGTTCAGACCTCTAGGTTCAACAGGCGAACGCGCCTGATCATTCTGAATGCATTAGCTGTGCTGACCAGCTCTGTAGTTGTCCTGAAGCTCGAGTTATCTCGAGAAAACCGACAGCGCGTATCAAGATGACTCGAAACGGCTGTTCCCGCCGGGACGCTTTTTGGCCTTCAAAATTACCCGATCGAGCTGAGATCAAGACGGCGAGCGGGAATAAGATCGAATATCATGGGAAAAAATGCTAGAGCTCTAACAAATGGTCAAATTTTGAGAACAAAATTTTCAACCGACCAAAAGTCAGCAAAAGGTTCGTCGAGATTTTTCTGGCCAACTAGCTCTCCAGCGCTCCGAAATTACTCTTAAGCTTCCAGCAATAGCTTGCAAAGAGAAGCTCTACGAGTTATTTTGCATAAAGTGAAACACCGACCCAGATTACCACACTGGGCGCCGGCGGTCAACCTTGGGGAACTCGTAGAGCTTCCAAGCTGAGAAAACCGAGAGCACCTACCAACATTCTGACTCATAGTGAATGTTGTTTGACCTCTGAACGCGATAAGCGGACACGTCTCATCAGACCGAGTTTGACCTCTGAATGCGACAGGCGGGCGCATCTGATATCGAGCAGTAGACCAAGTTCTGAGCTCGCGAATCGACCAACGAACGCGCCTGATGTGTGCAAATCGATTTCTATGACCCGCAGCACTGTAGCCCTCCCGCAGCACGAGTTGAGTGCAGAGAATTGAGAAAAATGTTCACAATGATTCAACGAATAGTTTCGCGAACCGAGCTCGCACAGCAGGCCGAGTTCAGAGCTCTCGATACAACAGACAAACGCGCGCGATAATTCTCAATCGATTTATGTGGCTGTAGGCTCTGTAGCTGCCTACAGCTCGAGTTAAGTACAGAAAATACCGAGAGCGTTTGTGAAGATGACTCAAATAATAAGAATAGATTTGCGCACCTAGCTCGACTAGCAGACGAGTTCAGATCTCTGGAATCAAGAGGTGAACGCATCTGATGATTCTGAGTGCGATGGCTGTGCTTACCAGCACTCTAGCTGCCCTTCAGCTCGGATTAAGTACAAAATACCCACCACACGTATCAAGTTGAATCGGATAATACGAAAGGGTTTGCAGACCTAGCTCGGCTAGCAGACCGAGTTCAGACCTATGGATTCAACAGGCGAACGCGCCTAATGATTCTGAGTGCAATAGATGTGCTTATCAGCACGGTAGCTGCCCCACAGCTCGAGCTAAGTAGAAAATACCGACAACACGTATTAAGTTGACTCGAATAATACAAATATGTTTGCGGACCTAGCTCGGCTAGCAGAGCGAGTTCAGACCTCTGGATTCAACAGGCGAACGCGCCTGATCATCCTGAGTGCAATAGCTGTGCTATCCAGCTCTGTAGCTGTCCTACAGCTCGAGTTAAGTACAAAATACCGACAACGTATCAAGATGACTCAACACGACCGTTCCCGCCAGTGTGCTTTTTGGCAGTAAAAGGTACCCGATCGAGCTGAGATCAAGATGACGAGCGGGAATGAGATCGAATATCACAAGAAAAAATACTAGAGCTCAAACGAAATGTTGAATTTCGAGAACATAATTTTCAACCGACCAAAAGTTGTGAAAAGTTTAGTTCTTTTTTTTCGAGCCAACTAGCTCTCCGGCAAGCCAGAACTGGGCGCCGGCGGTAAACCGTCAACCTTTCTTACCGCCGGGGGACTCGTAGAGCTTCCTGACAGTATATAGTGTGGACAAAAATTCCAAAGAACGGCTAGTTTTTCAGCCCAAGCGATTTCAGACCTCTAAAGATGACTCTAACTAAAAAACAAACAGTTTCGCAACCGAGTTCGAGTATCGAACCGACTGCAGACCTCTGAATGCGACAGGCGGGCGAGTCTGATGTCTGCGAATTCACTCATGTGATTCCCAGCCCTGCAGCTCCCCTACAGCCCGAGTTAAGTGCAGAAAACCGACAGTATCGACTCGAATGATAATATAGTTTCGCGGACCTAGTTCGAGCAGCAGACCGCGTTCCGAGCTCTGGAATCGACCAACAGACGCGCCTGATGTGTGCAAATCGATATCTGTGACCCACAGCACCGTAACCCGCCCCCAGCACGAGTTCAGTGCAGAAAATGAGAGCACTTCTCAAGATGATTCGGACAATACGAATAGTTTCGCGAACCTAGCTCGGGCAGCAGGCCGAGTTGAGAGCTCTCGGTTCAATAGACGAACGCAGTGATAATTCCCCGTCGATGTATGTGACAATGAGTCCTGTAGCTGCCCTCCAGCTCGAGTTAAGTGCAGGAAACCGAGAGCGTCTGTTAAGGCGACTCGACTAATAGGAATAGGTTTGCGGACCCAGCTCGGCTAGCAGACTGAGTTCAGACCTCTGGGTTGAACAGGCGAACGCGCCTGATCATTCTGCATGCATAAGCTGTGCTTACCAGCTCTGTAGCTGCACTATAGCTCGAGTTATGTTCAGAAAACCGACAGCGCGTGTCAAGACGACTCGAAACGGCCGTTCCCGCCACCGAGCTTTTTGGCCTTCAAAGTTACCCGATCGAGCTGAGATCAAGATGGCGAGCGGGAATAAGATCGAATATCACGGGAAAAAATACTAGAGCTCTAACGAATGTTCAAATTTCGAGAACGAAATTTTCAACCGAGCAAAAGTCACCAAAAGTTCCGTCGAGATTTTTCTTGCCAACTAGCTCTCCAGCGCGCCGGAATTACTCTTAGCTTCCAGCTATAACTAGCTAAGGGAAGCTCTACGAGTTATTACTCTTAGCTTCCAGCTATAACTAGCTAAGGGAAGCTCTACGAGTTACTGGGCGCCGGCGGTAAACCGTCAACCTTTGTTACCGCCGGGGGACTCGTAGAGCTTCCTGACAACATATACTGTCGGAAAAAATTGCAAAGAACGAATAGTTTTTGCGCCCAACTCGAGTATCAGACCGAGTCCAGACCTCTGAATGCGACAGACGGACGCGTCTGATGTCTCCGAATCGATTCCTGTGATTACCCGCCCTGCAGCCTCCCTACAGCCCGAATTAAATGCAGAACGCCGACAGTAGCTCTCAAGCTAACTGGAAGAATACGAACAGTTTCGTGATTCTCGATCGGCTAGCAGACCGAGTTCAGACCTCTGGATTCAACAGGCGAACGCGCCTGATGATTCTGAGTGCGGTAGGTGTGCTTACCAGCACGGTAGCTGCCCTACAGCTCGAGTTAAGTGGAAAATACCGACAACGCGTAGCAAGTTCACTCGAATAATACGAATAGGTTTGCGGACCTAGCTCGGCTAGCAGACCGAGTTTAGACCTATGGATTCAACAGGCGAACGCGTCTGATCATTCTGAGTGCGATAGGGGTGCTTACCAGCGCGGTAGCTGCCCTACAGCTCGAGTTAAGTGGAAAATACCGACAACGTGTATCAAGTTGACTCGAATAATACGAATAGGTTTGCGTACCTAGCTCGGCTAGCAGACCGATTTTAGACCTATGGATTCAACAGGCGAACGCGTCTGATCATTCTGAGTGCGATAGGGGTGCTTACCGGCACTGTAGCTGCCCTATAGCTCGAGTTAAGTAGAAAATATCTAGAACGCGTGTCAGGTTGACTCGAATAATACAAACAGGTTTGCGAACCTAGCTCGGCTGACAGACCGAGTTCAGACCTCTGGATTGAACAGGCGAACGCGCCTGATCATTCTGCATGAGTTAGCTGTGCTTACCAGCTCTGTAGCTGCCCTAGAGCTCGAGTTATGTTCAGAAAACCGTCAGCGCATATCAAGATGACTCGAAACGGCCGATCCCGCCAGAGTGCTTTTTGGCCTTCAAAGTTACCCGATCGAGCTGAGATCAAGATGGCGAGCGGGAATAAGATCGAATATCACGGGAAAAAATACTAGAGCTCTAACGAATGTTCAAATTTCGAGAACAAATTTTCAACCGAGCAAAAGTCACCAAAAGTTCCGTCGAGATTTTTCGAGCCAACTAGCTGTGGGCGCGCCGGAATTACTCTTAGCTTCCAGCTATAACTAGCTAAGGGAAGCTCTACGAGTTATTATCTCTTTTCGTCGGGCCGGCCAACTGGGCGCCGGCGGTAAACCGTCAACCTTTCTTACCGCCGGGGACTCGTAGAGCTTCCTGACAATATATACTGTGGGAAAAAACTCCAAAGAACGACTTTGTTTTAAGCCCAAGCGATTTCAGACCTCTCAAGATAACGCTAACAAAAAACAAACAGTTTCGCAACCCAGTTCGAGTATCAAACCGAGTTCAGACCTCTGAATGCGACAGGCGGGCGCGTCTGATGTCTGCCAACCCACTCATGTGATTCCAGCCCTAAAGCCCCCCTACAGCCCGAGTTAAGTGCAGAAAACCGACAGTATCGACTCGAATAATATAATAGTTTTGCGAACCTAGTTCGAGCAGCAGACCGAGTTCCGAGCTCTGGAATCGACCGAAAGACGCGCCTGATGTGTGCAAATCGATATATGTGACCTGCAGCACTGTAGCCCTCCCCCAGCACGAGTTGAGTGCAGAAAATTAAGAGCACGTCTCAAGATCATTCGGACAATACGAACAGTTTCGCGAACCTAGCTCGGGCAGCAGGCCGAGTTCAGAGCTCTCGGTTCAATAGACGAACGCGACTGATGATTCCCCATCGATGTCTGTCACAATGAGCCCTGTAGCTGCTCTACAGCTCGAATTAAGTACAGAAAACCGAGAGCGTCTATCAAGATGACTCGAATAATACGAATAGGTTTGCAGACCTAGCTCGGCTAGCAGACCGAGTTCAGACCTCTGGATTGAACAGGCGAACGCGCGTGATGATTCTGAGTGCGATAGGTGTGCTTACCAGCACTCTAGCTGCCCTAAAGCTCGAGTTAAGTACATAAAACCGAGAGCGTCTATCAAGATGACTCGAAGAATACGAATAGGTTTGCGGACCTAGCTCGGCTGGCAGACCGAGTTCAGACCTCTGGATTCAACAGGCGAACGCGCCTGATAATTCTGAGTGCGATAGCTGTGCTTACCAGCTCTGTAGCTGCCCTGAAGCTCGAGTTGAGTACAAAATACCAACAGCGCGTATCAAGATGACTCGAAACGGTCGTTCCCGCCGGGACGCTTTTTGGCCTTCAAAGTTACCCGATCGAGCTGAGATCAAGATGGCGAGCGGGAATAAGATCGAATATCACGGGAAAAAATACTAGAGCTCAACGAATGGTCAAATTTCGAGAACAAAATTTTCAACCGACCAAAAGTCAGCAAAAGGTCCGTCGAGATTTTTCTTGCCAACTAGCTCTCCAGCGCTCCGGAATGGCGCCGGCGGTGAACCGTCAACCTGGTCACCGCCGGGAACCTCGTAGAGCTCCTCTCACTGGTAAGTGTGCAGAGAACCGAGACAGAATCAAAAAAATGAGATTTTTCGAAAATCTTGAAATTCGATTTTTTCGATATTCATATTCGCTCAGTTCCTGGAAGTCAACTCATGCAAAAATGCATCGAGAGAGCTGAGCTGCTGTCAGAGAGAAGTTTAGATGCCAATGCTCGGCGTAAAAATCTGCTTTGTCAAAATAAATGGTCAAATATCTTTCAAATTTTTGCACAACCACCCAAAAGTTGCCACATTGTCCGTTCTGGCCGGGTCGACCAACTGGGCGCCGGCGGTAAACCGTCAACCTTTGTTACCGCCGGGGGACTCGTAGAGCTTCCTGACAACATATACTGTCGGAAAAAATTGCAGAGAACGAATAGTTTTTCAGCCCAAACTCGAGTATCAGACCGAGTCCAGACCTCTGAATGCGACAGACGGACGCGTCTGATGTCTCCGAATCGATTCCTGTGATTACCCGCCCTGCAGCCTCCCTACAGCCCGAATTGAATGCAGAACGCCGACAGTAGCTCTCAAGCTAACTGGATGAATACGAACAGTTTCGTGATTCTCGATCGGCTAGCAGACCGAGTTCAGACCTCTGGATTCAACAGGCGAACGCGCCTGATGATTCTGAGTGCGGTAGGTGTGCTTACCAGGACGGTAGCTGCCCTACAGCTCGGGTTTAGTGGGAAATACCGACAACGCGTAGCAAGTTCACTCGAATAATACGAATAGGTTTGCGCACCTAGCTCGGCTAGCAGACCAAGTTTAGACCTATGGATTAAACAGGCGAACGCGTCTGATCATTCTGAGTGCGATAGGGGTGCTTACCAGCGCGGTAGCTGCCCTACAGCTCGAGTTAAGAGGAAAATACCGACAACGTGTATCAAGTTGACTCGAATAATACGAATAGGTTTGCGTACCTAGCTCGGCTAGCAGACCGAGTTTAGACCTATGGATTCAACAGGCGAACGCGTCTGATCATTCTGAGTGCGATAGGGGTGCTTACCGGCACTGTAGCTGCCCTATAGCTCGAGTTAAGTAGAAAATATCTAGAACGCGTGTCAAGTTGACTCGAATAATAGAAACAGGTTTGCGAACCTAGCTCCGCTGACAGACCGAGTTCAGACCTCTGGATTGAACAGGCGAACGCGCCTGATCATTCTGCATGAGTTAGCTGTGCTTACCAGCTCTGTAGCTGCCCTAGAGCTCGAGTTATGTTCAGAAAACCGTCAGCGCATATCAAGATGACTCAAAACGGCCGATCCCGCCACAGTGCTTTTCGATAGTAATATTCACCCGATCGAGCTGAGATCAAGATGGCGAGCGGGAATAAGATCGAATATCACGGGAAAAAAATACTAGAGCTCTAACGAATGTTCAAATTTTGAGAACATAATTTTCAACCGAGCAAAAGTTGTGAAAAGTTCCGTCGAGATTTTTCGAGCCAACTAGCTGTGGGGCGCGCCGGAATTACTCTTAGCTTCCAGCTATAACTAGCTAAGGGAAGCTCTACGAGTTAGTTCTTTTTTTTCGTGCCAACTAGCTCTCCGGCGCGCCGGAACTGGGCGCCGGTAAACCGTCAACCTTTCTTACCGCCGGGGGACTCGTGGAGCTTCCTGAAAATATATAGTGTGGGAAAAAACTCCAAAGAACGACTAGTTTTTCAGCCCAAGCGATTTCAGACCTCTCAAGATAACGCCAACAAAAACCAACCGATTTCGCAACCCAGTTCGAGTATCAAACCTAGTTCAGACCTCTATATGCGACAGACGGCCGCGTCTGATGTCTGCGCTACTTATGTGATTCCCAGCCCTGCAGCCCCCCTACAGCCCGAGTTAAGTGCAGAAAACGGACAGTGTCGACTCGAATAATAAGAAAGTTTTGCGGACCTAGTTCGAGCAGCAGACCGAGTTCCGAGGTCTGGAATCGACCGACAAACGCGCCTGATGTGTTCGAATCGATATGTGTGACCCGCAGCACTGTAGCCGCCCCAAACACGAGTTAAGTAAAGAAAACCGAGAGCACTTCTCAAGATCACTCGGACAATACGAATAGTTTTGCGAACTAGCTCGGGCAGCAGACCGAGTTCAGAGCTCTCGGTTCAGTAGACGAACGCGACTAATGATTCTCCATCGATGTCTGTGACAATGAGCCCTGTAGCTGCCCTACAGCTCGAGTTAAATACAGAAAACGGAGAGTTTCTGTCAGATGACTCGAATAGTACAAATAGGTTTGGAGACCTAGCTCGGCTAGCAGACCAAGTTCAGACCTCTCGATTCAACAGGCGAACGTGCCTGATGATTCTGAGTGCGATAGCTGTGCTTACCAGCACTTTAGCTGACCTACAGCTCGAGTTGAGAAGAGAAACCCGACAACGCGTATCAAGTTGACTCGAATAATACGAATAGGTTTTGGACCTAGCTCGGCTAGCAGATCGAGTTCAGTTCTATGGATTCAACAGACGAATGCGCCTGATAATTCTGAGGGCGATAGATGTGCTTACCAGCACTGTGGCTGCCCTAGTGCTCGAGTTAAGTAGAGAATATCGACAACACGTATCAAGTTGACTCGAATAATACGAATAGGTTTGCGAACCTAGCTCGGCTAGCAGACCGAGTTCAGACCTATGGATTCAACAGGCGAACGCGCTTGATGATTCTGAGTGCGATAGGTGTGCTTACCAGCACTGTAGCCGCCCTACAGCTCAAGTTAGTAGAAAATACCGACAACGCGTGTCAAGATGACTCGAAACAGCCGTTCCCGCCTGCCTGCTTTTTGGCCTTCAAAGTTACCCGATCGAGCTGAGATCAAGATGGCGAGCGGGAATAAGATCGAATATCACGGGAAAAAATACTAGAAGCTCTAACGAAGATCATTCTCGATAACACATTCTCAAACGCCCAAAGCTGTCGCCGGCGGTAAACCGTCAACTTTTCTTACCGCCGGGGGACTCGTAGAGCTTTCTGACAATATATACTGTGGTAAAAAACTCCAAAGAACGACTATTTTTTAAGCCCAAGCGATTTCAGACCTCTCCAGATAACGCTAACAAAAAACAAACAGTTTCGCAACCGAGTTCGAGTATCAAACCGAGTTCAAACCTCTGAATGCGACAGGCGGGCGCGTCTGATGTCTGCGAATCCAATCATGTGATTCCAGCCCTAAAGCCCCCCTACAGCCCGAGTTAAGTGCAGAAAACCGACAGTATCGACTCGAATGATATAATAGTTTTGCGAATCTAGTTCGAGCAGCAGACCGAGTTCCGAGCTCTGGAATCGACCGAAAAACGCCCCTGGTGTGTGCAAATCGATATATGTGA
>CAUYUJ010020189.1:0-65000 GCA_963575745.1 Prorocentrum cordatum
AATTCTAAACGCTTCGCGTATCCCCACCAGCCCGTCCAGAAATGAGCCCCAGGGGAGTGGAGGTGATGAGGGAAGCGGGGGAGCAAGCAGAAGAACAAAGAGCGGGTTGAGCCGCCATACGCCCCAAGAGGGGGAGGATGTAGGAGGAGTCGTCGTCGTCGGAGTAGGAGGAGGAAGACGAGGAGCAGGAGGAGGAGCAGGAGGAGGAGGAGGAGGAGGAGGAGGAGGAGGAGGAGGAGGAGGAGGAGGAGGAGGAGGTGTTAACATGCAAGCATGCGTGTGACAGGGGAGGAATAGTAACCCCGTAGCCATTTTGGCTCAAGTGTTTAACGGTCGAATCCACATCGACCAGTTGTGCCGTTCGGGAGTACAAAGGTGACCTATCGTTATCATTGTCGCCAAGCTCCCGTGCAGAACCCTCCTCGGGGTTTTGCATGGTAGCGGAGCGCGGTTGCCATGGCAGCGGCAGCGGCAGCTGCGGCCAGACCTGGACAGGGCGACCCGCCAGTTAATCTCAATGTACCGGCAGACAGAGATGCATGGGTCAACATGGATCCGAATAGATTCAACGATCTGTGCGAGCAAGCATACGTGAACGGAGACTTCAGTTACGTTCAAACGGCGCTACTCGCGAACCACTTTGGACTCGCAACGTTCATTAACGAGCGAGTAGCACAGGACCGAAGGGAAGTATCGAACGCCGAAGCATTCCAAATGTTACAAAGTGCCCACAAGACCAACAGTATGCTGTTAGCGATCACGAAGAGAAACGCTGCGCTCGAAAGGGATGCTCGCAGACGGGTGGAAAGAGTCACCGAGTTGGAGACTAACAGTGAAGTACAAGAAAAGAGAATCGAAAGGTTCGGTCAGATCTCGGAAGCAATCAAAGGAGGAAGCGGAAACAAGCACGGGAGCAGTAAACCGATAAGCGAATATAAAGCATTACAGGCGCTAAAGAACTTCAGTGGGGAAAGAGCGAAGTTCAGAGACTGGAACGACAAATTCTTGAACGCACTAGCCCAAGTGAAGCCGAGTTACCGACCGGCACTGAAAATGCTAAACAAGGAGCTGGAGACGCTTGACGGAGTTGTGCCAGAAGAGGACGATGATGACATCATACGCATAATGAACGGTCGATTAACTGCAAGCGAGTACCTGAAGGCAAGTCAAGCCAAACAAGCCGAGGACGACAACAAGGGCGATTATGAGTTTACCGAAGGAGACAAGACTCAAATGGAAGAAGACTTATGGTACATTCTGAACGAGAAACTTGAAGGTGCGGAGGCCAGAGGAAAATTAAAGGGACTGATGGATGGAGATGGAATCATGGCTTGGCAAAAGGTTGCAAATGGTACTCGGCAGTAACCGGTGCGACCTTATCATCAAAAATGACGCATGCCATGAATCCTGAACCGCCCAAGAAGATCACCGACACCGTTACCAGACTTGAGGAATGGAGCGCTTTGGCAGAAAACCTTGAGAAATATGGCAAAGATTACTCGCTGCCTCTTCCTTTCAAAGTCACCGCGCTCAGGGCCATAATGGTGCACGCGAACGACTGGTTTGACGAATGGCAGCAGGCATGTTGGCGAACGCCTGACGCGCTTAACATTGACTCATTTCAGAAATTATACTCAAAGTGCGAAGACTGGGCGCGTAAAAAGAAACTTGACTCAGATACAAAAAATAAGGATGCAATGGACATTGGGAATATCAACGAGATGAGTCAAGGGTCCGAAAACGTTTGGGACCAAACAGGATGGGTTGACGAAGAGGGAAACTGGTGGTCAGAGGATGGATCGTGGAATCACGGGTCCTGGGCCAATGAAAGTGACGGTGGAGAATATGAAGAAATTGACGCCGTAAACAAAGGTAAGGGTAAAGGAACGGGCCCCAGGTGTTACAATTGTGGAGGCATGGGCCATTTAGCCAGGAACTGCACGAGACCCAAGCAGTTCACCAAAGGAGGTAAAGGTGGCAAAGGCGGAAAAGGCAAAGGTTACCGAGCCACTTACGGGTCCTATGTGAAAGGTAAGATCGGAGGCAAACAAGGGGGTAAAGGAAGTAGCTCGTGGGGAGGAAGCTACGGAAGCCGAGGGAAATTTACCCCGCACAGTGAACGTGAATGTTACAAGTGTGGCGGAAAAGGGCATATTGCCATTAACTGTCCGGGCTCCAAGAAGACCGCCAATGAAGTTGAGCAAGAGAAGCCTGTAGTGAACACTGAAACTGAACAAACCACCTCGTTTGGTCAACCACAGCGCGTTCTCAGCGTCGAGATGAAGGAAGCAATGAACGTGTCGCTAGACCAGACTGCGATCGAGGAGGTTAACGAGAAATGGGACCTGCCCTATTACGCCAGAAAGAAGACGGCGCGTGACAACGCGGTAAACTTGAGAAGAATCTATCAGGAACACCAGTACAACGGGGACCGTCATCATGCTAGTCAGTGGGATCAAAGAATAAGTAAAAGCGTGAGGCAGGAAAAAAGTTGGCTGGCGAAATGCAAGGAAATTGGGCTAATTGAGATGCGGGGATGTGATCCAGAGATTAACGCGGTGCCACCGCCAAGTACAACGCATGAGACGATCGTGGTCACCGTGGACTCCGGCGCCTACAACACAGTGGGGCCCCCCAAAGTTGGCACTCATTTCCCTATTAAGCATGCGGACGCGTCAAAGCAGGGACGACACTACAGTGCAGTGAATGGAACCACGATAAAGAATTATGGTCAACGCGTGATCACAGGTAAAAATGAGCATGGGAACGCAGTCAGTATGCCAATTCAGGTAGCAGAGGTCAACAAGGTCCTAGGATCGGTCAGAGAAATGGTAAACGCTGGAAACAGAGTGGTGTTCGACAAGGACCCTAACGGGAGGTCCCTGAGCCACATCATGAACAAGGCGACTGGCAAGTTAACAGCCATCCACGAAAAGAATGGCACATTCCAGTTCAACATCACGGTGCCGAAGGGACCAGCGGAAGTCGTCAATCCCAGGAGTGAAGTGAACGTGACTGAGGGTTTTCCGCGGCCGGGAACCCTGGAGGCGGATCTGTTCTACTAAGCCCCCCGTCACCCGTAAGACCAAGCGAAAACTTAAACGTCTTTAATACCGAAGGAGACGAAGGGAGTGAAAGTGGGGGCAACGACAGTGAGTTAAGTGATGTGGAAGATGTATTTGTGAGTGACGAAGCAGAGTTACCAAAGAAAGTTTACTGTGACATGAGGCCCTCAAAAGAGGAAGTTGAAGCGCATAACACGACGCATCTACCTTGCCGAAGCTGGTGCCCACATTGCGTCAGAGGAAAAGCTCGCAGACGCAATCACCGTAGACGCAAAAGAGAGGGGAACGGGAACGTGCCAGTAATTTCAATGGACTACATGTGGCTTAAAGGAAGAAAAGATGAAGGTGAAAGCAGCAGCAGTGGCAACCCAATTTTGGTCATGCATTGCAGAGAGACCAAGTTGACTTGGAGCAGAGTGTTAATGAAAAAGGGAGTGGACTCGTACTCGGTAAAAGTAGGATGTGACATGATAAGTTTTACCGGATACAAGAAAGTGATACTCAAAAGTGATGGGGAAGCGGCAATCACAGCATTGGCCAATAGGATTAAAGCTTCGTGCGATCTTGACATGGGAGTTGAGGTCAGCCCAGTGGGAGACTCAAAGGCCAACGGCGAAATTGAGAGAGCCGTTAGAACGGTGCAGGGCCAGGTCAGAACGTTAAAGAGCGCCTTGGACGCCAATTATAAAACTGAGTTTGGAGAAAGCCATCAGACAATACCTTGGCTGGTGAGTTATGCGTCCTCTTTGATTAACAAGTTCACTATAGACACGGATGGGAAGACGGCTCATGAGAGGTGCAGGGGACGAAAATTTAACAAGCAAATCCCAGAGTTCGGTGAGTGTGTCATGTATTTAAAGACTCCTGCGCACAAAGGTCGTGAGAAGCTCGAAATGAGATGGGAAAGTGGAGTGTTCCTGGGCATGAACGAGAAGAGTCAAGAGCTGATTATTGGGGCGCCCCATGGCGCAATCAAGGCGCACGAGTTTAAAAGAAAAGGAAGTGATGCTGAGAGATGGAATATTGCCGAGATCACCGAAGTAAAGGGATTACCTTGGCAGCCTGACCCAAGCACCGCGGGAATGGAATTACAGTCTAGGATCATGGTACCCATGGATCTACCAGAGCAAGAGTTAACTGCGCCTGAGACGAAGCCACTCATTGCAAGAGGAGTTGCAGTTAAAAAGCACGAATACTTGAAAATGGGACCGACGCCAGGGTGTTACGGATGCAAATGCCTCGTGAGAGGAGACAAGGAGCACAAGCCGCACAACGCCGATTGCAGGGCTCGAGTTATTAAATGGTTAAAGAAACAAGAGAGCCCGAACATCCAAGCAAGATTAGCGTCTGCCCAGTTAAGGCTTGAGAGTAAAAGTCGTGCACCAGAAAATCGTGAACAAGAATCAGAAAGTCGAGCGAAGAAAATGAGGATCAATGTACCGCCCCCGCCGAGCGCCAAAGTTGAGGAACCTAAGGACGAGTGGGTAATAAAGGGGAACAAAGTTATATGTCAGCACCGACGACCGAGGAAAGAGTTAGCCTTCCCCACCAATGGTGGGTGTCCAGTGGACTGGGACAAACTTAAGCCTAAAAGATATACCCACGCGATCATGATTGACAGCGGCAAGATACATGAGCACGAAGATGCTTGGTATGGTAAAGATGGAGACGATCAAACATGGGCTATGGGAAACCCCTTTAACGGTTACTGGACCGGATGGACCGAGTTCGAAGTAGAAGATGAAGAAATGAAAGATCCCCCGAATGAACCCATTAAACGAAAAGCGGAGGACGATCATGACGAAGAAGATCAACAGGCAACTCAGCATCGGCAACTTGACATGGAACAAGATGAAGAAATGTCAGAAGTAAACGACATCAAGGTGGGGCTCAACATGATGGGATTTGACTCTGAATTGGTTGAATGGTTGACAAGTGGTGAACTGAACATCGTGCGCCAATTAAACGAGGTAAGGAGAGCCACCAGGCTCCATGGAGCACGCCAACACGAGACTCAGGCGCACGTAACAGAGGCGTATTCGCCGGTAAGAGTTACTGGAATGGCAGAAAAAATGGGTTTGATACCAGGATTGGCAATGGACTTAACGACGCGAGACCAACGTGGTAACCCATGGGATTTTAATGTGCCGGCCATGCGTGCGAAAGCAAAAAAGATTGTCAAATCCAAAGCGGCTCTACTACTGGTGGTGAGCCCCATGTGTGCAGCCTTCAGCAGACCCCAATCGTTTAACTTTAAAAGATTAGGTGCCGACCGCGTGAAACAGATGTTGGATTACGGGATCAAGCATTTGACGTTCGCGATGGAGCTTTGTGAAATTCAACGGCGAAATGGGTTATACTTTCTGTTTGAACACCCTGCAGGAGCAACCAGCTGGGGCACTTCAACAGTGCAACGGCTACTCAGAAACAAGGATGTCAAAGTATATGATGGAGATTTGTGCCGTTACGACTTAAAGCAGGTGGTCAAAGGCGAAGAGATGTACATTAAGAAACCTACCAAGTTCATGACGAACAGTTCAGCCAGCGGACATGAGTTAAGTGGGAAATGTAAAGGGCAACATCGACACATCGAGTTAACTGGTGGCAGTAGGACGCACAGATCAGAGGTCTATCCAGATAAACTGTGTCGAGCGATACTGAAAGGACTTATAAAGCAAATGAAGATCGACGGCCGTCAAGGGGGTACATTTAAAGAAGAGGAAGCAGCAAACATGGAAGTCGAAGAAGAAGAACAAAGTGAGGCGCAGATTGGCGAGATTAACTGGGCATGTGAACATGAGAGCGAAGATAGAAAGCACAAGCACCAGTTAACGTGGACGAGGAGAGACTATGGAACACAAAGATTAATGTTGCCGGGACCAAGTGGACCACAATGGAGTTCACGCATTAGGAGAATTACCGCTAACATAGACACCGGGAAAATTATCGAGGACAGGCCCGTGAATGAGATCACAGGGAAAGTGAGAAGGAGGATGTTTAAGAAGGGGCCAGTTAACACCTCCACCACCTTTACGTATGCAGCTGTCGGCGAAATTGCTCCACGCAAGTGGAAATGCTGTGCATGTGAGCATGGGGGATGGCTTAAGACGCCTAGTACGTGTGAGGCGTGCGAAAGAACTGGCGCAGTTAACCCTCTCCCAATGAACGCGATCAACGTTGTCCACAAAGAAAATGAAGAGATTACTCAAGCTTGGGATGATGTCACGGGAAACGAGCTCGACCCTAAATTGACTGTGAAAGCACGTCAAGAAGAAATGGAACAATTCAGAAAAACACAAAGTTTACGAGAAAGTGAAAGAGGAAGTGTGCTGGCAAATTACGGGGAAGGCGCCCATCGGAACCAGATGGATAGACATCAACAAAGGAGATGAGTTAAGCCCAGACCACAGATCAAGGCTGGTAGCCCAGCAAGTTAAATACAACTCCAAAGAAAAGAACATATTCGCAGCCACACCTCCGCTGGAAGCACAAAAGCTGTTTTTCTCAATGGCAGTTACCGAGGGAGTTGGATTCACGAACGGTGAGCGTGAAAAAGGATTAAAGCTAGCATTCATTGACATCAAACGAGCTTACTTCTACGCTCCAGCAAAGAAAGACATATTTATCAGGTTACCAGACGAAGACTATGAACCAGGTATGTGCGGAAAGCTGTTAAAATCAATGTACGGAACCAGAGACGCTGCGAGTAACTGGGAGGACTGTTACATGGATTTTGCTAACGAGGCTGGGTTCAAGAGCGGAATCGCGTCACCCTGTGTGTTCAAGCATGAGAGTCGAGCGTTATGGTTAACAGCTCATGGAGATGATTTCACGCTGTTAGGAGGTGATCATGATCTCGACTGGTTTGGAAATAAAATTAAGGAGGAGTTTGAAGTGAAAGTGAGAGGGCGACTTGGACCTGGGAAGGAGGACATGAAAGCGATCAGAATTCTTAACAGGATTGTGGAATGGACCCAGGAAGGATTGAGGTATGAGGCAGATCAGAGGCATGCAGAGATAATTGTGAAAGAGCTTGAGCTAGAAGGAGTAAAGGTGAGGACTGAAGTGCCAGGTGAGCGAATTCCAGTTGAAGAGGGAGATGAGGAAGAACTTTCGCCCAACATGACTAAAATATATCAAGCGTTGACGGCCAGAGCAAATTACTTAGCTCAGGACAGGTCTGACATACAGTATTCGGTAAAGGAACTCGCTAGGACCATGTCAAAGCCCACGATGAGCTCTTGGAAAGGTTTAGTCAAGTTAGGAAAGTATTTGAAGTACCGCAGCAGAAGCGGCTATGTGTATCAATATCAGGAGCAGCCCCAGGAGTTAACCATTTGGACTGACACAGATTACGCAGGATGTAAGCGAACGAGGAAGTCTACGAGTGGGGGAGTAGTGATGTGGGGTAAACATCTCATAAAGTCTTGGAGCACGACTCAGAGTGTAATCGCGTTATCGTCAGGTGAAGCAGAGTATTATGGACTGGTGAAAGGAGGATCAGTGGGTTTAGGACTTTTTTTTTTTTTTTTTTTTTTTTTTTTTTTTTTTTTTTTTCTGTCTTTTATTTTTTTTTTTTTTTTTTTTTTTTTTTTTTTTTTTTTTTGGTTTTTTTTCTTTTTTTTTTTTTTTTTTTCTGTTTTTTTTCTTTTTTTTTTTTTTTTTTTTTTTTTTTGTTTTTTTTATTTTTTTTTTTTTTTTTTTTTTGTTTTTTTTGTTATTTTTTTTTTTTTTTTTTGTTTTTTCTTTTTTATTTTTTTTTTTTTTTTTTGTTATTTTTGTTTTTTTTTTTTTTTTTTTTTTTTTTCTTTTTTTTTTTTTTTTTTTTTTTGTTTTTTTTTCTTTTTTTTTTTTTTTTTTTGCTTTTTTTTTTTTTTTTTTTTTGTTTTCTTTTTTTTTTTTTTTTTCTTTTTTAGGTTTTGTTTGTTTTTTTTTTTTTTTTTTTGTTTTTTTTTTTTTGTTCTTTTTTTTTTTCAGGCAGTATTGATAGACTTTAACTTGGAAGTTGAGATTACAGTGAAGAGTGACGCCACAGCTGCGATTGCCATTGCAAGCAGACGAGGCTTGGGGAAGGTAAGACATATCGAGGTATGTCAATTGTGGTTACAGCAGAAAGTTAAGGAGGGAGTGATTCGTATTGTGAAAGTAGGGACACACGAGAATGCAGCAGATGCGTTGACCAAGTATGTCAGTCGTGAAAGCATGAGCACACATCTACGAAACACGAATCAATGTGCATTAACAGGCAGGCATGAGCTTGCACCAGCCACCGAATGTTGACGTACCGAATGTTGATATTCGCAGCTCATTTCTATCAAGCAAACTGCAGCTATTAAAGGCCTTCTCTACCCATCACCTCTTACTCTTGAGCGTGAACGAAGGCATGGCGGCTCCCCAGGTCAACCTCACCATCAACGGCACCATGGTCGACCAGAGCCCGGCTGGGGATGGACCGGTTACGCGTGAGAACCTCAACCGTCGTGTTGACGACATGGTGCACGTTGCCCACGCGTTTACCGTCACCCTCTTTAACATGGCGATTAACTTCCACGGAGCCTACGACAAACACGTTGACGAGGTGCAAAGGGCCGCGGATGACATGGCGAAGAGGATCGAGGAGTTGACGCGGCAGAACGATGCGCTGATCCAGGACAGTGACGACGTCAACGAGAATCTCCAGAGGGCGCAGAAGGAGATTAACGATCTGATGGCGACGATTACGGACCTGAACATTCAGAATCGCGACTCGGGGGTTAACGCGGAGGAGAATGCAACCAAGTATAGGCGCATCAACGACAACATTGGTTACCTCCTGAACACCGCCAAGCGCCTTACCGATAACATCACGCCCCTGCAGGACTTCGAGGGTAAACGTGATGCGGCGCTACGCCTGTTGGTGGCAGTAACAGAGAGGCTGGAAGGATTACAGAGGTTCTTGCATGACTCGATCAACTCCCCGGTTACCAACATCCCGCAGGTTCCTCCGCCGTTGCCCGAGCAGCCCCCAACGGCAGTGGCCGCCAAGGCACCTCCCACTGCAGTCAACGCGGCGGCCGGGGCCAGCCAGCCTCTAGCCCGTGCTGCCGCGGCATCGGGTGCGCCTCCGGCTCAGGGCTTTACCGGCACCACGCCCAAGACCGGAGGGTTCGGTCGATCCGTGTCGCCGAATAAGATCCCACAGTCAACGTCACCTCGACCTGTTTACAAGAAGGCACCCAAGGCCATGCATGAGCGTAAGCGGGAATTGGAAGAGTTACTGCAGCTGGGAATGAAGATGGATGAAGATCGTGCACGGGGCAGTCAACGTGACGAAGTAGCAAAAGGCCCTGCCCCGGTGGTGAACGTGAGGGCGCCCAAGCCGCCTCCTCCAGGCCTTGGAGAGTCAGGTGCATCAAGCAGTGTTAGCGGCATGAATCCCCCGCCTCCGGTGCCCGAGAAGTTATCGACCCAGTATGTTCCTCCACCGCAGCCTCAAGCCGTTAACCGTACGGACGAGCAGCTCGTGGCATACTCGCGGAACATTGCCAGGGGCATGTACCGGCCACTGTATCATGTCAACGGCTGCATGCCTATGGTAAACGACAGGAGCGAGGACCACGACGTCAACTACAAGGTGGAGCCCGACCCCAGGGAGGTAGTCGCATTAACGATGAAGACGCGCGACAACTGGCGCAGATTCGAAGGCAACTTCGTCGGACATGTGGCAAAAGAGGGGTTAACGACTCCAGGTGGTCGATCTATCCCGGGCAACGCGGGGCGGGAACTCAACGACTACGATGAGGTGTTCGTCGACATTTACGGGCAGCACGCCTACGGCTTCCTTGGTTACGCTGTGTTAAAGGGCCCAAGCTGCTGGAGGTCTCAGTTGACGGAGAAGGAGCTGGAAAAGCACGACGAGTGGGTTGACGCGGTCGGGCACGTACAATCCCTGTTCGACGACGAGTACGTGCCGCCGATTCACGTTAACGATCTCCACCCAGTGTGGTTCGACGTTCACAGCTGCCCAGACACACAGGTCTACGTCAACAAGGCGCCAGAAATGAACGAGAAACAGCTTAACGGCCTTCTGCTAACGTGGGCCGGGATGCTGCCCCACGGGAACCCCGCCGTGGTCTCCGTTAAGCACCTAGTGGAAGACACTTACGGACCGCACGGCTACATCTCAACTGGGGTTACCGTGATCAGGTTTGCGACACACGACCTTGCCAAGCTCTATTGCCGTTGCATGAACGGGCTCCAGGTGTATTACCGCAACTACTTCATCGAGGACCTCGAGGTCAGGAGCGCCGAGGAGTTAAAGGGCAGCATCAACAAGCCCCCGGTTTACTGGCACCAGACCATCCTGGAGGTCGCTCTTAACGACCAGGGGTCCATGAGGGCGCTCTACCGTGACAACTGGCCTGCCGACCACATCACCGAGCGTAAAAGTGACCATCGCGAGAAGCTCTGTTGGTTTGGGTGGTTGCCGTGTGACGACTTTGCCAACTGGCTCACCGACCCGCACTGGACTGTGAACCCGTTTACTGGAGTTGCGGTCGAGGAGCACCTCCGCAACAATCCAGGTGGTAAACCTCTGCTGAAGGCTCCCCACGCCAGTTACTGGAGGGCCATCGGTACTTACCACAATATCGTTGACGGGTCCACCAAGAGCTTTGACGAGGGGTGCTGGTTGGACGACGAGGAGCGCATTAACGCGTACCTGGACACCGACTATTACAGCCCGACGCAGGCCCTTAACAGGGTGTCGTCCTATACGGCGGCCAGCGTGGGGCACCGTGGTTTACCGAAGTCCAGGGGCGCGCGTGCTCCGTCAGTGAGGCGCCCGCGCCGGTCGTAAACGGTGACAGGTGACCGGCATGTCTTTCTTTTACGCTCGCTCTCATCTCCCCTCTCAACCAGGCTTAACAATAGCGTTGCAGTAGACTATTGAGCTGAATCTATTTGCATGTGCATCTTTTATAGTTACCGCAGGTATTGGCACATAAAAAGCGAAAGCAATCAAAACCATGTAAATGCTAGCCCGCCGTGTGAACTTTGGATGCTACTTTTAAACTCGTAACTGATTGAATGTTTACTTGAGCTCACGATACATGTCTGAGAGACGTGGTGCTCGTGAACGTGGTTATGAGATAGTTCGAATTCGGCAGTGTGACGATACTCACGCAGCCTGTCGCTTGATTTAACCTGTCTTTGCGTTTACAAGCACCTCCCCGTCAGCCAATGCGGACTGGCGTCCGAGGGGGGGGTGTTAACATGCAAGCATGCGCGTGACAGGGGGGGAATAGGTGCCCCGCTGCCTTTGGCTCAAGTGTTTAACGGTCGAATCCACATCGACCAGTTGTGCCGTTCGGGAGTGCAAAGGTGACCTATCGTTATCATTGTCGCCAAGCTCCCGCGCAGAACCCTCCTCGGGGTTTTGCAGGAGGAGGAGGAGGAGGAGGAGGAGGAGGAGGGGGAGGAGGAGGTAGGAGGAGAAAGGGGGAGGAGGGGAGGAGGAGGAGGAGGAGGGGAGGAGAAGCAGGAGGAGGGAGGAGGGTAGGAGGAGGTGCGGAGGTGCGGGAGGAGGTGCGCGAGGAGGAGGAGGAGGAGGAGGTGCGGGAGGAGGTGGAGGAGGAGGAGGGGGAGGAGGAGGAGGAGGAGGAGGAGGAGGAGGTGCGTGAGAAGGAGGTGCGGGAGGAGGAGGATGAGGAGGTGTTAGGTTGTGGATAAGATTGCCGGCCTCCCGGCGCAATGCAGTTAGAAGGGAATTGTGAATGAAGAGATAGAGCAGGGACGGTTGCTTGCCCGCTGACCTTTCTGGGCTCAAGCTTGAAAAGTCGAGTTTGGTAGCGGGGCCTGGTTCACTCCAGGCTCCATCCGCTATCGCCTCTCCAGCGAGAGGCAGCGCGCGCTGATAGCGGCAAGGACGCGCCCGCCTCACGGGCGGCAGCATCACCACGTTCAACAAGCTGAACATCAACTACGAAAGGTACAGCACCGGCGACGAGCTCGCCGCGGACGACGACATCTCCTAGCAGTTCGAGAACTACGTCGACATGTCGGAGCACACCGGACTCCCGCTCGACGCGTACACGAAGGGCACACCGCCTGGATGGAGACCGGCGCTCATGCACTACCCGTTCAGAAGGTATTTGGAACGCCTTCGTTTGTGGTATCGCATGACGGACTTGAATGCAGATCCAGTTGGCCCTGCCGTGGCAGGCAGGCTCCAGGGCAGACCCTATAACATGGCTCTCGGTCTGCAGGTCGCCGCGCAGGCTGGCGCCAATTTTTAGGGAGACGCTGCCCTCGCATATCCTGGCGAACCTCAGCAGCTCGATGGACAAGGTAACATCATCGTGGCAGCTACCGAGAGCGGCATCCAGTTTCTGATCAGGATATTGTCTCGCCGATATGGTGCGGATAATCAGCAGATGGCCACAGGTGCGATTGACCAGTTCTACGACCTCAGACGTGGACGGCTTTCTCTTTTGGAATATATGGCAGGGTTCGAGCACACCTACGAGGAAGCTAATCGTCTCGGGAATCTCAATCTGAAAGACGTTGCTCTCAGCCATCAGCTTCTCAAGCATTCAGGTATCGAGAAGTCAAAGTTGGATCATATCTTGCTCCTTGTCAACGGAGATGTCGATCGCCACGGCGACGTCGAGGACCACCTCATGCGCTTGGCCAAAAGTCAGACGCCAGCTCAGATCCCTGGCATTAGTGGCTACATGGCAGATCCTTATGATGACAATGACTGGTATGACGACGGCTGGCACGACGACGAATGGCAAGGAGATGCGTGGTACGACGTCTCTTGGAGCAGAGATACCTGGTACGGCGATCATCACTATGATGACGGCTGGCAGGACGATTCTTGGCATGAGGAAGGCTGGGACTACGACGATCAGCACGGCACCGACGAAGCCCCCACAGAAGGCGCAGCTCCCGCTTCGCCACCAGCCGCATCACCGGGCACTGCTCAGGACCTCGAGACCTTGCCCTCCGACGTCAACTTCGGCAAGAACCGCAGCCGCGGCAAAGGCAAGTCTCGTGGCCGCAGCAAGGGCAATACATCCAGCAAGGGCAAGAGCAAGGGCAAGGGCGGCGGCGGCCGCTCCAACAGGACTGGTCGTGGCAGATGTGGCAGCCCCAATCACAGCGCAGAGGGCTGTCCGTGGAACCAGGGCAAGAGCAAGGGTAAGTCGTCTAGCAAAGGCAATAATGGCCGTTCGAGTTCACGACCAAAAGACAGTAGGGGACGTTCGAGCCGCAGGGGCTACTACGCCGCAGATGAACCCTGGTTTTCTGGAACAGATTCTTGGTCAACTGGGCTCACAGGTGGAGTTCTACACTCAGGTGTCTTCGTTTCAGGAGCAGCCAGTGGTCAAGACAGCCCCTTCATGCCCATTGGTTCCAGCCCTCAAGGCGCATCTTCGGTGGCGCCTGCGCGAGCCGAACAAGCCTTTGCCGCTGAGGTGGATGACCTACTTAAGGACCTGGCCCCACTGTGGAATCCAGATGATTGGCAGTCCGACATAGGCACCATAGAGACAGACGGCATCACGGCAGCCTCTTCAGCTTCTGGACAGCCGGCACCGCCCACGGCTCCATCGCCTTCAGTGGTGGAGTCGCCAGCCTCGCAGCTCTTGGACATCGTTTCGATCGTGCGCGATATCGGCCCTGAGACGGACAACCCAGCATCCAGCAGGATCAAGAATACTGGACCTCCTCCGGGCCGTAGGAACAAACAAGCCGACGAAGACCTACGACGCATTCTCGACGTGTTTGGCGCTCCTCCGAAGGCCACCTACCTCAGCATCATCATCAGGGCAAGCGTCTCAGAAGTCGCCGTTGCCACCGCTCTTCTCCGCAGATCCTGGATGCTCGCCGCGGGCCTCAGCCAGACCTCATGATCATCAAGGGCGCCCGCGACTTCGTCTGCCACCCATTCCTGGACCTCGCCAAGATCTCTCAGATTTCAGTGATCTGGAAAAGACTCTCCGTACAACCTGTGAAGCTATTCCCGATCTTCCAGCTCGCGTGGCCGATGGTACCCAGGACGGAAGGACACAGGAGGAAGACGACGAGGACCAGGACTTCGGCGACTACGATGAGGACGAAGAATACTTCCAGCCTGATGGCAAGCCCTCGGCGCCAACATGTACTTGCGTAGCTTCTGGGTCTTTCAACCAGGGCAACAGCTTCAACTTTCACAACGTCAAGGGCCAAGAGGTCCGGGGCGTGATCTTCGACCCTGGCGCCGCCGAGGAGCTTGCTGGCACTCAGACATTACTGGAGCATGCGCGAGAAATTGCCTGGCCAAACGGATTGGGTTTCAAGTCGATACCGCCAAAAGGAAATACATCGTTCTCGGGCATCGACGGAGTCCCCATGAGGAGGCAGATGGCAGCGCGAGTTCCTGTCGACCTAGGCCCCGTCATCACTAGCATCGAGACGGCGACTATCGGAGGCAGCGGTGACAGATGCCCGTTTCTTTTCTCTAACAAGACATCGATCAGGCGGAAGGTCACTGCCATGTTTGGCTATTTCGACAATCACGACGGCCTGCTCATCATTCCAGATCTTGGTGGGCAGACTTATGGTTTGCGTATGTTGTTGACAGATTCTGGGCATTACATGATTCCTATAGATCACGGGTTTCAGAACAAGCAGCAGACCACCCAGACCTTCGTCGAGCAAGCGGCAGCAGGTCTGGTGGCATCCCGAGCGGCCCTGCCAACAGTCGGCAATCCTCAATCTCATGCTACCGGAACGCTGCTCATGACAATGAATACCAGCCATCGCGAAGACGTTGCGGTGCCAGTGTTAGCATCAGATAAGAAGACGGATATCGAACCACCACCAGGACTTTCGCCTGATGACGATGAAAAGGAAGTGCGGTTCAACGACGACGTCGAGCTTCATGAGTTCAAAGATGACGACGAGGATTTCTTACCAGAAAAGCGGTTGCACGACATTGGTCAGTGCGAAGTGCGCGGACACATCGAGAACGAGCTAAGTGTCATGCCTTGCGTTCGTTGTCATGTCCCTGTCTGTGCACGGTGTCGCAGTGATCACGGTTGTCGCAGTTGTGAACCCCTGCAGGCACAAGCCTCGAGCCAGCCAGAGCTTCAGGATGCGGTCGACGACAGCGACGTATTCCACAGCAACCCGTCTCTCAAGACCACGGACGCCTTCATCAAGAGTTTGGAGCTCGATGGTGGCATGCTGCGCGGCTGGACCGACCGCTACTACACTACTGACTACATGCCTCCTGACTGTCATGACCCTACTCGCCTCAAGAAGCTCTATGCCGCAGTCAAGGAATAATTCTACACTCGGACGCACTATCATCTGGTGGCTCCCGACAACTTCTGGGAGTTCATGTACGTGCACAAGAGGTGGATAAAGCTTACCGGGCGACGCATCATCTGGGACTTCCAGGAGCAGTGGTCTGGAAGCTCTCGCACGTCGAGGCTGGCCATGCGACGTCTCAACGTTGGTTCTCCCGTCGACTACCGTTATGGCTGGGATCTGAACAAGGCATCGCATCGCGCTATGATTGACTATGCCGACGAGGTGTTCTGCGCGAGGACGAAGCTTTCATCGCCCGACTGCCGCTGCTGGACTCGAGCCTCTAACACCATGAATCCGACAAAGAAGCAGGCCATGCGACGTGAGCAGCGACCTGCTTTGCTCTGGCTACGCGGCCAGTCGGAGAAGCTCAGGGATCACGGCGGCTCCTATATTATCGAGAACCCTCACAGCAGCGACATCTGGAAGGAGTCCCCGCTCAGCGGCATAGCCGACGGCAAGCGCTGCGGGTGTCAGCGCGGTTTCGGATGTACGCTTCCCAGCACGAAGGAGCCGATCAAGAAACCCACTGGTTGGCTCAGCAATCTGAAGCTTCGTCGCATTCTACGTCCATGTACCTGTCCTGCCGGCGCTCACGGCACGCTGCAGTCCAAGGATACAGAGACCGGTTTGTGGAACACTGCCCCGGCCATGGTCTACCCTCATCGGCTCTGCGCCGCCATCCTGGACGACATCATCAAGGAGCTGCCCATCTTCCATGCGGTGGTGCACTGGGCTTGCAGGCGATGCCAGCACGGCAAGAAACATGACTGACCCCGCACTTATGGTCCGGGCTGCCGCTCCGACAAGATTAAGTCATCGTCAGCACCGAAGGCATCAGCAGATAAGCCAGCAGCACATGGACCCAGCAATGGACGAAGGAAGCTCGCTAAGAAGACGCCTCCACCTGGAGGCAGCGGACCGCCCGACGACGACGCTCCAGGCGACGACGACGACCCAGGGGATGATGACGATCAGGCACCTCATCTCCGCACCTGCCCTGAAGATGACGAGTGGGACGGCGTCGATCGCAAGGCCTACACCAAGGGCCTCAATGACATGTTCGACAACATCATCGAGGACGCAGAGGGCACGCACAAGGAAGCCGGCCCCAGGACACGCAGCGCGAAGTTCACTGCGCTTGCCAAGGCCATCGCTCCTGTGCTCATTCTTGCGTCAGCGCATCTATTTAAGAAATGCTTACAGACGCCGAGCGGATGTCCATCATGCTTCTCTCACAAGATAGTGGTTCGTTCGGATGTGGACGCAAATGGTGACCACCGTCACTGGGACTCCCAGCACGTGACGGAGAACTTTCCAGGCGACACGGTCTTGCTCCACGGCGACGCGATGATTCTGCACGGCTCAGAGGTCACTGAAGAGATCGACGAGCCCAAGATATCCGACGTTGCCAAGTCTCCAACTCCCGGGCTCAATATCAAGTCAGCAGTACGAGCCATGGCGACTATGGCAGGAACCGAGCTCGAGCAGTATCTTCTCTCTCTGCATCAGCGGTTCGGGCATGCTCCTGTTTTTCGATTCGGGCCTCTTCTGTTGGCAGCTGGGGCAAAGGAGGAAATCATCGCCATTCTTGCGAAGGTGATCAAGACCAAGTGCAATCGCTGTGGTGATTTCAAATTACCTCTCCACCGTCCGATGGTTAAGGTCACCCTCGCACAGCTCTTGAACCACATCGTGCAGGCCGACCTGTTTTTCATCCTAGGCGGCACTTTCATCATATTCATCGACGAGCTTTTCCGCTACAAGCAAGGTGGCGATATCCAGAACCAGACTTTCGAGGCTCTGCTTGCCAGCTTTGTGGATTGCTGGGGTCGCATCTTCGGGCCCCCTCATCAGCTCGTCGTTGATCAGGAAAAAGGCCCTGCTGGTCATGGCTTCGCGGCAGTCTGTGACAAGCTACTGATCGAGAGGGCGGTCGCAGGCTCAGATCCCTCGCGCAGCACCGGCAAGCAAGGCAAGCGCACCAGGACGGGCCTCGCCGAGAAGCACATTGACCTGCTCAAGGTCACGATGCTCAAGATGCATGAAGACTGTAAGGAGCAGGGCATCGAGACATCCAAAAAGGAGCTGGTACAGGAAGCGTGTATGGCACACAACCTTCTCCTCGCGTTCAACGGCGTCAAACCAGCAGCTGGAGTTCTGGGCGTTACCCCTCGGGACTACTTCGAGCTGGGCAACTCCACCCTGGGCGGCGAGAACACCATCGCGACCGAGCTGGCTCATGACCGAGCCGGGCGGCAACGCATGATTGCCAAGAGCGCTGCTCTTTGCTCGGTTGCCGAGCGGCGTCTCGCTCTGGCCAGCGAGACCAGACCTCAGAAGAGCGAAGCCGCAGAGATGGAGGTCGGATCTCTCGTCGACCTCTTCCGGCAGCCCTCGCCGAAGGACTCGCCAGGCTGGAGAGGCCCAGCTGTGCTTCTCGACGTTGACGAGGAAGTTGGCACGGGCATAGTTAAGTGGCAAAGGATGTCCTACCAAGTTCCTCTTCGGCACCTGCGAGCCCACGTTGGATTCGCGCCCCTCATGTGCTGCTTCGCCAAATCTGCCGAAGCCTATCACCTGCAGCCGGACGAGGCTCCCAACGCGGACTCATACCGAGAAGCCCATCGTGTTTTTTCTCTGACGGCCAGAAGTACGCATCCACGGACGCACGCTCTGCTAATCTTGGCCTTGTGGACGGTGATCAGTATCTGCATGAAGGCTTCATTTTTTATCACTCGACACTGGCAGTTCAGGACGGCAAGGAGCTCACAGAGCACCTGCGCATCATGATGGACTCGGTGGATAGCGTCGTGTTCAACAAGCCTCTCGTCATGGGAAGATATTGGAGCAGCGACGCCGAGAAGTGGATCGTCATACCCGAGGAAGCCGACAGGTATCCGCCTCATCTGTTGAAGTTCGCACAGGAGATCTCAGCCAAGTTCCTGCACATGCCACGTCTTGACGGCATTCGCTATGGCACTGGTTGTTCCAGGATACAGGCCATGCCCATGTGCAAGTACGGCGTACTTTTCTCTTGGGAGCGACGCAACAGCCCACGACATACGATAGCCGAAATCAGCCTTGAAGCAGGTCTCAACTTGAAGCGACGTTTCCCCAACATGTGGGGTGAGACCTCGTTCGCGCTGTTCCTCTGCAGCGGGATGCCAGCGGACGATCGTCCGCGACAGTACGACATTCCAGACTTCAGCGATTTGTCAAGCATTCTACCTCCAGACACCGACATCTTTGATGACTTGAGCGCCACCTTGCCTTTCGACCTAGACGACCAGGACATCGAGCCTCCCGATCCTGATCCGCTTGTGCCGCCACCTCCAGACGATCACGCCACGATCAAGCGCAGCGAGGACGTCGCTCCTTCTCAAGGTCGGGGAGCGATCGGTCTGGCAATTCGTCGATCAGGACCGACGCCGAAGTTCGACCTCCGCCTGACAGCCCGCGCGAGCGTCAGGGACAGCGTGCCAATCGTTCCAGGAGTCGCTCGAGCATCTCGGGTCGAAACGACACACCATCGAGCATCGAGCACGATAAAGCACGACCTCCCGAGCGTCCGGGGCACCAGGCTAACCGATCGAGAAGTCGCTCAAGCATCTCTGGTCGGAACGACGCACCCTCGAGCATGGAGCGCGAGAACCCCTCGGTCGCAGACGACAGCATTCGGTCCTCATCGTTTCTTGACACCAGTCAGCAGAACCCCCGTAGCCTACGAGGTGGACGACGACCGAACCGACCGCGCGATCGAGACGGAGATGCGCATCAGTCAGGCCGCCCTGCTACATTACAGTATCCAGAAGAAGAGCAGGAGCAGCCCACTATCGAATATCCAGCTCCGCCAGCTCCTGAGCACGATGATCTTCCTCAGCTACCGATGCTCGAGGGCGCTGGAGTTTCTGACCGCCCTCGCTCACGCCAGTTTGACAAGACAAAATACCCGGCCACTCCAGCAACGCCTCTTGTCGGAGACACCTCGGGCACCAAGCACGTCACACCGCGTGAGGAACCATCGGCCAAGAGGACGAACACCAAGTCGACATCATCGACCTCGTCTAGCTCTGGGTCTGCTGGTCCTCAGGCCTCCGCCTCGTCAGGGAGCGCATCCGCTCCACCGCTTCCCCCGATTCTGGAGGAAGCACTTGCTCCTGCGGAGCCAGCGGCAGAGGGCCAGCCCACGCTCGAGTACAGCGACGAGTCGAGCCTACCGTCTTATCAGGGCGACTGGGCTCCACCTTTCTATTTCGACAAGGTCACCGACCACGCGCCTTGTGGATCCTACTTCCAGGAACGCCAAGACAGATGCGACCTGATGGACGACATGCACCAGGGGTACGACAAGGAAATGACGGAAGCAGGAACCGCCTTTCTCGCCTCGAGCTTCCCGGCGGCGGAGACATATCTTGCTGCTAATGGAACCTGGGCGGCGACAGCGGCTGGCGTTGGATTGCCAGGCCCCTGGCAGCACAGCACTTGCTTCTGGTTGGATGTGCGAGACGGCTCTTGTTCCAGGGTCGACGCCGAGACGGACAACTTCACTCCAGAAGAAATGGTTCGTTTCGAGGCGGGCATCCTGAAGGCCGATCGCGCCGAGTTTGCCAATATCGTGAATCGCGACATCTTCAGGACCAAGAAGCTCGACCACACCAACACGTTGCCCATCAACTGTGTCTGGGTTCGCAAGTGGAAGTGGAAACAGGCGGCCGACGGCGCGTGGTCACGCATCATCAAGACCAGATTATGTTGCCGTGGCTTCCTGGACCCGCAGAAACACCTACTCGCAAAGCACAGCGCCACTGCCGCCAGACTCTCTCAGAAGCTCCTCGTCAGCGACGCAGCGAACAACAGCTGGGACATCGAGGAGTGGGACGTTGGCAGTGCTTTTCTGCAAGGTTTCAGTTTCGAACATCTGCAAGAAGCATGCCGGGCGCTGAAGGTACCGATGCCCGACATCAAGCGTAAAGTCATCATCGTTATTCCCGACAATGTTTGGTTTCATCTTCGAGATCTCAAGTTTCCTGGAGCACCGCCCAGCAACTTCGCGGAATATGGTCTGGAATTTCTCAAAGCGATGCAGGGTCTCAATGACGCGCCGCTTCTTTGGCAGCTATGTCTACGAGATTTCCTGACCAAGTTCACCTCTGCCAGAGTCTCTCACTACGACGGGAACTTCTACACCTGACACGACGCGGAGAATGTCTTGGTCGGTGAAGCTACTTTGCACGTGGACGACGCCAGCGTTGCGGGAGAGACTGAGTTCAAGAAGGTGCTGTTCGTTAAGATGGAACAGCGCTTTGGCAAGTTATCGGTGGTCAAGCCTCCTATGCAGCACGTTGGCATCACGTACGAAATGGTCACGAACGGCTACAAACTTCATCAGGCAGAATTTGCTAAGGCCAACAAGCTCGTCGAGATACCCAAGGGCGCCAAGGGCGACGCCAAGCTTACGCCGGCACAGACGACCACTGCGCGGTGCTGTTGGTGCGCTACTGTTCTTGTGCTATGCCAGTGTGGGCATTCTTGCCGACATGGTTGTCTTGCAGCAGCGCGTCTGCAGCGCGAAGATCGTTCACCGGAAGATGGCGAATGCAATCACGAGGCGAGCTTGGCAGTACTCTCATCTTGGTCTGATATTCTTGAAGTTGGAGCCACCCTATTATGGTTGCAGCAGCCGATGCCAGTCACGCAAGCAGTGAGACATCGTACGCAGTTGAGGGTCAGATGGCTATCAAGATGACCGACCGAGTGCATGGCCTCAGCTCCTCTGGAAAGATCAAGCCAGACTGGAGCAATGGATATGGGCACTGCCTGTACTGTGGTGAACCTGGGGGTTGAGTTGGGTTGTAAGGTACTTGCAATGTAGTTGTAAGGTAGTTGTAAGGTAGCTGCAACATAGTTGCCAGTCGGTTAAGCGTTTGTAAGATCAGGTATCTTACATAGCTACCTTAGCAGGTCGCATAACATCTGCATCAGTTGGCCAGCACTCGTCTTACCTTATCTTGACTTAGGCCGAGTTGCAACTTGACGCAGCGACATTTTGTTGGTGGTTGAAGAGGGATTTGAACAATGTTAAAGTCAGAATGCCACTTCACATTTTTGTATGCGGGTGGGGCCCGCATTGCTCCTTTTTGATTTTCAAACGTTGCCCACGGGGCAATTATGAATTGAATATTTCAAATGCGCGAAGACGCATCAGTCGCTGGATTCTGTGCCAAGTGGCAATTGCACGCTCGACGAGCGACTCCGCGATTAAGTTTGGTCCGCGCTTGCAGCAACTGCATTCTCCACGATGCGTCGCAATTCGTTTTTTTTTTTTTCATGCATCATGCATGCATTCGGCACAACGCGTGGCATTATTTCAAGTGGGACCACATTATATATATATATAAAAAAATGCTGTCGCAGCATTGGGACTTGCAGTGGCGATGTGTAGGCGTGTCAGGCTCGAGCTCGCTTCTCTCTTCTGCAGCTGCTGCATTTCCAGTGCGCACGATGCAGAATTTCTATCCGCGGGAGCTGGTGGATTTCATTAGCGGGCGCATCGAGATGCATCGCGATGGCAAGCTTGCCCCGATCACAGCTTGGAAGGATTGCGTCGACCGCCTTTTGAAGGAAAAGGTCGCCAAGCAGATCGTCGCCGAGGCTGACGAATTCATGATCCATCCCTCGAACCGTTCTGGTCTTGGCGTGAACGCCTACAACGTCCACAGGGTTGGCGCCATGCTCAGCAAGATCGGCGTTGACCCTGCAGAGCTCGAGAAGGCTGTTGCGTTCGAGCGCATGCCCACGGATCCGATGAGGTCGTCCCAAGTTTCATTCAATCAAAAGTTGATCTCGTCCAGCAAGGGCATGCTGGCGCCGATGACGGGCGCGGAGAGGTTCTGCTCGGTGGGGACGGGCCACACCACGCAGTTTTTCAAGGCAGTGAAGGCGGGTTGTTCCACCCCTGAACCGACCCTCGCCGACCCGACTAGTCGGGAGATGAACGCCGAGACGTTGTCCAATGACGTGCGTTTCCACGACGCCCTCAAGAAGGGCTGGCGTTGGACCGTCCTGCCGTGGCAGGCAGAAATCACGTGGCCGCACCTTCCAGATTTGGCACAGCGTGCCCCCAACGCGAGCAACAACGTTGCCAGTTTGATGTCGGAGCTCGAAGTGTGCGTGAGCATTGCATAATTTGCAGAACCGATGCCACCTGGGTCTTCTTTCGGCGACTGCGTTGATGCAGTGAAGACGAACCAGCCTCCGTGCCAGGCAGGCTACTCGGGAATGCATGTCTTGCAAATGCGCGCGGCGCACGCGGGCGCGGCCACGGCGCGTTGAAACGCCAGCAACACGTTGCCGATTGCGTTTATCCGACATGCGTCTTGCATGCAGTCTGCGCTGTGGCCGCGCGCGCCTGTGCCGCGCAGCATCTGCATGGGGGGATGAGTGTCCGCCGAGAGGACTACGTCGATAAGATTGGCAAGCTCGCAACGCACTGTGGCGGGGGATCTGGCGTCCCGTTGGTTAAGTTCATTGATCGGTTTGGCAAGATGCACGGTGCTAACAAGAAGCTCGGGCAGGATTTCGTTACGTCAGTTGTCGACGTCAATTTCGGTGATCTCGAGCCGTGCGTCTTCCCGCGCATCGCAGGCATCCTTGCGAACCTTGCTTCCGATAAGCAGTCGGACGGCGTGGCGAAGCTATTGGTCCCCAGCGACGTTGAGAGGTTGAAAGGCAAATCCGTCAAGGACAAAGCGATTGCGCTCGACAGGGACCTTTCCAAATGTTATCGCATCGCAGGCTCCCTGCGCGACAGCGGCCACATCGATCTAGAGCAGCATGACATGCTGGTTGGGAAGTTCTTCACTCGTTCAATTTTGCGCTTAGTCGGGAAGGGCAAGCAAGGGCCAGAGGGCGTCGTGTATGAGAGCCAGGTTCCGATTATCTCAGACTTCGTACCGGAGGCAGCCAGCATGTCTGGCTGCGGCGTTGTCATAGACACAGACGGCGAGTGGACACCTCATGCGCCTCTTGAAGCCAGCGAGCCGCATTCTACAGATGACAGGATGGTCGTGATGACCTGAGAGGACCTGCGCAACCCAGAGCGCATCTTGGCAACCAAAGGTTTCACTGTTGGGAGCGTCGTGTTCGAGCGCGCCGTGAGCGCGAATGCGGGGCTGTACAAGATAGCGTCCATCAGTTCAGCCGAAGTAACCATGGGGCAGCTGATTGCATTTACTGAGCCAACGTTTGACGTGAAGGTCGCCCTCGCGCTCTTCTCTAAGGAGTGGGCGTCGTACAAGGGCAGCGTGCCCTTTGCAGCGCCGATGTCTGCAGTGACGTGCGCTTCGGCGCATCATCTGATGAAGTTGGATGAGGCGCGTTGCACTGTGTTCAAAGCCCTCAAAGATTTCGAGTTGACTGCCAATGGTGGCACGATGTTGCAATACGGCCTTACCCCCAGCGTCGTCGTCGCTGCCCAGAAGATCGAGAAGGGCAAGCTCGTCCTTGCCCCGCTCTCTGAGCTGAACAAGATCAAGGCAGAGCCGTCGCAGGTCGCGGTCCAGGTCGAGTGCGGGTCCGCAGTGCTGCACGCATCGCCCCCGACGAGGGCGGCCGATCAGCAGAAGGCCGAATCAGAAGATGGCTTCTTCATTCCTTATTGGTGGGTTCGGGAGACGGACAAAGAGGACCTTGCCAACGTGGCCCTCGTTCAACAGAGCACCGTCCAGATCAGTTTCAAAGCGTGCAAGAATACCAAGACCTTGCAGCAGTTCGACAAACTGCTCGTTTATAAAGCCAAGGAGCACCATGCGCTTGTGCAGTCTGCAAAGAGGGTCAAGCTCTCGGAGGGGGATGCCAAGCCTAAGGGCAAGGCTAGGGACAAGAAGAGCTAGGCCTTCCCCAAATGGCGACGGGCAGCTGCCAATTCCATCGATTTAGTGCGACCACCATTCGCTCTCTGTTTGATTGCGCTGCAGCGCAACGCGTCCCGCACGGTGTGCGAATGGCGCAGGTTAAAAGCGCCATGCGACGCGCGCGGCATACACATGCAACGCTATCACATTTGAGATATCGCCCAGTTGTGTTGCAAGGGCATACCACCGACCCCTCTCCGCAGCACTCATGCATGCTGTCGTTTGCGGGAGAGGCGCGGGTGGAGCCATAACAAGGGATATGCGAAAACACACATGCTCAACGTTACACCTGCAACTCTAATGTCTCTCCGTCTTTCCATATCTCTCCATCTCGATCAATGCGTTGTTCCGTCACTCTCTCCCCTCTCAACATCTGTCTTGATCATGCCATCCTCGCTTTCGCGCGTCCGACTCCTCATGCGCGTGCCACGCGCACCGTCCATTGATGGCCCGCTTGCCAGGCGTGTTGTCTCGAGCGCTGCGCGCGTTGTGTTCGTGGGCCGTGGCGCATGTCCACGCTGGAATGTTCGGTTGCTTGGAGGCTTGAGGTCAATGTTGGCGATCGCATGTGGGCCCCCAGGGCTGTTCAGACATGCAGCGACGACGTGTGCGCCATGGTGCACCCATGCGATTCCAGTTTGATCAAATCTTTGTTGCTCTGCTCTGGGGAGGAATGCCCCAAGTCTACGGCCAGGCCATCTCTCGCCAACGCTCCTGGGTACAAAGCACTTCTTGCTGCGAGGAACGACCTCCTTCGTGAAGATGCTGCACCTATGCGCAACCCCCCGCGGCGCCTCTTTGCTCAGAGGAGCAGTCCGAAGCGGAGGCCCAAGCCAAAGCGTAAATCACGCCGAGAGATCAGGGCCCAGAGAGAGGGGCCGCCCATTGTGATGGACGTCGAATTGCCCTCAGTCGGCGACGCGTCCTTCCCATCGGTCAAGATGCTGCTCCCAGTCAGGAGCACCGACCACATGTGGGTCAACGCTTCCGACGACTCCATCTGCACGCTCGTGCAATACATCTTCGCGCACGGCGTCACGACCGCCACCGTCACATCAAAGAGGTCGCATTACAAGAGGGGCGGTGCCGACGATGAGGATGAGGACGCCAGCGCGCTGCAGGACAAGAGTGATCACGAGGTCAACGATAGTGATGCACGTGACCGTGCAGATGCTCCAAGTCGCGATTGTTAGGATCACGCGGCCAATGTTTCACACCGGCACCTGCCAGTGCGTACCAGCAATTGTTCGCGTATAAATAAAATGCATAGAGGCATGCAGCGTTGCTCCGTTGTTTTGCGCATGCCTGTCTTCAGCGATACGTTGCTCGACATTTGCAGTGTCAGATGCGCTCACCGCATGTTTGCCAAGCTTGGCCATTCATTTGCTTGCAGCACCTCCACCTCCTCCTTGAGTGCACCCTCGCCGCATTGCCGTTTGTGCTCCAGCCTTTCGCGGCTATAGCTGCGCCAGCCTGCGGCGCCGCGGGCCTGCCGAGGCCCCCGCGAGCCCCTCGAGGGCTTCAGGCGCGGCCCCGCGCTCGGGCGCTCGACGCCATGTCGGCTGCGCGCGAGCTCCTGGCTGGGCCAGCGCCACCGGCAGCTGATGCTGGCCAGCAGGGCGACGCCCAGGAGATTACACGCGGTAAAATTTATCAACCCGCCCGTCTTCGCCAAGCTCACGCTGATCCGTCGTGCGCCGATCGCGGCCCACGACGAGGCAGCGCGAGCGTGGATTGCACAGACGGTGGCGCGCTGGGCGCGCCATCGCTGCAGCTCCCACTGCAAAATGAGGCCCCGATGGGCCTCGTGGAGGGGGCTTGCGCGCCCCAACCAACCGGATTGTTTCTTTTTTTGGTCGGCCTCCGCCGAGGGCGACGCCAAGACGGCCAAGCGTGCCAAGCCGTCGCGGCCGCGCAGCATGGACTTCCAGATGCTGCTCACCGCAACGGAGGCGCGCAAGGGCGAGCGCGTGGCCAAGTTCGCGGACAGCCTCGCGTTCAGGAGGCTGCAGGGCAGCAACGAGGACGCCAACGACGGCCTGGTGCAGTACCTGCAGGGCGTGCACTACAAGGTGGGTTACGTGAACGGATCGCCGATCTATCGGCAGGAGCCTGGCGCGCTCGACGGGGCCAACAGCAGCGAGCTCTTCTTGGTGTACATTGTGCATGCGGACGAGGAGCACACCTTCTCGCGCTGGGTGGTCTCCAGCACGTTGGACGTGGGTTCGATCTTGTACTACCCCGACGGCTGCGTGTACGCCAGCGGGATCGGCGACCAGACGACGTGGCCGACCGAGCTCGTCAAGGCCAGGGGGCGGGCGGGGGAAGGGGTGGGGGAGATTGAATTTTGCAGTGCGCCTGCAACAGCGGTTGGCCTACGACGGCCCATGGGGACGACTGGGCCCATATAGGGCTCGATGGGCTATCGCCCCCCCCTCCTACTCCTCCGCCTCCTCCTCCTCCTCCTCCTCCTCCTCTTTCTCATGCCTCCCCTCTTCATCTTTTTTCCTTCAGCCTCGTCCAGCTTCCTCCTCCCTCCTCATGCCCTTGTCTTTCCTCCCTCCTCTCCCCTTCCTGCTTCAGGGCAGATGCGTTTGTGACCCCGCTGCCCCCTTTCCCACGGGCGGGAGGCCGTCGCGCGTGGAAAAACATACCATTGCCGACCAAAACGGGCCATGCAAACAACACGTTGTTTTTCGTATTTTGTGAGATCGCGTTCTGGCGCGTTCGGTGTGTTTTTCCACGCGCGACGGCCTTCCGCCCGCGGGAAAAGGGGGCAGTGGGATCACAAACGCACGCTGGCTCGGCGGAGGGCTGGCGACAAAGAGGGGCGGGGGGGGGGCAACCGTCAAACCGAAGGGGGGGGGGGGAGCCGCCAAACCGAATCTCGGGCGGCCAAAGAAGGGATGGGGAGCTGTAAGGGAAGGAGGACGAGGAGGAGGATGAGGAGGAGGGCGATGAAGGGGATGATGATGAGGAGGAGGAGGAGGAGTCGCCCGAGGGCCTCACGGATGAGCCGCTGCACTTCCTCGAGGTCGTGCACTACGCCGAGTTTCTCGAGAAGATGCTCGACGAGCAGGCCGCAGCTGCGGCAGCGCTTGCGCCTGCGGCTGCGCCTGATGCAGCGGCGGCTGCAGGGGGCGGCATCATCAGGGCGTGGCCTGCTGCGAAGAAGCAGCCGAAGCCGCCATCGACGCCACCGCCCTCGGTGCTCGCGCCGCCGCTCCCGCCGCCGCCCGCGGCGCCCACGCCGATGGACCACCGCTACAACAAGGGCGCCGTCGGCGGCGAGCAGGTGCGCGGCGGCTGGTCGGCGAGGCTCATGCGCTCGGCGGACAAGTACGCCGCCGAGGACTGGGCAGGGTGGGACGCAGTGATCGCGGCCATGGCCAGTGGCGAGATCCAGAAGGGCAGCGGCTGGTTCGCCGACCAGGGCGAGAAGGCCATCGAGGCCTACAAGAGTGCCGACTACGACACGGTCGAGCGCATCTTGGCCGAGGCCCGCGAGCGCTTCGACTCGAAGGGCCAGGGCAAGGGCAAGGGCAAGGACAAGCCCAAGTCGGGCAGATTTCCACTTTGAGAAGCTGGTGGGCGTCTCCGAGGCGCTCTCGTTCCTCTCTGAGGTGATGGGGGCGCTGCTATGAGGCACGTCGGCTTCGCAGCTGACAATGGCCGTGGGTGAACCACGGCGACTGCGCCCACGCCACTTCAAAGTGTGATCACATTGTGAAGTGTGTAGTCGGCCTCACTTGGAAGTGTGATCACACTTTGAAGCGCGATGACACCTCACTTCAAATTGTATTCACACTTTGAAGTAACAGGTTATGCGCTTCGAAGTGTGATCGCACTTTGAAGTGACGTCGCCTCCGCACTTCAAAGTGTATTCACACTTTCAAGTGTTGTTATGCGTCCAGGCTCGTGCAGAGCATAAGAGATAGATTTGGCTGATCGCAGGCTCTGAGGCAGGCGCCATGACGCGCTGCCGCCTGCGCGGTTGCCACACATTCGCGTGGCCTATAGGAGGCCGCGCGCGATCCCAGCGGGATGATCGACCGCTCGTGGATCTGTGAACCACACCTCCCTCCGCCTCGCGCGCCTTGTCTCCAGCCGCCCTCACTCCCTCCGCCACATACTGCATCGCCCTCCGATGCAGTCCTCATTCTCGTGACAACGCTTGTTGCATCGCCTCCCGCTGCTCTCCGATTCGCCAGATGTTCCTGAGATTGCGCATCATGTTGCTGCCCATTGCTTCCCTGTGACCGCCCGAGGGCTGCAGTCCACTGCGTTCGCGCCCGACGGCAGTGTCTGCAGTCTACTGCATTAGCGCCCGACGGCAATGGCCGCAGTCTACTGCATTCGCGCCCGACGGCAAGGGCTGCAGTCTACTGCATTCGCGCCCGCGGGGTGGGGATGGGGAGGGGCATGTGGGGATGTAGTGTAGCTGGTTTGCTCAAAGTGTTAGCGCGCACTCATCGCGCCTTCTCGCGCTCGCTTGAGCTCCTCGCGCCTCCTTCGCGATGGCGCCGAAGGTGCGGGCTGACGCGGCGGCGCCGCCGCATGTGCCGCGGGCGCTGCGGCCGAGCGAGAAGGAGCAGATGAAGGCCAAGATCCGCGACCTCACGAAGAGTCGCAACGAGTGGAAGGAGATGGCCCTCGGCCTCAAGCGCTTCGTCGAGGGTGTGGCCAACAAGTCGGAGCAGAACAAGTACGCGAAGCAGGTCTTCGTCGACGCGCGGCGCCTGTGGACTGGCTCGCGCTCATGCGCCACGCAGTCGAAGCCGACGTCGCTCGGTCGGCTGCAGCGCCTTCAACGTATCCCAGAGGTCATGACTGCGCCGACCTCGTCGCCTTCATCTGATATCCCAGAGGTCACGGCTGCGCCGACCTCGTGAGCAGCCAGGTGGACCTCGTGAGCACGTCGTGCCTGTGCAGCCAGGTGGACCTCGTGAGCACGTCGTGCCTGTGCCGACCTCGCGAGCACGTCGTGCCTGTGCGTGGCGCACGGGAAGGTCATCGCGTTGTGCATGAGGTGGGCGCGTTCCGCACCAGGCGGAGCGCCGTCTTTCTAGGAGGATGATGATGATGAGAAAGAGAGGAGGAGGAGGAGGAGGAGGAGGAGGAGGAGGAGGAGGAGGAGGGAGAGGAGGACCAGGAGGAGAAGCAGCACGGCCAGGGCGGGGGGGAGGGGGGTGAGGAGGGTGGGTGAGGGGGAGGAGGAGGAGGGGGAGGAGGAGGAGAATGCGGAGGAGGATCGATGAGGCGGATCTTGCCGAGTGATCTTGCCAAGCGAGCGCGGAGTTCCAGCCGCGCGCTTCTGCGTTAGACAAATGTTGCCTTCCACCGCCACCAGGTTCAGCTGCGAGTCTGACCCGCAAGCCCCCCGAACGGAAACGCATCCATGCAACCAATCGGCTTGGCACGCACATGAGATTGATGCCTTAAACCGACATCATGATGTTTTCCCATCTACGCATTACCATTTTCACTTTGTCACGCATGCGATGCGCCCTGCGCAAGTTGTGACGACCCATGTAGTCGTTCATGTTTTCCCTTTGTCAAGTGCGATCGGCATTCCATGGCCGTGTTCGGATCAAGCCTCGAGGGGCTGCAGGTGCTGCAGGGGTTCAGGGTGCACCGCGCGCAGTCCGACATGGTCAGTATCGAGGACATAGCGCGCGACGTTTCTGACTTTTCGGACTTGTTGGCGAAGCGCCCCGACAGCGAGGAGCTGCAGAAAAACTTGTCTGCATCCCTGTGCACTCGCATACAGTCACTCACAGCGCTTTCAGCGCCAGATGCCATCGTCCTCACCGAGTTGATTGAAAAGAAGTGCACGGTAGCCTCCGTGAAGCGTGCAGTGCTGGCGGCAGTCGATATCAAGGTCGCCAACATCGCTGCAGCGGTCCCAAGTAGCATCAGCGATGTTGGGGATCAGACGCTTTCCCACATATACAACTACCTGACGGGCAAGGATTGGATGGTCCTGGAGGGCTACAGAGCGTCGGAGACCAAGAAAATGGCAATCCTTGCAACGCGGTTGCATCGTTTGGGAATCTTACAGCCAGCGCACGATAAGTGCTTGAAATGGGCAATGGTAGCATTGATTTGGTGCGAGCATGGGAACACCAAGTCTTGGCCTAGCTACCAGAGCATCTACAACAGCTTTCGCGATTTGGTGGGCCACATGAAAAACACATCGGCCCCATTCACAAAGTCGACACTCACGACGTATCCCGAGCGTCCTGCGGATTTGCCCGCATCTTTGCGTACGGCTGCTTATGGTGATGACCACCCGCCCGTCGAGAAGGTCATCGACTTGCGCACCTTCCTAGGCAAGCACATCCCGCTGCGCGACAACAACATATTGCTCAGGAGAGAGCGGGCTGGCTTTTGGCAGTCGTCTGGCTTTACCCCGCTTCAGCAGGATCGGCACGGTGGTCGGCACTCGAGCTGGGACGGCAACTCTGGCTTGAATAAACTGGCCGCTCAGATCCATGGTTTGTACACTGCAGGGCAATCGGGCGCTAGCTCTGCTCACGTGCCGGCCGCGTCGTTCAAGCCAGGCAAGAGCATCATTGCAGGCGCGGCCCCAGCCGCAGATGCAGCTCGGGCTGCAGAGCCCAAGGTCACAGCACTTCCACTCGGCGACGGCGAAGCAGCCCCTGTTGGTGGTGACGCAGCTCCTGCGGCGGGCGACGCAGCGCCCACTGCTGCTGGCGCAGCGTTGGCTGCGGATCGCGTCGCGCAGGAGGCGTGCGAGAAGCAGGCGTTCGACGCTTTGGTGACGAAGGGCAAACGCAAAGCCAAGGAGAGGCCCGCTGCTGCAACGAATGTTGCAAAGAAGCCAGCGGCGGCCAAGAAGAGGCCCGCTGCTGCAACGGGTGTTGCGCCCGCCCTGAAGAAGCCCGCTGCAGCGTCGTGGGCGTCCAAGGGCGGTGCCTTCAAGATCGTTTTTGAACCGTGCGACGGCCAGTGCACGCAGAATGCGGTCGCTTCCAGGTGGTGCGGGCGGGCGCTCAAGTGGGCCAAGGCAAACGGCCGCACCGAGAAGCAGGCGCTCGACTATGCAAAGGATGCATACAGGTCGGCAAGCGAGATGTGGAGGAGCAAGAAGAACGCTTGATATATGTCAGATAGGTCGAGCATCAGCGCTGATTGGATGCGTGAGCTGACGGGTCTCTATAAATGCACTATATGAGTATAGAGTATGGGTTGTGCGTCATTGCTCGCATCTTGTTCCTTCGGAGCTTTGCGAACCGATCACCGCTAGCGTACATATGAGAAAACAATGTATCGCATGCCATTTGCCTTGCCTGCGCACCTGGGCGCGTCTCTCCGCGTGTTTACGTGTCGGCATTTGCGCATGCAGCGCACGTTCCGCCCATCGCTGCAGCACCCCTTGCAATCGCGCCCGTGGCGCGGCCTTCGGGCTTGCAGCTGCGGCAGCAATGTTGTTTGTGTGATTGCACATCGCGGCGCGCCATGGTCACGCGCTCAGGGGATGTGATCGGCGGAAGGGGTCCGTTCTCAGACGGGGGGACGCATGGGGGGGGTGGAGGGAAAGGGGGAAGGGGGGGGTGCATGGGGCAGTGGGGCACATGTGGGGAAGCATGGGCGAGGTGAGGTTGGGGGGGGGCGGGCGCATGAACAGCCGATGCAGTTATGACTGCATGTGCAATTCAGGCAGCACGCATGCGCCCTCTGCAATATTGATTGCAGTTTTGATTGCATGAGCGCACTCAGTTGAAACTGCAGGATCTCTGCATTCACAGATGCGTGCAAGCACGCGCGCCCGATTGCAGGACATGCGTTCAGAGGCGCAGGTGATTGTGCATGCCATGCGCACGCTGTTGCCAGGCAATCCTTGATGTGCTCGATGAAGTGGTGCGTGCAGGTGACTGCAACGGTGACTTCGCCCGTGGTGTAAGCATTCTTTTCAAATGATGAGTCGCATATGTTTCAGGCCCCCCATTTTTCCTATGCAAACGCATGCGCTTCCATGCGCCATCGTCGCGCCAACCCCCATGCGCGCAGTTGCCGTATATGGCTCGAGGGCGGGCTCGCGGTTGCGCTGCGCATGGTGCCCAAACCTGACAAGTACCAGAAGATAGAATCATTGAGGAGGAAATGTCCGCATGTATCTGCTGCTGCACTGGCTGCAATCTTGGACGAGGTCACGTGGGAACCCTTCTCAGCATCACGGAAGGATATCCATGATGCTAGAGATTCGGTCATGAACCAACCGACTCCTCATGGTACCTTGTTCCGTGAGATCACTTGCTCTGCCGAGGATTCAGAGATTAAGTTTCCTGTTGCCAATCTCCCTGCGATGTTGTACGTGGCGCACAACCAATGCAGCAACTGGCGGGCCCTCATTCAAAAGACTTTGGCGGCGAGGCCGTGCTCTTTCGAGCGACCGTGGTCGCTGATATTTTATTCTGACGAGGTAACACCAGGCAGCCAATTATCCCCAGACAATTCAAGGAAGGTGTGGATGTTCTACGTATCGTTTTGGGGCCAGCAGTGTTGTCGCAAGAGGATGCGTGGTTCTGCGTAGGTGCCCTGAGGTCAAAACGTGTATCCGATATAGATGCAGGCGTTGCACAGGCATTCAACATGCTTATAACAGACATGGTTTGTAGGTCGGAATGCTCGCTGCACACAACGGGCGTTTCATTGGAGCCTGGAGTCAGGTTATATTGCAAACTTGGGATGGTTCTGCAGGACGGCGGTGCCCAGAAGTTGGTTTGGCTGATTAAAGGAGATGCAGGTACCAAATGCTGCATGCTTTGCCGCAGTGCAATTGCGATGGACAGCTCCCTGGTCGACGAAGATGGGGTGGCCCTGCTGAGAGCAGACGTCATGCGTGAGGGTGACATCGATTTTGCGACGAATGGTGACATCAGGGGGAGCGCGCGGCGACTGGCTGTATTCCACGCGACGGACACCAACGCCAATTTCAAGGCCTGCGGGGGGCTTGCAAACTCAAAGGAGGGAGAATGACCTATAGGATGATGAAGGGTGGGAAGATGATGAAAGGGGTGGGGGATTGGAAGGGGCATGCGAGGATGACGAGTGTGGCCCCAGGATCCGCGAGCAAGCGTTCGGTTTCAACCATAATGAGCAGAACATGCTGCTCGATCCACAGCTGGATCGCATTATCTTACCTGTTGACCAGTATTGCCACGACTGGATGCACGCATTCTTTATTCGAGGTGTTTTTAACATTTCGACGCATCTCTTTCTTGCAGGTTGTAAGAATAATGGGTTGTCCAACGTATACTCACGTTTCGAGGAATACATCAAGATGTGGTCACTGCCCGTCGCGCACGGCAGCGCTGATAACTTGGCTAAGCTTTTTCAGAAGGGCCGCGATACTTCCAACGGCAAGGCGAACGCGTTTAAGTGCCAGGCGAGTGGGGCATTGACTTTGCTGCCAATGATGTATACGTATGTGATGACGGTTCTATTGTCTGCAGGGGTAGCACGCGCGGAGTGCACCGCTTTTGTTCGGTTGTGTGATTTGGTGTGGTGCATCGAAGCTGCAGCATCATCCCGTGCGTCTGCTGACGCTCTCAGGAACAAGACGAACGCGTTTCTGGATGCTTGTGAAGCAGCAGGGCGGCAGGAATACATGACGCCGAAGTTTCACTGGCTGGCCCATTTCCCAAGGCACCTGATCAAGTTCGGATGCCTCATGTCGTGTTTTGTGCACGAGAGAAAGCACAGGGTGCCCAAGCGGTTCTGCAATGATATGCGCCAGTTGGCAGCTTCTGAGAGGAGTGTGCTGTCCGAGGTCACATGCCTGCATTTGGCAAATACGCGCAGCACCGACGTGTTCGACTTCTCGCCGCACTTGGTGTGTCCCAGGGCGGCACCTAAGAATATGCACGCCTTCCTGGAGGAGAAGCTCGGCCAGCGCCTCCCCAGGGACAGCGCGACCACGGCTCTTTCGGCTCGGGTGTCGACGTTGTCGACATGCCAATCCCGAGACATCGTGCTGCTCTCCGTTGCCAATGGTGGCAAGGCGTGTGGGGAGGTTTGGTTTCACGCTGCTGTAAACGGAACGATGGTATCGCTGGTTTCAATTTGAGACACCCCTCGCTACGATGATCGGCTTGGCGTGCTGACCGTGCACCCAACCGACGACGACTTGCAGCTGGTGCACACGACCGACATCAGCACTGCCATGGCGGGGCGTTTGCCAAGTTTCCGAAAAATCACCACCACTATACGGGCGTGCCGTCTGCAAGCAACTGTCCGCTTTGCACACGTGCAATTGTGAAAAATGCATGGTGGACATTTGCGATGTGGGACGTCCGTTGTGGTTGGTTGGCAAGGTTCGAAGACTTGCAAGGCATGCAGGCGCCATGGAGGCGGATCAATCGCGATCGTGCCTCCCATGTTCAAGTGGCGAGACATCGCGTGAGCTGCTACCAGCTTGCTTATGCGCAGCAGCGCACAAAAAAAACATTGCTTTCCAATGCAGGTGTCGCTCGCCTTGCGCATCGCTCATAGGAAAAAAACAATTCGGGAGCTAAAAATGAAGTGGCTGCACGTCAACATGCAAGTACTTGCAACTACTTGCGTTCAGTTAGCGCAACTTGTAAGTTCCGAAACCAACTTGCTAAGTCTGCTAAATCTTATAACCACCCAAGTTCACCACAGTAGTACACTCAGCCAAGAGAGCCAAGAGGGTCTCTCACAGCACATCTCATGCGGAGTCTCTCAGCCAGCATGGCTGTCTCACCCGCTGCGGTATGATTGCGATGCGCGCTACTGAGCTGACCTGGCCGAGTCAGCCTACTCTGGAATAACTTATGGAAGCAGACGCCGACGCTTGTCATGACTTCCCAGTCGATGCGATGACTGACTGCTGAGACCTCTACGAGCTGTGCACGGGCATGAAAGGAGTACCTCAGGACAGATCGCAGCGGCTGGTCATACTTTCTCTCCGAGAGAAACGTGTGATTCATAAGGTTCGCCACGCATTCTGGCGTGACACGAAGGACATGCTCGCCAATAGTTTGACGAAGCACTGCACCACAGATGAGATATTCCAGAACTTCTTGGAGACGAACTATTTGAAGTTTTCTCATCTGATGCTTGTGACTATTAAAGCAAAGAGGAAGGACGAGTACACCGAAGGCGACCTTGAAAGGATGACACCCACGAACATAGACGACCTGGACTGATACAGCGACGATGGAATTTTTCCCATCAGATAAATAGTGTGGGTCCCGGGCCCTAGGCCACTGATGTGGCCCGTCTGTCCAGTCTGGGGAGGAGACTGGCCGTGCCTGGCGAGGTAGAGAGCTGCGGCGCCGTGAACGGTTGCTGAGATTCGCCTCATACAGGTGGGCGCCAGACACCTGGGCCGCGAGACGCTCTTTTGCACCCGAGAGCCACGTGGGTAGCCTGTCCACGCGCTCGCGACACCGGCTATATTCGGACTTGATAGTTGGTGGGTCTTTTCAGCGACTTGCCTCTTCGAGGTCGGTTGCCCCTGACAGGTCCACCGTGGGCCTACTTCTGTGAAGGACATGGAGAGCCGCAGCTGCCTCTCCTGCGTTGATTTCTGCGTTGTGGAAGCGAAGTTCCACCAGTTGACCTTCGACCTTGTCGACTGTAAGTGCTGATTTGTTCGTCATAGGCTTGCGCCGCCCTGCTCAGCCACGCGAGACATTGCAGGTGCCAGTGTCAGGTTGTGGATAAGATTGCCGGCCTCCCGGCGCAATGCAGTTAGAAGGGAATTGTGAATGAAGAGATAGAGCAGGGGCGGCTGCTTGCCCGCTGACTTTTCTGGGCCCAAGCTTGAAAAGTCGAGTGGAGGAGGAGGGAGAGATGGAGGGGGAGGGGGAGGAGGAGGAGGAGGAGGAGGGGGAGACGAACGAGAAGGAGACGAAAAGGAGATGGAGAAGGTGGCAAAAGACGCTCAGGAGGAGGAGGAAGGAGGTGGTATTCTGACCCGGGACCCCCCCCCCCCAACCCCCCGGAACCCACCCCAGGACCCCCGCCGGGACCTCCCCCAGGACCCCGCCCGGGCTTCCCCCGGGACCCCCGTTCTGACCCGGGGGCCCCCCCGGGACCCCCCCAGGACCCCCCCCAGGACCCCCCCCGGGACCCGCCCCGGGTTTCCCCCGGGACACCCCCCCCCCGCCGGGGAAGGGAACAAAGGGGCGGGGAAACCCTTCGAGTCAATTTACTTTACGCAGGAGGAAGAGAGGAAGGAGGAGGAGGAGGAGGAGGAGGAGGAGGAGGGGGAGACGAACGAGAAGGAGACGGAGAAGGTGGGAAAGGGAAGAAGGCACACGGACGAGAAGAACAACCCATCTCCACGCGCCGACAAGGTCGGCGGATGACGGGAAGCGCGCCAAGATTCGAAGAGTCGCGCGATGGACCTCTGTTTGCCCAGAGGGATTTACTTATCAACTGGGGGAGGTTTGGAGGGGGAACGTGCGGCGCCGCCTCGTGATACAGAGCCTGGCGGATGACGGGAAGCGCGCCAAGACTCGAAGAGTCGCGCGATGGACGTCTGTTTGCCCGGAGAGATTTATTTATCAACTGGGGGAGGTCTGGAGGGGGGACGCGCGGCGCCGCCTCGTGGTCGGGGGCCTGGCGGATGACGGGAAGCGCGCTTAGACTCGAAGAGTCGCGCGATGGACGTTGGTGCAGACCCGGAGGGAAATATTTATCAACTGGGGGGAGTGCAGAGATGGGAAGAGCTCGGGGTTGCTCCTCCATCAGCCCCAGGCGGATGACGGGAAGCGCGCTTAGACTCGAAGAGTCGCGCGATGGACGTTGTTTCCGGGCCCGGAGGGAAATTTATCAACTGGGGAGGTCCAGGAGGGGAAGGGCTCGGGGTGCCTCCTTCGGACGACCCTGGCGGATGACGGGAAGCGCGCTTAGAAGGCCCTGACTCGAGCGATGTCGAGCGACACAGATTTGCCTGCGGGGTCGCAAACCTCCGCGCAGCATGCAAGTGCGATGGCATTGTTACGATGTTTTGTCCTTTGCCTCCTTTCGCGAGCTGTCGCCGAGCTGGATATTACGCGCTGGAGGGCCGAGCGCTGGACGGCGGCGCGACCGCCCTGGAGTCTCGTGAGGTTGCAGTCAATGACCGACAGAGGCGAGCCAGTGCACAGCATGCGGGGTTACCACCGAGCCTGCCGCACCACCCCCGCCAGAGGGCGAGAGTGGTATAAGGGCGACCTCTACGAGGGCCAGGACGCAGTGGCGAAGCTATGCAGAATGGCGGCACTCAACGGTGCTGTACTCGTCCCATCCCTTCTTCCTGCCATTTCCCGCTCATCGCGGCGAGGCCTCTTCAAGGTATGGTCAAACAAAGCCGAGACTGTGCTGGTGCCTAACCAATGGGACAAAGTTCTTCGACATTCAGCTGCCGCACGGGTAGAAGTAATTGCTCTACGGGGCACCATTGGCAGTGCCAATGGTCGCAGCACAATGGCGCGCAATCCTGGGGTGGGGACTTGGTGTTGTGGATGTGACCCCCCCCAGGGTCCATGGGCCATCCGCACGCTGAAGGCTCCACCCTTTCGGAGGGCCTCCTGCTCTGTAATCTCAACCACAAAAGGGGGCGGAGGGAGGATAAGGGAAGAACGGAAGGAGAAAAAGAAGGAGGATGAGGGAGGAGTATCAGGAATGATGATAAATAAGGAGGATCAGGGAGGATGAGACGGAATGAGGATAGCGTTCCCGTTTTTCTCTCGTCAGTTAGCGTTATTTTTTATGTTGGCCTTTATCGTTTTGCTATAAGTGTGTAGTTTCGCGTTGTGTCTCGGTTGTTGGTGTTGTTGTTGCTGTTGTTGTTGTTGCTGTTGTTGTTGTTGTTGTTGTTGTTGTTGTTGTTGCTCGTGTTCGTGATCGTGCTCGTGCTCGTGCTCGTGTTTGTTGTAGGTGTTGCCGCAGTTGCAATCGCAAAAGGGTAGTGGAGGTAGTGGGGGTAGTAGCAGTAGTAGCAGGGGCAGTAGAAGTAGTAGAGGTAGTAGGGTTCCTAGAAGTAGGTCGAGCGGGTAGTGTCAGCATAGCCGCAGGGTAGTAGAAGTTATGAGTCGTATGTGTAGTATGCGTAGTATGCGTAGTATGCGTAGTATGCGTAGTATGCGTAGTAGTAGTAGTAGTAGTAGTAGTAGCAGCAGTAGTAGCAGTAGTAGCAGTAGTAGCAGCAGCAGCAGTAGTAGTAGTAGTAGCAGCAGCAGCAGCAGCAGTAGCAGTAGCGGTAGCAGTAGCAGTAGCAGTAGTAGTAGTAGCAGCAGCAGCAGCAGCAGCAGCAACAGTAGTAGTAGTAGTAGGAGGAGGAGGAGGAGGAGGAGGATCAGAACGCACCTTGCGGTAAAGCAAAAACGGTGACGCGACCACTATTTGGGAAAAAGAGCGCCCAGCGCACATTCTTCCAAAAAGTGGTCGCCGAATCGCGGGCGGACTCAGGCCGATCCTGCTGCTCGAGAATCGAGAAGGACGAGGAGGAGGAGGAGGAGGAGGAGGAGGAGGATGAGGAGGAGGAGGAGGAGGAGGAGTCAAGTACAAGTACAAGTACAAGTACAAGTACAAGTACAAGTACAAGTACAAGTACAAGTACAAGTAGTATAATTAGGAGGGTATAATAGTAGTAGTAGTAGTAGTAGTAGTAGTAGTAGTAGTAGTAGTAGGAGGAGGAGGAGGAGGAGGAGTGCGTGGGGGTCAGTCGGCGTACTGCCGTAAGGCATCTATCATGAACATCTCTCAATGAGCAGCCCCCCACGCACACCGCAAGCATAGTTTTTCCCCAAGGTGGCACCGCCGCCAGCCGCCACCAATTGATTCGAACGAGCAGTTTATCCAGCCCCTAGCCTAGAAGTTTAGATGTGGGCGCTGGTGGTTCGCTTCTGGAGCCACACGCCGCACGGGTGATTCTTGTAGCGACGCTTCGGCGCAGGCTTCACTAGTTTACCATTCTTCACCTGCTTACTTACCCTTACATTTCGTCTTGAAAGGACAGGCTCACTGAACAGATCGGAACGATACTTGCTCGCCACTACGGTCGGCTTGCTCTTGTTGTGTTTGTTCTCGTCGTCGTCGTCGCTGTCGCTGACGATGATGATCGGTCTCGGTGCACGCGACCGTACCGCCCGTATATTGGCCGTCACTGTCGGTGCGGATGGTTTTGCCCGAAGCTTCGCCACATGTTTTTGCTTTGCCCGTTCGTGCTCTGCCCTAATCGCTTCAACTTCTCCTGGAAGGTAATCCCATATCGACGAATGGCTGAATATGTCGATCTTCGCAAACTCATCACCCCCGGATGCCGCCATCAGCCCTAACACGCGGGACGGGCGCCCACTATAGAGGCCGTGGCAGAGGCGTCTTGGGCCTCCAGAACTACACAACGGGCAAGGGAAGACAGGGGGGAGGTTGAAGTAGAAGGGGGAGGAGGATGCATGATTCCACAAATAGTGCTTGCACGTATGGGCTCTTACTTAGCCATAAATAGCTCACGCAGCCGCATTGCTATAACTCACTGTTTGGGGCCCACGTTGTCTTTTTGAGCAAGTTGCATGTTCATGAGCCGCGGCCACAGCAGTAGTCACATATCTTCGGATGGCCCTCGAGGCGTGCTCTAGCAAAGAGCCCTCGAGGAGATAAAAACACAACTGGCCCTCGAAGATGAGAGCCAGGTGTCAAGAGTCAGAGCACCTCTCTAGACGGCCTGGGACTTACTTTACACTACGTAATCTGTAAACAGTAAATGCCCGTCGCACGCCTTGATTGCTTGTTGCTTGATGGCTAGATGTGGATCCTCCCTCCTCCCTCCCTCATCCTTGATTCATCCTCCCTCCCTCGTCCTCCCTCCACGAAAACTGCAAAACTGCAAGACAAGAAGCGAGCTAACAGCCTGCTCCCAAGCTGAAATCCCAAACCGTAACAATGGTACGGTTCCTCGCTGCATGCCCCTCAAAGCTTTAGTCTTTCTGGTTCACAGCTCTGGTCTCCAGGCTGGCTCACGGCTCCGGTGGTTGGCCTCCCCCTAACGAAGCAGGTGTTTCGGACCAACCTTGGGGCCTTTACCCTTGCCCTGTCCCTTGCCTTTGCCCTTGCCCTTGCCCTTCGGATTGGTACTCACCTGCTCAGATATATCATCCCTGCTCGCTGCCTGTGGGCCGATATCGCCATCGTGAGCGTGCTTCCAGTTCGTCTTTGGCACGAGCGCGTAGAAGGTTACGTCCACCGTCTCCGTCTTCAACGCCAGCGCATCGTTGTAGGTGAACTTCATCTTGGCCGACTGGCTAACGCACGTGAAGTTGGTCTCGGACTCCTGAACTTGCTGAGAGACCTCTGGTTTCGCCTTCGCCTTTGCTTTCGCCTTCGGCGCCGGCTTGTGAGGAACATGCCAGGCCGTAGAACCAACAACTGCGTCCGCAGCAGGCGGCACGAGGTAGAACGTCTGATCGAACGCAGTGCAGATCGGAAGCGCATTCTTCGACGGCACCCTGGATATGTCACCGGTGAAGACAATGCGCATCGTGGTCGGCATGGGCGTCTTGACGAACAGGGTGTTCGGATCAGGATTCGGATCGCTGTGCATGATGCCGATGTGGTCTAACTTGGCTTCTGGCTTGATTATGAACTCCTCCTTGACTCTGCGCACGAACTGCTCCATCTTGCCCTTGTTCTTTTCCGCCTCTTCCACCGGGTCGGCTGTAGCGGGGATGCCCATAATAGCTCCACTGTAAATGAACGCCTTGAGCTGAGTCATGAAGCAAGCCACGACTGGCGCCTCGACCTTTCCATCAAGAGTGACCTCGCTCCTCTGACTGCAGATGCTGTGAAACTTCTCGTATTTATCTTCATTGTCGGCATTGGGATCCTTAGCCTTTGCCGCCATGGACTCGTCCTTCTTCTCTACCTGGGTTGCTGATGCTGGCTGCGGCGATGCCAACATTGGCGCCCCTGCATGGGCGGTGTTCAGGATGCTCTCGATGTAAGGGTCGACGGCGCGAACAACCTCAACGGGAACCGCCTTGGTTGGGTCGGAGCCGCAAGCCTTCGCCAACAACTTGGACCAGTAGTCAGCCCAGGAGGTGAAATTATCCTGCATGGTGTCTGCAGCAATCGTCTTGCTCATGTCCCCGGTGAGCAACGTCGATACCACCGTGTCGTAGTCAATCTTAGTCATCTTGTCGTGGCCGCAGCCGAGACGCTTGAGCATCAATAGGTTCCACTTTGTCCTGACCCCAATGAACAAGTCGAGGGGCTCAAAACCTTCGAACAGGCCCTTGCTCAACGTGACAACCTTATCGCTCGCAGGATCAGCGGAGCCCGAGCTCCCATCTTCATGCATTATGGTCGCAATCATGGTGCCTGCGCTGATCAAGTCCGCGGGCACTGCATTGTACACGACAGGAGCAGTGAGTCTGAACAGGTCCTGCAAGCTGGTTATGTTGTCGCCAGCTTTCACAACCTGCATGGGGAAGCAACCGATTTACATTCTCCACCGAAAGACCAGGGTCAAGAGGACGAGGATTTGGAGATGGAGGGGGAGCAGGAGGGAGAGAAGGAGGAGGAGGAGGAGGAGGTGGAGGAGGAGGAGGAGGAGGAGGAGGAGGAGGAGGGAGAGAAGGAGGGGGAGGAGGAGGAGCAGGAGGCAGGGGAGGAGGAGGAGGAGGAGGAGGAGGAGGAGGAGGAGGAAGAAGGGGAGGAGCAGGAGGAAGGGGAGGAGGGTGCAAAGCATTTGCTGTCCCGGACGACCTCCATCAGCTCCGCGAACATATTCTGGAACGCTGGGCACAGCGCAGTGGAAGAGGAGGTCAGGTCGTTGGCCCTCATGAAGGCGACTCCCTTGTTGACCGTGGCAAGAGAGAGTACTTTTCCCAGTCGCAGCTCGATCGAAGACTTCGGGCGCGTCGATGCTGCACCTGAATCGGTCTGGTCCAGCCTGTCCATCATGCTCTTGAGGATATCGTCGGATGATGCAGCCCCGTCGAGCCCGATATCAACCTGGAGCGCGCGCAGGTTTGTCCTGACCAGCTCCTCCTTCACGCTCCTGCGGACGTGGCTCCAACCCGTCTGCATTTTACCATTGATCATGATCTCCGTCTTCAAGAAGAACTCGATGGCCTGGCGAAACGCCTTCCGCATAGAATTTATGATGATATCGTCCTCGATGCTTGCCGTCCCCATCTGGCATGCCTTCATTACAACGCTGCCAACGCACTGCATCACGTCGTGCACCCACAACTTAGGCGTTCCACTGGACGTAACATTACTGTCGAAGTCGCCTGCCTCGGCACTGTCCAGAATCTCATTGAGACCCTCATTGGCACCAGACCTCCTCTGCTTCTTTTTGGGCGGCTTGATGCCCGCAGCCGATCCGCTTTTTTGGGGAAGGTAGAGCACAGAGCCACCCATTGGGTATTCTAGGTCATCCAGGGTTTTTGACTTGCAGACGCTGTCCAAGAGGAACGGAACGAACTCCGTAGCACCATTCACGAGAGGGACCGTGGCCGTCAAACACTCAAAGAAGAACCACTTAAGGAGCTCAGGCTGGATGGTCTTGGTGAACTTCTCGCGGTAGAGGATGCACTTCAAGTAGTGGGCGTGGTTCACGGACGCCTTGTTGGAAAACCCGTTGCGAGAGAAATCGCATTGGGTCTCCAGTAGGTCCAACCACGCACTGAGCTGGCCGTTCGTTTCGAGCTGGGTGTACACAGATTTGGCATTGTCGTAATCTTCCCATTGGGCATACTCGTCAGAGTAGTTTCTCAGTATGTAGTCCTCGTACAGCTTCTCGTACCTGTATGGCCCAGCTTTGGGGCAGCTGTGCACCGTGATCGAATGGATCTGGCAGTGCGAGCGCCAGCCCGCGCGCGCTTCTGCAACGGCCCGGTAGACTTCAGCGAGCGTGGTCGCTTGACCCGAATGCCAGTTGTTGTGATTCTTCTTGAGAAACGTAATGTCCTCATCAGACATATTGCTTGATAAGATCAATGTGTTGGAGACTCCGCTGGCCATCAAAGCCTGACAGTGCTTGTTGTTGGGTTTCTCGGCGATCGCGTCGTAGATGGCATCGAAGAGGGTCCCGCCTCCGATTGCCTCGTACTCCATCTTGTCCGGAAAGCACTCCTTGCCCGCCGGGGGGATCAGGATAAGCGTGCCTCGACAATCCTCCAGCACGCCATGTTGCCAGATCCCAAGCTTGTACTTGTTGACCGTCTGGTCCAACCTCCTCCTGTTCAAGCGGTGGCGCGTGACCAGCCGCTCTCCTTTCGGGCCGAATAGCTTCACGGTTTTCCCACGCTTCACAGTATGCATTCTGAGAATGCTATTCCATTTCTGGGCAGTGCCGCACCCCTGCTGATCATCATCCGAGCCTGTGGCGTCTAAGGAGTCGACGGGCGCTGGCTCTGCTGGGGCTGGCGGCTGCGGCACCTCATTAGACTCCATCACTGCCAATTCCAAGTGAGATAGTTCCGAAAGGGCTGGTCCAGATAGCTCACGAGAAAGACTGTATAAGCAAAGCACCTTAAGCACAAATGGCTATGGAGGGAGGAGAAGGGATAATGAGGGGCAAGGGAGGGCCAGAGGCGTGCTAATATACAGTATTTCTAGTTCGCGCGCGCGTGGCAGCCCCTGGGCCCTGGAGGTCCCCGGTCGAAAGGTAGTGGCAAATCCTTGTGGGTTTTGCGAGGTTTTACAACCGAGCTGAGTTGGCTTCAGCAACGTGGCCACTGACCGCTCCTGATCTATGGGGGCAGAGATATCTCTGGAAGGCATTGTAGGGGGGATTGGGCCGCTCAGATGTCGAGGCCCTGCTGTATGTTCTATTGTAAATGGTGATGGGTGGTGGTGATGTTGTTTTGTTGTTGTTGTTTATGATGGTTGTGGTGATGATGATATTGTTTGATGTCCTTTATGTTCTATGGTGAATGTCCTTTAATGATGCGATGGTGATGGTGATGTTGTTTTCGTCGCACTGCCCTTTACTTACTCTCGGCTCGGCAACGCTCCTGCTCGGCAACGCTCCTGCTGCATACTTCAGGAGGTGAGCTTGTGCAGCGGGAATGGCAAGCTAAACAAGCGGACAAACGTGACGTCATCGTCAGGGATGCTGCTTGATAAGATCACCGTGTTCTTGACTCCTTCGGCCATCAAAGCCTGACAGTGCTCGTTCGATGGGTCCTCGTTGATTGCTTCGTAGATAGCGTCGAAGAAGTTCCCGCCCTTGATCACCGCGTACCTCTTCAGCGGGTCCGTTTTCGAGTCTGAGCGGTCCACTTCGGCCGCTCGGGGAACCAGGATAAGTGACGATCGGCAATCCTCCAAGACACCATGCTGCAAGATCCCCATCTTTACCTGCATCACTGCCTGGTCGCTCCTCTTGTTGTTCAAGGGGTGGCGCGTCACCAGACGCTCCCGGCTTGGGCCATACAGGCCAACCGCTTGCCCACGCGCCAGGACGTTCGCACTGAGAATACGTTGCCACCTATCTGCAATGAGCTCCCCTGATGCTGAAGGGAGCGCAAGATCAGGGTGAATCGAGTGCAACGCAGCTTGAGACTCATCGTCGGATGAGGCATCCATGATTGTCGGCGAGATGCGAGGGCTGTGAACAGGTATAGCGTACACAGAGAGAGTGCCTGACAGCTTTCCGAGCACAAATGGCTTAGGCTACGGCCCAAGCATGTGTAAGATTGTGGTGCAATACTAACGATGAGGTATGCTATTGAGGCATGTCTGAGATAAGCTGATTATATTATCCAGCTGGTTGCAATGGTTCATGTGCTGGTGGTGGTGGTATTGGTGTTTGGTGGTGTTGATGTTGATGTTGATAACGATGAGTTGTTGATTGTTATTGACGATGAAACATATGTTGATGGCGATGATGTGTTTTTTGGCAGCTGTCTAACGCCTGAGGCGTTTGGAGGACAGTGCGGATGCTATAGCTGAGAGAGCCCGGAACTCGTGCAAGCGAGCTCCCTCGTCAATGGTCTCTGCTTGCATCAGAAACCACAAGAGCGCGCAGCCGACTGACGGAAGGCTCATGCCGTCACCAGCTTGTTCATATATTAAATGGCGTGATCGTTCTGGCAAGTCGAAGTCGGAGCGCTGCTGGCAAAACGATGTTGTCTCTCCAAATTGGCTCATGGAAGCGTTGACCACATACGTATTCGTGGCGAGAGTCTCGCTCGGCGTCAACCATCTTTTATGCTTAAGGGAGTAGAGCGGAAAACTCTTTTTGATCACGCAGTGCAACGTGTCTTTGCCAGCGTTGCACATGTTAACAGCATCGGGATCGTTCATCAGACTGGCAACGAAATCATCGCCTTTGCGCATGTACTTTCTCAGACGTTCAAGCTCACTCACCAGCAGGACGGCTTCGAAGCCGTCTGCGAACTCTTGGTTGTCATGAACGCCCGCACGCCTTGCAGCCCAGCTCCTTTCCATTTCGATCTCCTCCGCAGTCCCTATCGTCAACAGGTCTCTCCATGATGCCACCAACCGGCGATGAAACATCTGCACGAAGGCATCATCCCATGGGATCAGAGCCTGGCTTAATTGATGGTGAACATAGTCCCGATGAAGCAAGACCGTGTAGCGGCGTTCACGCTCTGCGAATTGCCCAAACTGCACAGCATTCAGCACTACAGATTGAATCATATATATATCGCCCAACACGGCGTGAAATATCTCGTACGCAAAGCCCGGAACATTCTCGTGCAGCACAAAAGGTTCTTGCAACCTCAATCGCATAGCCACCCACACAATGAATGCCAGCACTGTTGGCCCAGAGGCGTGGCGCCTTGACCCCAACTGACTCCATGCCACACATGGAGTTCCAGCGACATGAATAGAACACTTGGGCGCAGTACAATGTTTATTGTGCAACGTGCAACGGGCAGATGGAAGCACTAGTTTGTTCCATCTGTCTCTCTCAAAAAACATCTTGGCCAATTGTGGGTAGGATGCTGTCGCTGCAATCGTCCGCAAGCTGTCCCGGTTGAGAAGTGGGATGAAGTCCGTGACGTCTTGGTATATATGAGCTAGAGGATGTTTCAACATCTTCAACTCGTTCCGGCTCTCGTCGAACCATTCGCATGCCCACACATTTGTCGGTGTAGCGGGCTTGCTATCGCCTTGACTGTAGAAGTGGTTGAGACCGCAAGCGATTGCATCAAGTGCATTCTCTGCCCCTCCAGTCCCACTAAACGTTGTAGATACGGTACACCGCCCAAGTTTTTTCTGTATCGCATCAATGGCGCGTTGGCCTTTCCAGCGAAATATCACAGCCAAATTGTGTTCAACCCATCTATACGCATCACGTAATGATGTAACTGTTGGCGTTTCTTGCGGTTGTAGCATACAGAGCTTCACGATGAGCAGAGTCAACATGCAGAATGCTTGAACCAGAGTAGCTGCGGCAGACCGGCCCCCTGAAAGGCAAGGAGGGCGTCAGGGCAGGGTCCCGAAGGGGGCCGAGGGCTTCAGGGCAGGGTCCCGAAGGGGGCCGAGGGCTTCAGGGCAGGGTCCCGAAGGGGGGGAGAGCTTCAGGGCAGGGTCCCGAAGGGGTTGGGGGGGCTTCAGGGCAGGGTCCCGAAGGGGGCGGAGGGCTTCAGGGCAGGGTCCCGAAGGGGGGGAGGGCTTCAGGGCAGGGTCCCGAAGGGGGGGGAGGGCTTCAGGGCAGGGCCCCGAAGGGGTTGGGGGGGCTTCAGGGCAAGGTCCCGAAGGGGGGGGAGGCTTCAGGGCAGGGCCCCGAAGGGGAGGGGGGGGGCTTCAGGGCAGGCTCCCGAAGGGGGGGGGGGGAGGGCTTCAGGGCAGGGTCCCGAAGGTGATGGAGGGCGTCAGGGCCTGGATCCCGAAGGGGGTGGAGGGCTTTCGGCCTGGATCCCGAAGGGGGCGGAAGGTGTCTGGGCAAAGTCCCGAAGGGGGTTTACCAGGATTGCCGCACTCCAGCGTGGGATATAAAAGGCGTGGAAAGCATGCTCAGTCAGCAACGCAAGTTCTTATCGAGACGCATGTCGTTGTCCTGAAGGCATGCTCATATTATCGCTGGCTGTTCATATCTCGTTCTCACTCGTATCATTCCTCCTATCACTCTTCTCCGCCTCGCCCTCTCTCCCGCCCCTCTCCCTCAAGTGTTTTTTTGTGCCGCAGTTGCAGCGCAGTCCAACACGCACTCAACCATGCAACGATCGGGCGGCTTAAGCGCGCCAAGCGAACCTAACGCATTGGCTGCAGGCATTCGAATTCACGGCGTGGGAATGCTTTTCACAGGAGCTAAATGCCATGAGTCCCCCGAACAGTGTTCGCACTTGGTCTGTTCTTTCCCCCAACAGTGCTTGCACCATGCCTTTTACTGTTTCATCATATTTTACCATGGCTTGTCTTGGAGACATCTTGGGCTCTCTTGGCGCTCACTTGGCCTTGTCTTGGAGACATCTTAAGGCTATGTACAAGCTCGTTTTGAAAGCCTTTCAAAACGATCCCTGGCAAGGCTCTCGTGGGCCTCTCTGGGTGCCCTCTTGGGGTCGTCTCGGGGCCATCTTGGCGCGCTCTTGGAGCCGTCTTGGGGCCATTTTGGGCTCTCTTGGCGCTCACTCGGAGTTGTCTTGGGGGCATCTTGAGGCCATGGAAAAGCTCGTTTTGAAAGCCTTTCAAAACGAGCCCTGGCAGGGCCTTCTTAAGCCTCTCTCGGTGCACTCTTGGGGTCGTATCGGGGCCATCTCGGGCGCTCTTGACGCGCTCTTGGAGCCGTCTTGGGGCCATTTTGGGCTCAAGGAGGCTTCCAAATTGGCCCCAAGAGCAAGATACACGGAAGGCCTTCGTGTATCTTGCTTTGGTGGGGGTCTCGGGCCGTCCTTGACGGGCCAAGATGGTTCCAAGATGGCCCTGGGGTGCCCAAGATGGCCTTGGGATGGCCCCAAGAGGGCCCAAATATGACCCCAAGGGGGCCTCAATATAGCCCCAGGAGAACCTTACATTGGCCCCAAGAGCAAGATACACGGAAGGCCTTCGTGTATCTTGCTTTGGTGGGGGTCTCTGGTCGTCTCTGACGGGCCAAGATGGCCCTGGGACGGCCCTGGGAAACCCAATTTAGCACCATCCTGAGGAGGAGGAGGAGGAGGAGGAGGAGGAGGAGGAGGAAGAGGAGGAGGAGGAGGAGGAGGAGGAGGAGGAGGAGGAGGAGGAGGAGGAGGAGGGTTTATGGGCAGGGGTGAAGTGATCAGTGCATAACCCCAGAACGTAATTCAGGATGGAGATAATACCCGCCACTCCCCAACGGCTACTCACACCCCTCTCTCTCTGAGCAATGGGACGGTGCCGGGCGCTAGCGGTGGGTCGCGCCAAGGAAGGGCGCGTTGGCCTTCCTGGCTCCTGGCCCTGGGGCCCCGGTTCAGCAGGGGATAGAGGGAGGTAGAGGAGGGGGGAAAGGCAAGAGGCAGAAGATGTGGGGTGGCGAGGAGGAGGAGGAGGAGGAGGAGGAGGAGGAGGAGGAGGAGCTATGGCGCTATGGCGAGAGCGCGGCTCCCAGGTGCTAGCTTGGCCGCCGACACCACGCGTGTTTTAAGGAGGAGGAGGAGGAGGAGGAGGAGGAGGAGGAAGAGGAGGAGGAGGAGGAGGAGGAGGAGGTAGGGAGGCAGGGGCAGGTCAAGGGAGGACAGTCCAAACAACAAGCAGCGATCCATGAGCGAGCTCATCAGCAATTCGCTCCATCATCGCATACAAACAGGGGGATGCGACTTAGTCGCATATACTACACACTGCACACTCGTCCTCCTGACTCCTGACTCCTGGACTCCTGATGATGATGATGATGATGATGATGACGACGGGCTGATGATGATGATGATGATGCTGATGATGATGATGATGATGATGATACTGATGATTAGGATGATTATGATGATTGATGCTGGTGATGATGATGGTGGCGACGACGATGATGATGTTGATGATGATGACGATGAGCAGGTTACTTACCTCATGAGTTGCTCGTGCTTGGATTCGGATTTAGTTTCGCGCTGCTGGAGGACCGCAGTCCCCTTTTGGGAACAGCTATGTGTGTGTGCGTGTGTGTGTGTGTGCGTGTGCGTGTGTGTGTGTGTGTGTGCGGTTTGTTTTATTATGTTACCATTTACCCTTGGAGCAATCCTTTGCACAGTGCACAGTACTCAGCACGCGCAAAGCAGGTGGGCCACTCTTTGACATCTGTTGTTACAGTGGGCACCTCGGGCGCGCCCTCCTTACCCCTGGTCTTGGCCAGGGTTTCGCACATCGAATTCGAGCAAGCCGCGTGATACCAAAGAGTGCAGAAAGGACAGCACAGAAGCGCTGCATCATCCCGAGCAGCACCGAAGCACGCAAAACAAGTTTTGCTTGGGTCTGGAACGCCGGCTCCGCGTTCTGCGGTCTCGCACATGCCCTTCAAACGCAAGATGTGGGAGGGCACGATGGGGCGGTCTGTCTTTAGCCGGCGCATGTAACACCCTGTGTCTTTCCAGATTATTTCGGTGGCTTTGGGGAAATAGTGTTGCCTCTCGTCGGGCCTAATGCCAGGCATTGCGCACAACACCTCTCCCTCTCTATCCCTGACAATGTGACCGAATAATCGCTCAGGCACAGCAAAACTGGCGAGAGTGAATCTCATCCCGACTCTTTCGTCATCAGGCCCAACAACAGGCACTCCTACAAACGCCAAGCGGTTTCCGATATCATGATTGGCCCGATCGTCCAACATTCTCTCGAATATTTCAACAGACAAATTAACTTCAGCACGCCAGAGCTCGATGCAACTCACGAATGCGGGGTCATCATGATCCACGGCAGAGTACTCGTGGCACGGTGAGGCCGGGGCCAAATCTAAAGCAACATCTGCAAACTGCTCTACGAATTGGGCGTCCTCGTCGTCATGGCGACCAGGGTCAACCCCAGGGACATCTGGGCCATCGGAGAACAGATGCAAATCCAACTGGTCAGCAATGTGAGCCCTCCTCTCATCATCAGCGGCCCTGAATCGCACCCCCCTCCCATCGGTTCGGGGTTCAACGTGCCCTTCTGGATCGGGTGCGTAATCTCCCCCCCCTGCGGCGTCTGCTACAACTTCGGCAACTTCTGCTGGCAAGTCCTGGCGGGGGCAGAAGAGAGGTAGGTAGGTAGGTAGGTAGGTAGGTAGGCAGGCAGGCAGGCAGGCAGGCAGGCAGGCAGGCAGGCAGGCAGGCAGGCAGGCAGGCATGTAGGTAGATAGGTAGGTAGGTAGGTAGGTAGGTAGGTAGAGAGGGAGATAGAAAGAGAGGGAGAGGGAGAGGGGCAATGATACAGTGAGAGACTCTCAGAGAGAGAGAGATAGAGAGAGAGAGAGAGACTGGCGTAATCAAGGGAACTCACGCGCAACAACAGTCACCCACCCACCGCATTACAACAGACGCAAGTCACTCACATGCGAAACCGCATTACAATAGAAGGCCACGACACGTGAATGTAGCAACAATTGTATTTACGAGACTCGGCTCGGTAGCAACGGTTCCTCAATCGCAAGAGGCCGGTGATCATCGCCACCGTCTTCCAGTGCAAGAGCCTCCCTTACCCCCTATACCCCAGAATTATTTCTTGTTGTATGTTTTACGTTGTGCCCCTATTCTAACACATCTACTGGCCGATCCCCTGCCCCCATCTTAACCTTCTCCGCTCCATGTACCCGCTCCTGTGTCTCTACTTGCTACTACGTATACCTGGCATGACATCCCACTACCCCTCCTTGGCGCCATCTGGTACAGTAAGAGCTCTCAGCCGTGGTCGACGCAGAGGCTCCGATACTTCAAATACTTCTCTACATTCTGGAAGTAAGTTTGTCATGTCTTTCGTTCCGCATATCTCGAGGTTTCTATCTCCACCATCCTTGACGAGAGCTTGCATACCTGCAAACAACTGCAATGATGTCGCAAACCTTGCTGGTTTGAGCGGCGCGATGGATGTTTCTTGGACACAAACTTCTTTCAACGTGAATGTGTAGTAATGCTTGTTACAGATGATCCAATGAGAACCATTGCACCGTATAATTGCGTCAGTTGTCTCCCCGTAAGCTTCCGAGAATTCGTTGATAAACGTCGCGAGTTTTTTAGAATTCCAAGCGCCAAACGTTAAAGCTGCAGAAGAATAATCACGAAGCGATTTCACCATTGGCACCGGGGCAGGCTTGAACCCTGGGCAAGCCACTTGGGCTCGAGACCATCTGCCTGGTTGTGCAAGCACATTGTTGACATTATAAAAATGACACGAGCAGTCCTCCACAATCGTATCTATCATCGGTCGTATGTGAGACCACTTGGTACCTTTCGTACGTCGGTCACCCAAGCCGATGTACTTACGTATCGAGGTTCGGGCGTCTAAGAGTGGAAGCTCGATGCGAGGACAACGACGGGAAATTCCTTGGAGAATATTGTTGATTCCTTCTATCTCCTGGGTGGTGGTGTGCCATCGCAGACAGACCAAACGAGCAAACGCATATAAAGGGGTTCCAAGTTTCCCTGTCTCGGCGCACAACTGGACATCTCTTGAAAACATATACTTGATCTTCCTAGCTGCTGGATGCAGGGCCTCTGGGGCCTCTTGGTCCCACATGTCCCTGCAAATCTGCTGACGACTCGGACACACAGAGTTCGGCTCTGACTTCGCCAAGGTAAGAAACGCCAACGGCCACTCATCGAGCTTTTCCAATATTCTTGAATTAAAGTCAGCTTGATTTCGTGCATTCAATTTGTCTGCTATCATATGCGTGTGACCTGCACGCCCAGCATGTTTGTCTGTTATTTGTTCAAACTCATCTGAAAATCTTTTACCACGATCCCACACTAGTTTGGCAAGTGAAGTTGGACAGTTGCCAGGGAACTTCTTGGCGCAGAAGTGGGCGAAGTGATCTAATGGCCTCCTGGTTTCATGAGCAATTTCTATCATTTCCCAAAACCGATCATCCCTCAAGGCTTTCACTGCTACTTCTGCCCATTTTGTCATTTTTTCCTTGTGCAAGCGTGAGTCTTCTGCGTGCGGGTCGTCATCTGCATTCACATTGGCACGCCGGGGCCGCTCCTGGCGTTCTCTCTCCTTCTCTGCTGGTGTAATGTACTTGTGCGTGAGAACATCCACAACAACGCGTTTCACCTGCTCACGCGGGGGGGCCATTATGAACGCTTCGCAGTTGGACACAGCTCCCCATCTCCCCCGGATGCATTTTGGGGGAACTTTTCGAGCATATGTGTTTGCGTGTCTTGGGTAATACTCCAACCAGCAATCATAAACGTCACGTGCTTTCTCCCTCCAGCATATCATAACTTTGCTTAGGGCAGCGTAGAATGGATAGCCTGATTCAAAATAACTCTTGAACAGCTGGTCACAATGATTCAATTGGCTTTTTACCATCAACTGGTATTGGTGGAGAAGACAGTCATGATCCAGAAAAACGACATGTGGTAGCCTAGCAGTGACCTCTGCGAGATACTTCCGCGTCTTGGCTTGATCTCCACCTCCCCTGGCCCTTGCAAGTGGCGTACGATCGCGTGTGCAACGAAATAATGATGATGGCAATGATGATGATGATATCGATGATGGTCATGATCATGATCATGACGATGACAATGATAAAGACGATGGTAATGCTAATGATAACGATAATGGTGATCATGTGCCTGACCCCTGACTGCGCTTCTGATACAACTACAGTTAAAGTCTTGCCACTGGGAGCTTCACCAGGACATAAAGCCCCGTTCTGGCCCCAGTTGCGCCTACCCCGAGGAACGCCTAAGGAGTGTCATATGAACCCCCGAGCCCCTTCAGAAACCAAAGTGGACCTTATGCCTAGGCTATGACTGTGCATTCGCTGCCCGCCACCCCTGTGCCACCTGCATCGGTTACGGCGAGCCACGCCTGAGCAACTTGACATGTTTCTCCTGCTGGTTCGTCTCCCTCTACTGCTGGCGGTGGCTCGGCTGGAACAGGCACGATTGCGTCAGAAGCATAATCGCAAAGAGCCCCTGGCGCAGATGACGAGGGAGGAAGGATCGCCAATGCAGGTTTGTCCGCAGTGTCTTCACGCACCGCACCTGGGACATCGTCCGCCAGAGCTGGCACAACACCCCCACCACTTGGGATAGCACCCACAGAACACAACTGTTTTCTGATGATCCCCAGGGTACCTTCAGCAGTTGAATCGTAAACCACTTGCAAGTCACCCAAAATAGTGCGTTCCTCGCACGACTCAAGGATATCTTCGAAACCAGTTCCATCGAGCACAGGTTCTAGAGAGCGTTTTGTTTACTTCTTGCAGCCCAAGTTTGGCATTCCGAGCGATTTCGTGTGATTGCTATGGGGTGTCTCTGACCTTTGACAGTCCAAGGTCAGATATCCCCCATACCAGCCACTCGGAAGCTTTCGGATTGTCACAGAACCATGAGATAGAGAGGCAAGGAGAGCACGACAAGGGATAACGAGGTTGAAATCATGAGAGGGAGGGAGAGGGCGAGAGAGAGAGAGAGGGGGGAGTCGGAGGGAGTGAGAGGGAGTTGACAGAGAGAGGGATGGACTGGCTCATCAGCGCCGGCCAAGAAGTTGAGAGCACATGATAGAACTGGGGAGATACAAACACATGCGCGCATGCTCACAATATGCAGAGCGCCCCCCAAAAAAGAAGTCCTGCTGTGAAAATTGATTGAACTTCTGTGACGTGCAATTTGGACGCTTGCCAAACCTTAGCATTTGTACCATCAGCTCGGTATTGATTCAAAGCGAATTTCCACCCGGGCGCCCTCTTGAGAGCATGATCATAAAGAGATGCTGCCATTGTAAGAAAAAACGCCTTGGATGATGCAACCATCGCTGCCCTGCATTTGATTTCCCATGATGTGACGGTCTTGTGACTTGTGTCCCTCATGAGGCATAGTCCCACGCCCCTGGCAGACACGTTTGACATAGAAATCCTTAAGGCAAGGAGCAGCCCACCTGTCACAGAATATCTGGTAGCACCCTTACCTCGGAATTCGTTTTTCTGATCTGATCTCAACATCGTGGATACAGCAAGTGATTTTGCTTTAGCCTTGGCACGCGATTTAGCCATCCTCGAAATCTTTTTACTCTGTACTTTTCTAGTTGTACGTGCTTTTGTTCTTGCGTTGGCGAGTTCAGTTCTCAAACTCTCGATCGTCGCATCCCGTTGTCGTATTTTGTGAACCAGCTGCTCATGAGTCATGCTGCTGTAGCACTCCTGCACCACCCCACCATCACCTGGATCCTCCTGGCATGCCGGAGGGGGTTCTGGAAGAGGAACGCCTTTGGCAATGCAAATATTTCTGAACACTGCCCCCCAGCAAGTTTGATCAACAGGAAGCCGAAGAGATAACGCAGCTTGGAAAAGCACGTCGAGTTGATAACAGTCTCCACCCACTTTTAGGCCATACACGTTTGGGCACGCCAACAGCGCCGATGGATTCTTGAGCGCCCACCGAACATCCCAGTCTTGAGAAACTGCCCGCACAAGGTTGTGAATGCATACCTCGGGCACCACGAGCGATCCATCAGAAACATGTGCATTTTTACTTATATGTGCAAGTACTCGCCCGCAGAAAGAATCGGCCATGCTTCTGGGCGCTCGGAGCCGCAATGGCTGTGGAAGTAGACTGAACAAAGCGAGAGAGACAGAGAGAAAGAGATAACGGGAGAGACAGAAGGGGGGGGGCCTCTTTGAAATACATTCGCTTCGAAACCTCACTACAGATCCGTTAGAGCAGAACTCTTGCAACGACAACCTGTTGGGCAAGCCTTCGGAGCACGCCATCTGCAGTCGTTATTGTTTGTTTCCAAAGGGCACAATGTACCGATCTGCCGCCGCACACTTCCCTTGAGCCCCCCCCCAATCCGACCCTGTGGATGACGAGTGGGCCTACTCGAAACAAACTGATTCATGCTGTGGTATTTCGTAAAAGTGTACACGCCAGACCAAACAATATGTGATCGCCTACCTCTCCCTTAAGATCACTGCGAAAACCCCTATTCCACACACCGCTCACGCGATACCCCGTTCAAGGATGACGCACATTTGCATATAATGAACCGTGCGTTTTCATGTTTCATAATGTTATTTTTTGTTGTGTTGTTATGTGTGAAACGTGGTTTCTGGAATTGTAGACCAGTCAATTTTCAAGTTGCGTATTCGGGATCTCGTTGTCTCGCTTGAGTAAAATCGTGGTTTCTTGTTCGGTATGATGTAGATGTTGGCTTTGGGCTAACTGTTTTTTTTTTTTTGAAACTCAATTGCTTGGGGGTCGTTCTTACTTGATAATGATGACGCGGTGACCAGGGGTGCAGGGGCCAAGGGCTTCAGATCCTCAGGGTCTACCCCGCAGGGAGGGGGTCACGTTTAAGAGCCCAACGCCCCACCCCACGCAATCCTGTCGGCCAGGGCGAGGCCAGAATCGACTACATTGCGACGCCCATGCGTACGGGTGACCAGGACTTCGCTACAGCTATCAGTGATACTTCGATGGCACGGGGACCAGCTCGTGACCAAAGGATGTTAGAGGCATCAGCCCGCGTGGGCCGATTTGTTCTTCAGCGTTTTCCGCCCCGGCACATGAAGTCGCGGGGCAACCCACCATGTGATGGCGTTGCAAAAGATCTGGCAGAAGTGGGCCGAGGCTGAGGCGGAGGCTGGAGGCAATGACGGACCCACCATGCCGCTGATCAGCTGTGTGCCCCGGTACCTAGACAGCCTCATCGACGAGTTGTGGGATACTGCTCTAACAATGACAAACATCTCTCCAACGGAACTGCTGGGCCAGCTCTCCGACGGGCAACGGTGCATGAGCGAATGCTATACCATTGCGACCTCTACCCGATCATCGCGCCACCTCGTGGACGGAGTGGCCAGTGCAGTACCCAAAAAGATCGCACTACGCACAGACAGCAAAGATAGTCATCGTTTGCAACTTGGGCGCTTGAGTGGTCTCAGTATTACGAGTGGCCAACTTATTTAATTTTCTGTTCTTAGTGACCATGCCCCAGCTGACAAGCCCCAAGCCAGACTCCCATCAGCGGCCGCCGGCTTCAACCTGAACAGCAACGAGAGATGGCCGCTGAAGGTGATGGCCAAGCTGAGAGTGCAGCACGAGGACGCCTACCGCTCGTGCGCCAGGGACAACAACGCATTGACGGATATGGAGAACAAGTGCAAGCTGGAGCTGGACTACGACCGTTCCACCAAGCCGTCCGAGGTGGAGGGAAAGGCTGCACAGGCCAAGGCGGACGTGAAGACAGCGGACTACCACGGCCACCCCCAGGGCAAGAAGCCCGACGTGATGATGCTTGCGGTACTCTACCACCCCAAGGAGTGCTGAAGGAGGACGCCGACCACGTTGGGGCGGTCATGGACGTGGGCGACGTGGTGGCCGTGCAGGGGGCTAAGGGGGCGTGTGGAGCTGCCGGTGCTGTAGCTCCCCAGGTGGACTCGCCTCAGGCCATGCGTTGCTTCATGAATAAGTGCATGGATGAGGTGAAGGCGGACGTAGTTCGTTGGATTTTGACGGCAGGTCGCCATCGGAAGTTGATCGAGTCCGATGGCATGCAGAATCAGGCGATGAAGTGGCAGAAGAATGTAGGCCTAGTTATCGACGACTGCTATGCCCCCCGCTCCGAGTGCGCCTTTTGTCGTGGAGCAGGCGTTCTGGGCAAAGCCAAAGGCATAGGGCAAGAAGAAAAGTGAATGAGTCGCATGATTGGGAGGCTCCCGTCGTGAGCCACCTGAATTAGTGGCTTGGGCTTTGAGCTGCAGTTTTGTTTAGGTGAGAAACACGTTCAGTGCCGTTTAATAGCTCGTCACCAGTCCAACGGTCAGAGGGCCGATGACTGACGTGCGAAGCTGCCCACCAGTGGGCGGGCGCCTCGCGTGTTGCGTCCGTGCACGCACGCGCGCGCAGGCCTCCCTGTCGGCAGGCCTTGCGAGGGCTCGCGAGACCTCGTAGATTGGGGTTGCGTTGTCAAAAAAGCGCGCTTAGACTCGAAGAGTCGCGCGGTGGACGATGGCGCGGGCCCGGAGGGACATATTATCAACTGGGGAGGCCCAGGAGGGGAAGGGCTCGGGGTTGCTCCGTGGTCAGACCCAGGCGGATGACGGGAAGCGCGCTTAGACTCGAAGAGTCGCGCGATGGACGTCGGTCCTGGCCCGGAGGGAAATTCAATTGGGGAGGTCCAGGATGGGAAGGGCTCGGTATACCTCCTTTATTCGAACCTGGCGGATTCCCCAGAATGGCCATTTCGCCTGAGCGAGGCTATGGCGCGAAGATGACGGGAAGCGCGCTTAGACTCGAAGAGTCGCGCGATGGACGTTGTTTCCGGGCCCGGAGGGGAAAATATTTAGGTCCAGGGGGGGAGTGGTGGGGGCGCACCTGGCGGATGACGGGAAGCGCGCTTAGACTCGAAGAGTCGCGCGTGGACGTTTTTCGGGCCCGGAGGGGGAATTTCAAGTGGGGGGGTTCCAGGGGGGGGGTGGTGGCGGGGGTCGGCCTGGGGCCGCGAGCGGGCGGATGACGGGAAGCGCGCTTAGACTCGAAGAGTCGCGCGATGGACGTTTGCATACCGGCCCGGAGGGGAAAGCATTTATCAAGTGGGGGGGTCCAGGGGGGGAGCGGCGGCGCCGCCGCTCCTTGAGGTTCACCTGGCGGATGACGGGAAGCGCGCTTAGACTCGAAGAGTCGCGCGATGGACGTTGGTCACTGGCCCGGAGGGGAAAGCATTTACCAAGTGGGGGGGTCCAGGGGGGGAGTGGCGGCGCCGCCGCTCCTCCAGGATCACCTGGCGGATGACGGGAAGCGCGCTTAGAAGGCCCAGGCTCGAGCGATTTTGGGCGACACGGAGTCGCCAGCGGGGTCGCAATCCCTCGCGCAGCATGCAAGTGCGATGGCATGGCATCGATGTTTCGTATTTTGCCTTCTTTCGCATGCCGTCGCTGAGCTGAATACTACGTGCTGGTGGGCCGAGCGCTGGACGGCGGCGCGACCGTCCTGGAGTCTCTCGAAATTATTGACCATGACCGACAGAGACGAGCAAGTGCACAGCACGAGGAGTTACCACCGAGCCTGCCGCACCATCCTCGCCAGAGGGCGAGTGTGGTTCAAGGGCGACCTCTACGAGGGCCAGGATGCAGTGGCGAAGCTATGCAGAATGGCGGCCTGTAACGGTGTTGTACTCGCTCCAACTCTTCTTCCTGCCCAATATTGTCTACCACGGCGAGGCTTCATCAAGCTATGGTCATACAGCGTCGAGACTATGCTGATGCCTGGCCGACTGGATGAAGTTCTTCGACACGCTGCTGCTGCGCGGGTGGACGTACTCATTCTTCAGGGCACCATGCTTTCCGTCGAGCAACAGTGGGAGAGCGAACACTACATCATTACGCCCTCGCCCCGATCATCACGATACCTCAAGAAGGACGGTGTGGCCATCGCAGTATCCAAAAAGATTGCACTTCGAACTGATATCAAAGTTATTCATCGTTGGCAGCTTGGACGTTTGGTTGGCCTCAGAATTACACGTGGCCAATTGATTAACTTCTATGTCCTTTGTGGATATGCCCCAACAGACAAGCCCCAGGCCAGACCCATCACTGCGGCCGCCCATGCAGCTTACAATAGAGCCAAGGACGATTCGTTTGAGAATGTGAGCAAAGCATTGAGTTCTATTCCTGGGCGGTGTGCTGTTATATTAGCGCTCGACGGCAACGGTAGCATGGCATCTTCTCTTCCGGAGGTGGGATACGCCAGCTCCAGATCACAATATTGACCGCAGTGGACAGACAATAGTAAAAAGGTTGCACGAGGTGCTCTCTCAGCACAGCTTGCGTGCGCTCAACACGTTTGGCAGTGCCCGTGGTCGAAGCATTACGCGACGCAATCCCGACGGCCAGGGTGAGACTAGAATCGACTACATTGCGACGTCCATGCGTGCTGGTGCTCAGGACTTCGCTAACGTCATCCGTGATACTCCGCTTGCCTTGGGACCAGCTCGTGACCATATGATTGTAGAGGCGTCCGTCCGTGTGGGCAGACACTTTCCAAAGCGTGCTCCGCCCCAACATGTGAAGTCTTGGGGCCGTCCTCGGCTTGCTAGCGCCGTAAAGGTCTGGCAGAAGTGGGCCGAGGCTGAGGCGGAGGCTGGAGGCAGTGGCGGACCCATTGCACCACTTATCAGTACCGCGCTGCGTTGCCAGGACAGACTCACCGACGAGCTACGGGATATCGATCCAACTTTGGCAGCCTGTTCTCCGACGGATTTTTACGATCAGCTTGAGCGCGCAGCGGTTGTTTCGGCTACCGGCTTTGAGCAAGGCAAGACTGAGCGCACCTACTTTGCTTTCACTTCAGAGACTGTGCTCGCAATACAGCAGAAACAATCCGCAGTACGTTGGGCCACGAGGCTCACTGACCAGAAGGCCCCCTTGGGTGTGATCCTCGACGCTCAGGCTCAAGCGCGGCTACTCTGCAAAATTGCGAAGCGAGCTACCAGAGCGGAGCGTAGACAGGCAGTGGTGAATCTTGCTGATGAGGCTACTGTGGCGGCGAAGTTCAATGACCCTAGGAAGTGCTGCAAGATTATTGGTCGTATTGCACCCAAGCCGACTGCAGCCTCGGTCACAGTTATTGGTATTGACGGCAAACCGTGTATGGATGCGGAGTCCGAGGTCCTTGCGAGGAAGCAGGCGCTCCTGGACATCTTTCGAGGCCAGGAGATCCCAATGCCAACCCGTCCAGCCCCTGGTGCTCCACCGAAGTGCGCAGTCGGAGCTGTGCCACTGGCCCATCTTGTGAGCTGTGCGACCGACGATGTCTCCAAGATTACTGGTTCCATGCCAAACCACAAAGCTGCCCCCCCCCATGTTGATGACAATGCTGGCGGTCACCCTCGACCTCGTGGCGCGGTGGCTGAATTGTGGAAGCTGGCAGGACCCGTTGCCCATGCACCTCTGCAAGCCTTGGTCAGAGGTATCGGCACATGTGAGAGTGTCCCTATCCAATTCAAAGATGGTGCAACGGCCCAGCTACGCAAGCCGAAAGGCGACGGCACGAACGCGAGGGATCACTACCGCACGCTGAATATCCTGGACCACGTGGGCAAAGGCATCTCGAAGTTCATCATCAGTCCGTTTGTTCGTGAGGCCTCCGTCAAGATAGAGCCCACTCAGTTTGGAGCCACGGCAAAGCGTGCAACACGTGACGCCATTGCTATGATCGATGACATTTTCCGACGTTTTCGAGTGGCTGTCAAGACCTCTAAGTCGTGTGAGATCTTTGTGGGCATATTGGTCGACCCTGAGAAAGCTTTTGGCATTCTCCCCAGAGACGCGGTTTGGTCTGAAGTTCAGCGTCTTGTGGGGTCAGCTGGTTTTACATTGATGTGTGCTGAATTGCATAACGGTACTTGCTACTTGTTCAAGGGCCCGAAGTCAGGTAAAGTCGTTGCCAAACTTGCTGTACATATTGGCGTGCGTCAGGGCTCAGTCGAGGGCCCCCTTTTGTTCATCATTGCGTACAACGCAGTTCTTTTGGCACTGCAGGCAGCTAAACAGGAGAGTTCCATTGAACCCATCACGGCCACTCTAAACATGCAAGACCTCACCTGTTGTATTGATGTGTCCTGCATCTGCTTCGTCGATGATTTGATTGCGCTGGCGGTCTTCAAGAGCTGAACGGAGGTATCGGACTTCATCGCTTTCATTGCCTCTGTGCTGAAGTCCAAGGATTACCACATGAACATGCCGAAAACGGAGGTGGTCGCAGTGGCTACTGGACGTGGGTCCAGACGGTTTAACAAAGATATTGCAGTTCGAACCACAGGTGTACTGTGCGGAGGCAAACCACTTCACCCACGCGACTCAGTTCAGTACCTAGGGCTACAGTTGTCAGTTACGGGTCGAAGTGGCGTCACGGTGGATGCTAGAATCAGCAAGGCCAACACTGCTCACGCTCGATTGGCGCCCAAGGTCTTTCGCAAAGGGTTCTTACCAGCGGCTCTGCGTGTGCGTTTGTGGATCTCCTTGGTCCGTACTATTGCTTTGCATGGTTTGGAGGTGTGCATCTTGAGCGATGGAGCCCTTACCGAGCTCGAGAGGTGGCAGTCGACCAAGCTCCGCAGCGTGACCAAGACCCCAGTGCACCTCACTCACCTCACGAACGAGTTTGTGCGGATGAAGTTCAGAGTCCATACCATTCAATCTGACCATCGGTATCGACGATTGCTTTGGTGGCGTGGATTGCTACTTCCTGCGTGCGCGCCGACGGACCCACCGTCTGATGCCCCAGTGGCAGTGCTCACGTGCCTACTAGGTACTCTTTCCTTTGAAAAAACTGGTGGTACGACCGACCGCCAGCGCCAGCTGCTCACTGACTTTGCTTGCCTGTGCGATGCCCTCCCGCCGGCCATGCAATGTATAAGTGACTTACTTGCGTCCCTTTCCCCAGAACTGTTGGCGTGGCTCCTGAGTATCCCAAAGTCGCGCCTTGCGATGGTGCGAGGCTTCAGATCCACGGTTGAGGAAAAACGCAAAGCATTTCATGTACATTCTCATGGAGTACAGGCGGGGGGAGGTGGGGAAGTTGGAGGAGGCGGTGGCGGTCATGATGTTGATCAGCATGTATGCCACATGTGTCAGCTATCATTCCAGAACAGCCGTGCACTAAATATACATCTTGGGCGTGAACATCATGAACACCAAACAGGAGAAGACCCGTCAGCCAACCCTTCACTCACGTGTAGTAAATGTGGGGCAAAGCTCACACGCCTTGACACATTAAAGAGACACGTCCGTGGCCGTTGCCGTGCTGCTGCTACTGACGCTCAAGGGCCCCTTGCAGTGGAGCGCCCGCCCGAGCCCCCTCCAGACCTCATTTCACGACCAACTGATGTTCGCGGAGGCGTCCGAGGGCGCACCAGCGCCTCCCGCGTCCAAGAGGCCGAGGGCCGAGGGCGAGGACGCAGGCGCGGGCAGCGCCGCCAGCTCCAACCTGAGCAGCAACGAGCGACTGCTGCTGAAGGAGATGGCCAAGCTGATTCTCCAGCACGAGGACACCCACCGCTCGAGCGCCAGGGACAACAACGTGGTGCTGGAATTGGAGAGCAAGTGCAAGCTGAAGATGAGCCTCGACCGATCCATCGCGTCGTACGACGCGGAGGGGAAGGCAGCAAAGGCCGAGGCGGAGGAGAAGGGCGTGGACTACCTCGGCCACCCGCAGGGCAAGAAGCCCGACGCGATGCTTCGGGCGGTACTCTACCACCTGCAAGTGGCGCTGAAGGAGAACGCCGACCTGGTGGGGGCGGCCATGGGCGAGGGCGACGCGGCGGCCGTGCAGGGGGCCGCGGAGGCCGTGGGAGCAGCTGGCGCCAGGGCCCCCCAGAAGAACTCGTTCCAGGCCACTCGCTGCTTCATGATAGAGTGCAAGGACGAGGAGAAGGCGGGCAAAGTCCGTTGGGTCCTGGCGGCAGATCGCCATCGTATGTTGATCGAGTCCATCCGCACGCTGAAGCAGGCGAAGAAGTGGAAGGAGAAGGTAGGCATAGTGATCGACGACGACCACGCCCCTCGCTCCAAGAGCGCCAAAAAGGTAGAGGAGCTGGCGTCCAGGGCAAAGGCAAAGCCAAAGGGCAAGAAGAAATGAGACTGCGTCGCATGTTAGGTTTGCTCCCACCGTGAGCCCCCTGACGCCGAGGCTTGGGTTTCCGAGCTGCAGCTTTGTGTTTTGAGTGTGACACGTTTGGTGCCGTTTCTAGCTCGTCACCAGTCCTTCGGTCAGAGGGCCGTAGATTGACGTGCGAAGCTGCCCGCCAGAGGACGGGTGCCTCGTGTGTTGCGTCCGTGCACGCACATGCGCGCAGGCCTCCCTTTCGGCAGGCCTTGTGGGGGCTCGCGAGTCCTCTTAGGTTGGGGTTGCGTTGTCAAAAAAAAAACGCGCTTAGAATCTTTTAGAGTCGCGCGATGGACGTTGCATACGGGCCCGGAGGGGAAAGCATTTATCAAGTGGGGGGGTCCAGGGGGGGGGGGGGGTGGCGGGATTCGCTCTCCGTTTTCACCTGGCGGATGACGGGAAGCGGAAAGCATTCATCAAGTGGGGGGTCCAGGGGGGGAGTGGTGGCGGGATCCGCTCTCCGTTTTCAGTTGGCGGATGACGGGGGGCGCGCTTAGACTCTTTAGTCGCGCGATGGGCGTTGTGTATCGGCCCGGAGGGGAAAGCGCTTATCAAGTGGGGGTGTCCAGGGGGGGGGGCGGTGGCGGGATCGCCTTTTGGTTGACGGGAAGCGCGCTTGGACTCTCTAGAGTCGCGCGATGGGCGTGGCATACCGGCCCGGAGGGGACAGCATCTATCAAGTGGGGGGGTCCAGGGGGGGAGTGGTGGCGGGGTTCGCCTGTGATTGACGGGAAGCGCGCTTAGACTCTTTAGAGTCGCGCGATGGACGTTGTTTACAGGCCCGGAGGGGAAATATTTATCAAGTGGGGGGGTCCAGGGGGGGAGTGGTGGCGGGATTCGCTTCTGATTTTCACCTGGCGGATTTTGAAAACGAGCGTTTCGCTGGAGACATCCTCCCAAAATCGTGAAGTTGGGGGTCGCATCTTAAGACGTCTTTTGCTAAAAATGGGCGTTTCGCTCGGGACATCCCCCAAAAATCGGGATCTCGAAATCGCTCGCCTAATTTTCGGATCCTCGAAAATGGGCGTTTCGCCTCGGACCTCCTCGAAAAAATGAGATGCCGACAGAGCTCTTGTAAGGCACCCGTTCGGAGCGATCTCGGATGGCCCCCAAGATGGCCCAAGAAGCGAACATATTGAAAAACCCATGTGTTTTAAACACTTTTGTTGAAACATCGGCGTTTCGCTCGAGACATCCTCCCAACAATTCCTCTTCCTCCTCCTCCTCCTCCTCCTCTTCCTCCTCCTCCTAGCGCCAGCTTGGGTCGAGCATCCGCTCACGCCCGAGCCAGCGCCGCGGGCGCCTCTCTCTCCCCCCCCGCGGGCCCGCGCCTCTCTCCCCTCGCCCTCCGATGTGGGGGCCGGCCGCCCGCGGGGCCCGCCGCGGGCCCAACCGGTCCGCCGCCGGGCGCCGGGCGCAGTACCTTCGGGCTGAGGCCCGGGCGGTGGCGCGCCTCCTGGACGCCTTCGCGGAGGTCGCTGGCCATCGCGGCTCGGCCGCGACCCGGTTGGGCGCGGCCTTGGCGTCGGCGCTCGCGGAGCCAGGCGGCCGTGGCGACGGCAGCGCCGATGGCGCTCATGGAGGAGCTGGCCCCCCTCGGCTCGACGGCGCCGCCGCTGATGCGGCCGAGGTCGAGGCCGAGCTGGAGCGGCTCCGCGACGCGGCCGCGGTCGAGGCCGAGCTGGAGGAGCTCCGCACCGCGGCCGCGTCGGAGGCGGGCGATGCGGCCCCGCGCGCGGCGGCGGCGACGGCCGCCCCGCCTGCCTTTGGGGGTCCGCCCGCCCCGAGGCGAGGAGCTTCGGACAACGACGATGGAGGAGATGGAGCGGACGGCGGCGGCGCGGCGCCGAGAGCTCGGGGGCCCGCCCGCGCGGCTCCGCTGGCTCGCGCGCAGCCCAGGCCGCCGTCGGAGCCTGCAGCTGTCGCGGCGACGACCGCGCTGAAGCTGCACAGGCGCAAGGCATTGGCGACCGCAG